>OZ010673.1:35364588-35414588 GCA_963932185.1 Troglohyphantes excavatus
GGATATTTTCCATTTCCATAATACCCTTTAAAAACAAAATATCCCCCCCCCCGTCCCCCCAAAAAACTAAAGTTTTCTTCAAACTTCAATACATAAATTTAAACCGAAACTCCTTCACAACAACTCTTCATACACCGCGATATCATTTAATCCACACAGCTTGCGTGTTTCACCCGCCGAAAAAACCCGAAAAGAAATCGTTCCTGAGAAAAGGAAAGGAGGCGAAAAATAATAGGCAAAAAAAAACTCGGGAAGAAGATAAAATAGAGACAAGACATCGCATCCTAAATGAGACCGTGATGTTTGTTGAACTTCTATTTTTTTCCTATTTATTTCTTTCTTTTTTGGCCCCTTTAGAATTCAGCTCATCAGAAAGCTTAAGGCTCGGGTCCGTATAAACGGCGAGATCCAGTACAAAAAAATATATATATAAAAGCGATTTTTTTTTTGTTTGGAGCGTATTTTTATGGGTTTTTGTGCCAGTTTTGGAAATATATTGACTAATCCTTTCCATGTGGAGCAAATGCTGAAGGCTTTGGAATAGCGGAAGACGTGTACGAGTTTTCTTTTGTTCTGCTGGACTCGCATCTTATTTTATGGGTATTATAGATTTCATATTGTAGGACATTGTTTTAGAAATCTTACTTTCTTTACTTTTAGAAATTTACGATTTTAGAGTATAGAGAAGAATATAAAGGCTAAGGTATAATATTTCAAAATAACGTTGCTAAATCTTTAAAAATCGGACATCTTACATTGAAACATTTACGGTAATATGTTCCGATTTGGGCTAAATCCTTTATTTTTAATAATAAATTTCAAACTTATCATAAGCTGTTATGTGTTTATTATGTAACTATATCTTTAATATATTAAAGAAGACTAGTGTTTCTCTAGGAATTAATTTATAAAAGTACTAGCTGTTACCCTTGGTTTCACACGCTTAAAAAATTCACACTGTTGGTTTGTTTTCCCCCTTTATTATATCTCAATTATTTTCTGGAAGGCAAAATAACTGGTCTATAGTTCAGACATCTCCGAATGTTAGTTATTCCGTTAGATTTCCCTTGAAGCATAGTTGTCAAAAAAAAGTTATTTCGCTTAGGAAATTTTTGACCACCAACTTTCAATTGCTTAAAAAAATAAATATATAAATTTATTATAAAATATTTAATTGTTGTCAAGATCTTATGATTTTATAACAATGTAATTGTAATTTTATAACAATGTAATTGTAATTTTATAACAATGTAATTGTAATTTTATAACAATGTAATTGTAATTTTATAACAATGTAATTGTAATTTTATAACAATGTAATTGTAATTTTATAACAATGTAATTGTAATTTTATAACAATGTAATTGTAATTTTATAACAATGTAATTGTAATTTTATAACAATGTAATTGTAATTTTATAACAATGTAGATACTATTTTTTTAATGGCCATTTAAAAAATTAGCTTTTAAAACCGCTATAAACGGAAAACTATACGGAATTTTAAAATTCCAATTCTCAGGTTTCAATTTTAAAATTATATTTTTTTAAATAAACAAATATTTAAATAAATGAATTTTACTTTTGTCTCATGTAAAGCTGTAAGTAAACTTAATAAATTTGAATTTTAATATAACTATGGGCTTATATAACTGTGTAGCTTTTATAACTGCAAATATAAGTTTATATAAATATTACATAATAGCTAAAGTGTTATATAAAATTTTAAATAGCTAATAAAATAATATGATATTTGCTAGCGTTTTGGTATCATGGCTAGAATAATCGACTATCATACAAAAGATTCCTAGGTCATATATAGCTCAGGTCACCGCTTGAAATTGATGACAACCAAAGAATAATTTATGCAATTTAATTAATAATTTCCCAATTTTCTTTTCAATGTAATATTTTATCTATATTGAAAATATATGTGTCTAAACAATGGAATACCAAGCATAATTATTTTTACTTTCTGTTATTTCTTCGATAAGAGAGAATATCACAAATAAAAAAAATATCCATTTGTTCCAATATCAGAAACCAGATTTTTATCACGCATGAAACCCTTTGCATAATTCTTCAAGTCTTCTGCATAGGTGAACTTTCGCTTCGCTTCAAATTCCCCCTGTCTATTCACGCTTGACAATGAAAAGGTTAATTAAAATAAATCACAGCCATAATAATCAGAACAATGGGACACACGCCACCATTATTAAATGAATCTTCGCACACGACGACGCCATATTCTTAACTGAAACCGCAGCGACGTAATGAAATTTCCCCCCATTTGACTTTAAGATCTCGCTTTTCGAATTCTCGGGAAATTACTCGCCTTTTATCGCAGCGGGAAATGTTCAACTCGAGTTGTTAATTCCGCGTAATTTTGACGTCGCGCGCGAAAGTGTTTCGGTAATTCCTTGTTTCCAGGTTGCTCAAATTAGTCGGGACTGTGAAATTAACTGCATTGTTTTGGGTGATCTTTTGACATTGTCGAATGCCTTAACTATAAGAGATTTGTTTTGTTTGTGAATGTTACTAGGGAATGTGCGTTGATGTTTCTTTAACTACGTCATTATATTTGGGGATATGTACGTGTGTATAGTTAGTAATCTTACAATGCGTTCGTCAAGTAATATGTTCGTAAACACTAAAGGTATTACAATAATAATGATATATTACAAGTCTTATACTTAAAATAAAATAATTCCGCTAAAACGGTATAAAAAAATTGTAATTTTACAATCAATGTGAAAAAATCGAATTATTTAATATTATTTTTATACTTATTACAACTTTTACATCGGCGCCAAAATTTAGGTAGGTTTTTGTAAATCGGTACCAACTTCAATTTGTATTTTTTCGAATTTTAAATAAAAATAACGTTATTTAATTTACGCCATTTTCTTTTTAAATTTAGTATGGAAAATCGGGAAATGGAAAAAAAACTTTTCCTTACAAATCATTTCAAAACCTATTTTAAAAATTAAACTTTTTTAATTATATGAATGATATTTTAATGTAATATCAAAAACGATAAAATTGATTTTTCCTTATTTTTATTATAACAATTTCATAACTCTCAATACTTGGATATTAGGCGTAAACTTACATTTTTATTTTCTCTCTAATCATAGGTTGCATTTTCGTAGCCAGAAGATCTTACTTTGACTCTGTTTATAATAACTAAAAAGAAAACAAATACATTTTTTTTTCTGAATAGAAATAAACTCATTGTCTTAATAAACATTTTCGTATCTCATTCTTCTTATCTTATTAACATAGATAAAATTTCACATGCAAAATCTTTTAACTTGATTTTAATTCTATACCTAAACTAAAAACTTCGAAACAGAATATAACAAATGTACAATATTTTTCTTTAAATATGTAAAACTTAAACTTATTTTCATTATTTCTTTAAAAATAATTTAAGATAGTCTTCATATTTTTTAGTTGAATTGAAATATCCTATACAATAAAATGCGTTTCAATTCATGTATCAATTAATATTTCAAAAAACAAAATAAATCTTTTTAAAAGTTAAAGTTCAAGTAACACTGAACGATATATTGTACCATCAATGGCAGCAGTTTTTTTTAAACTAATATAAATTATTTAACCATATTTCATAAATCCGTTGGCTTTACATATAATTCAAAAACTACCTCTTTAAAAGTAATTAATATTTATAAAAAGTATCAAAACACGCACTGAAAAGTTATTTAAATTCCTATGCAAAACTGAGACTTTCAATTCGGTTAAAAATATCTCAACAGTTTCAAAAATCGTTTAACTTCGTGGGGAATAACAAAAATCGTTTTTGAAAAAGAGCAACAAAAATCGTTTTGAAGAATTTTTTAAAAGAGCTTGCTGAGTAAAATAAGTTTGTGTTACTCATCAATTTTTTCCAACTATTAAGCGAAAGGCTATATCTCTAAATATTTTTTAAACTATGAAAATTAAAAATCAATTTTTCTGTGGTTACTTACATTGTTTAAATTACAATTTTATAAAAATCACATTTTTTTTGTTAGAATCGTGTTATTTTTCACTTACAAATCCCTTTAGGGTATTCACCATTCTATATTAATACAGTTTTTTTATAATTCTTATCACAGCTAAAATTATTCAAAATGTATTTAAATAATGTGTTGTCTTATTTTTATAAAAGTTCAATTTATTCGAATATTTTAATTAATAAAACTTCATAAAGGAGAATAAAATAAAAGTAAATATATCATCTTCTATTTGAGAAAAACAATTATTCGAATACTCTAGAGTAAAAACGTATGATTAAGTAAAACTATATAAAACGCTTTCTTTTAATAAAAACATAAATAAAATTTTTATGCTAATGGTTATTTCGTATACACGAATTTATTTTGTGAAAAAAAGTTGTATTAAAAATATTACGAAGAGCAGTGTTTCAAAACATGTAAGATATTGGAAAAATTATAAATTAGAATTTAACTCGGATAAGTTATAAAAAAATTATCACTACTTGTTTGAAAGTTTGCGTTTATTAGTAACTACTTACGCGGATTTCGATAAGAATTTTACAGGGGAATATTTTAGGAATACACTTAAAGAATAATTCCATTTTTGTTGTGTTTCAATTTCAGCATACAAGTCCTCGGTTTTTTAAATTTCAAAAACAATCTGCATTTGTGCGCTAAACAAGGGTTTCCGGGTTCGACTCCCGACTGGATGAACTTTTCACTCTTATTCATTTAAATAAATAATATAATTTAAATAAATAAATATATATATATATATATATATATATATATATATATATATATATATATATATATATATATATATATATATATATATATATATATATATATATATATATATATATATATGCACAGAATAAGTTCAGCTCCGTCAGAGGGTTAAAGCTATTTCCCTGGAATCTTCTCATATACAACCTGGTGCGCTTGTTTCATATACTGCAAACACTTCAAAACGAAATTTTCAGTTTAAAGGGGCAAAATATTGGTAAAATGTCTCACTTTCTTACAATTAACAAAGAATGTGTTTTTAAGTTATCAGTAATTTAGTAATCAAATGTCTTACGTTTGTACTATTATTTTAGTTATGACGCATTTTAAATAAAGGGACTTAACAATATTTGAAAAATTTTGAAAAGTACATATGATTCCGTTTATTTATCAATAAAAATAAAACACAAAAAAAACATTGGTAAGCAATATTTATCCATTTTAGAAGTGAATAGGTTATATAGTTTTGCCAAGTTTCTTAGGAAAAGGATGCTGAATACATGCTAACAAGGTTTAAGCGACAATATGCAATTTTAGACTCAGTGGTGAAAAAATACATTGTGTTTTTTTCGTCGTTTTCTAACTCGAAAACCATTATATTTAATACTACATAAAATTATTTATGAGTTAAATATTTATATAATTATTTGGAATAAAAAATTTAATATTCATTCTAATAATTAGCGTCTCGGTAATGACTACTATTAATTGGTGGATCGGTAACTCATTTTAAACTGGTTTTAACGAATCTATAAACAAGTTTGAGCTCATTGACCAATCGGCTTATTTTAAGCTTTTACACAATGCGGCGTCATAGACGCCAACTAGCCAGCGCCACTTTATAATATAAGATAACCACATCACCAATTTTATCTTAAAACAACATTTCACAAAAAAAAACATATCAACCCCACAACTTTAATTGCTATAATAATACAGCTACTCAATTTAAAACCAATCCAGAGTTCCTTTCCAAACAATCCCAACTCTTAAATATATGAGAAAAATTAATAATGAGATATTTAACATTCATCTGCAACATTCTATTTCCGCGGAACAAGACATTCTCAAATGAGACATTCGAACTGCAAAACCCTTTGAATTTTTTTTTACGGTTTGCCAAAGCAGCAAATAACAAGTAAGCTGTAGATAATTACCAGTCTCTCTACAGCCTGGATCGTGAGATGGAGGGCGCCGTAGAAGAGACTTTACGGCAATCGAAGCGTCTTTTATTGCTGCACTGGATCTTTAATTAGGGAATGGATGTAATTAGAGGGCAGAGCGATGCTTTATCGTACGGATTGCAGTTAATCTCTATTGGACAGTTGGGTGAAATATATTCGTTGCAAAAAAAAGTAATTTAATTATTTTTCTGGAAAACTTGATAGTTCAAGTTTTTTTTATATAAAAGTTGTAATACTGACTTTATCAATTTTTTTTAAGTATGGAACTTAAATTAATGGTAGTTAATTTATTATTTATAAAATATAAATATTTTATCTCATATCGATAAAAAAGAAACTATGAAAAAATTAAATAAATCACATTTATATATTATTTATTATTCATAAACATATATTTTTTAGATTTCATTATATATTTATTTTTTATTTTTCACTCATTAAACAAATTTACATTCAAACATTCAATTTTATGTCCTATTTTGTATTTTTTTACATTGTTTTTATTCACCAATCACAGAAACAAAATCGATTATTTATCCACAAGCATTAAATTACAACACCAAATCGTGCATAGCATCCATTTTTAAAACTTTTTTTACTAAATCATAATTAAAACATTTACTGAGTAAAATAATATTTTTTTACTTTAAATCTAAATGGTAAAAAACCAACTAATTCAGGAAACTCGACTTGTCAATTCCTACATAAACCCTCTCAAGCTCAAGGCCGTATATATCCGTCCAAAGATCTCCATTTTTTTCTAGCAATGGACCTAATTTTTAAATTCATAAAAATACAATATTTTTTTTAATTTAAAGGTTTGAGGTACAACTTAAAAACTATATCTTAACTATTAATTATTTAAAAAATTTTAAACATGCCCAGGAAAAATTATTTAAGTATCCCAGGAGTGAAAACAACTTTACAGTCGCAAAACTCCTGTGAGAAACAGTGGGTTTAAACATAACAAGACATAATTATAAAATCGTTATTTTACTATCCACTCTGGATTAAAAGGCATAATAAAATCCGCATAACTCTGCGTATATGTAACAGTAGTTACTACAAAATCCCATTTCTTTAAATCAGAAATAACCATTTAACTATCATTCCCAGTAACCTTCAACATAATCGCCGACTTGTAATACATAGCCCATCGTTAAGGATACCAGATATTCAAATTCCACAATATTAACGGATATACCACAATCAAAAACACCTCACAAGACCATTAAAGTATCTTCCATTCCTATTTCTACGAATTGAATTACCCCGACCATATGCTACTTGACGCGGAAAAATCGAAACACACATTCCTAAGATTGCGTACACCCGCTAAATATAGCTTTCCCCCATTGCAGTACAACGTCGTAAAACGTCGTTAACACGTTTTTTTCCCGTCGAAATATAAACGGCTTTTAAGGCGATAAGGGTATTACGGGGGCACAAATCATGGCGATTTCCCTTGGAGTGGCGCGTTCCAGGGATCATTTTGAAACGCTTTTGGCGATAAGGGGAGACATTTTTGGTGAGTAACGATGGCTGTTCTCGCCTTGGCGGTGTACCTGTTTAGGAAAGAGTTCATGGATTTTAACTTTTCAGCTTTGAAATCAAAGTGGCTTGATAGGGGTTTTAAATAACAAATGGCTTGGGAAGTATTTGTTTATTATCATAGATTGTAGGTAGCATTTCGTTGTGATTAAAATTTAATCAAGGCTAATTCATAAGTTTTAAGTGAGTTTCTTCTAATTGAAATTTTTCTGTTATTTATTTAATACTAAATCATTTTGTTTTAAACAAGGTTATAGCTAAATTTAAATTGAAATAGTTTTCGAAAATAAATTATTTATGTGTAGATTTTAATTATTATAAGAGGTAGTGTAGTTTAAATATTTCGTGTTATAGTGAAAATCACTTCTTAAAAAACAAAGGTTCTTTCAAGCGATTTTTTTAAAACCATGAATATTTTAAAGAAATACGATTAAAAATCTCTCTCCAAGAAATTAATTGAATATTTGCTGAGTAAATATGAACTGGGTGCATACAACATCAAAATTTTATATAAAACCAATACTTCCATAGAGATTTAAAAAACAAGGTATAAAGGCACAAATAAATTTTTAAAATTGACCAATTGCAAGACATGGGTGTGGGAAACAGACAGCTACAGTTTTATTTTTAAATTGTACTTTAAAAAATGTAATATAGTCAATAACTAAACATTTGTTATGATTATTATACTTCAAAAATTTATTTTAGTATAAATTTTAAATATTAAACCTTTTTTTAAATAAATAGAATTTTTGATGTTTAGTTTGGTACACTTTTCAGAACAAATATACGATAACTTTACATAAAACTTTTGCCAAATGTAAGCACTCTAATTCAAACAGTGAACCTGATTTTTTACCTAATATTATTTTTAGAATATATGAAAAAAAAATATTTTATTACATAAAATGTCACATAAAGTATTTATTTTTCATAATTTAAGAAATATATTATGTTCACTATTTAAAACTTATGTATTTGCATTATTGTTATAAAAAATTAAATAAAAATATTGAATAGAATTTGAGAAAAGTGAACCAATGTACTTAAAATATTAGTTGTGAGAAAAAACCCCAAAACCTTTTTTATTGAAAATTGTTTGTACAAAACTAAATTTTTTGACGTGTAAAAATCATAACAAATGTTTAGTTATTCATTGTATAATTTTTTTTTCGTAAAATATTAAATAATTTGGATACATTTTAAGTTGAATGAAATATGACTAATTTTGTAGTCGAGGGATACTTTTTTTTATATTAATATCGAATACTAAAACGTTTAAAATAAATTAATTGTCATAATGATATTTGTATTCATTCTTATAAAGCGAAATACCTAATGGCTAAATGTCTACATTTTTAAATAAAAAATATCTAAGGCAAATGTTAATGTCAATTCTCCAAAACGCAATTTCAATGCCTATATGTCAATATAAAATGTCCAAATATCAATATCAAATGTCTAAGTGTCAACTTGAAATGTAACAGCCAAAATTTCAACTAATAAGAATATATATCAAAATAATGTTTGAATTTCTATGTCAAATAAATAAATATTAATTCCACGTGTTGAATTGTTAATATGGAATGCTAGATGTCTAAGTGACGAATGTATTATTATCAAATATCTATGTCAATGTCAACTGCGCAAATGTCAAAAACCCTTCTAATATTTGATTTGTATGCTCACTCATTTAAAAGTTTCACTAGTTATAATAAGATTGATTCAATATACTATAGTGCATAATAAAAATTTTAAATAATTATTTCATACATATTTTTAGGCATAAAAAATAAATATATATATATATTTCTAATATTAAGAATATTTAGTTTACTTTATAAAAGAAATGTCCATGTCCCGCATCCCAAAGCCAGCATTTTTTATCACACAAAACCCACAACGAGAATACGAATTCCATAACTCAAAAGAAACCTTCCCAACTTCTTCCCCAGACCATCTATGAATCCCAAAACTGATCGATCCGATTCAATTTGTATTCCCTCACAACCACAACTCAGAGAGACTCCGAATTGAATATCGGTATCCATCCCGAGCCCATTACAGACGACGAACCTGAAGGGGGGGAGGGATGAGATGGAAAATCGAGTTAATGCCAAAGTCGTCTGCATCGAAGGGGACTTCTTAGTTAGTTCTGCAACCCCCAGGGGGTGCAAAAACGCCCCCATTGCAGGGGAGTTTTCTTCGTGGTAATGTGCTCACCTGGGGCTACGAAATGATATCTATAGAATATTTGGATGCGAGGATATCTCCTTTCTTTCTGGTAGGGGGATGGGTGCAAATGGATGTGAGATAGGGGGGAGGGACCATCCAATGGTTTGTTCTTTGCACATAGTGGTTGGCGTAATTCGTCTATATGGGTTTTATGAGGGGTTGTTTGGATTTTCTGAAAAGATTGTGAGAGAAAGATAATGGGAAATATCCTTTAAAAGGTCATCACCATTAACTTTTTGTTTTCAATATACATTTTTACGATGTTTTGACCATTCAAGGACAATGTATACAAACAGAATAATAGGCTCTCAATCCAGAAAAATTGATCCAGTTTAATGCAATATAATAATCAGCCAATGCCCATACTATTGCTTTGAAAACTGCAGTATCAATTGGTCGTTTAGCGAGATTCTGTTCACCATAAAAACTATATATATATATATATATATATATATATATATATATATATATATATATATATATATATATATATATATATATATATATATATATATATATATATATATATATATATATATATATATATATATATATATATATATATATATATATATATATATATATATATATATATATATATATATATATATATATATATATATATATATATATATATATATATATATATATATATATATATATATATATATATATATATATATATATATATATATATATATATATATATATATATATATATATATATATATATATATATATATATATAAATTCTAAAAGATCTGAGTTTGGGTGGGGTCGGGCCAAAATATCAGAAACGTATAGGGCAAACACGTTGTAATTGGAATTCTCTAATCATTGATGCCGGAAATACAATACACTTTATGAGTTTGTGCATATAACCAATCGCTGACGTCACAATTTAAGCCATTTTTAGATAAATGGTGAATTTATTTGTTATCAGAATATTTCATATTACACAGTATTTTTTTATAATTTTTGCATTCAAAAGAGCAACAGTATAACCCACAACAGCTTTTTCCGCAAAACTGCTACTACTCACCAACCTGCTTATATTCGCCCGATTCTACGGCACCTAACTACAGCAAAAAAAATAACATTAATAAACCCCGAACATTCAATTACATCAAATACACCAAACGTAATCTCACTTCAAATGATTCAACTTCAAACTAGACAGTTGTCCCAACTGTCAACCGAACACAGACATCTAAATGTTTGCCGTATTTGATATTATAAAGTATTTTTTTATAATTTTTGCATTCAACAGAGCAACACTATAAGCCATAACAGCTCTTTCCGCAAAACTGCTACTACTCACCAACCTGCTTATATTCGCCCGATTCTACGATACCTAACTACATAAAAAAATAACATCAATAAACCCCGAACATTCAATTACCTCAAACACACCAAACGTAATCTCACTTTAAATGATTCAACTCCAAACGAGAGAGTTGTTCCAACTGTCAACCGAACACACGCCATAAGTGTAATCATCATCAACAGTTCCATTTCTATGGGTTCGGCCACTCCCAATCGCGTCCATAGCTCTATGCCCATAGATACCGTCATGGAGATGTCATCAAGTTTGAATAAACCCAGGATGTCATTCTAGAATCCGTTTAGATTGGAATATCCTGTTTGTATTTGAGTCGATAGCATGTGGAGTGTCATTGTGGATGGGGCATTAATGTATTATAGTGGGACTAATTTGATTAGTGGTCATCCGTTCATTTGATGAAGGTATGGTCTCCATGTAATTAAAAGCTTGTTTGGGTATAAAATCTGTTAATGGTATTTTCTAATCGTATAATTGGAACAGTCAAGTCATATAGGGATTTCAATAGTGATTATTCTTGGAATTTGTGTTGTAATTTTTCGGCACTGGTTCTTCCTTTAGATTTTAATATTGGATTTTAAAATGTTTATTTTTTTTGTTATTAATTATTATCTTGAAATATGTAGAGCTTAATAAACACCTAAGCATAATGAAATATTTTTTGTTTGCATTCCTTTAAAAATTATTTTAAAACGTTTGTTTTTGAAAACTTAAGAAATTTTTTTTTAATTAAATTACATCATAATATACGATAATATAAGAATTTTAGAAAGATTACTTACGTCAAATCTTCCAAAAAAGGCTTTTTCAGTATGTACAACTATAGAAATACTTTGATGGTATTGTCTTATCGTATAATTGGAACAGTCAAGTCATATAGGGGATTTCAATAGTGATTATTCTTGGATTTTGGGTTGTAGTAATTCGCCGGCACTAGTTTTTCCTTTAGATTTTAATATTTGATTTTAAAATGTTTATTTTTTTTATTAATTCTTATCTCGAAATATGTCGAGTTTCACAAAATTCTTAGCATAATGAAATATTTTTTGTTTATATTCTTTTAAAAATTATTTTAAAACGTTTGTTTTTGAAAACTTAACAAATTTTTTTTTAATTAAATTACACGATAATATGCTTATTTTAGAAAGGTTACTTAGGTCAAATCCTCTAAAAAAAGCTTTTTCAGTATGTACAACTATAGAAATACTTTGATGGTTAATTAGTTATAATGTATCGCAAAATAATCATACAAACTTATTTTTATTAAAATTATTAGATAAAAATTATAATTTTCGAATAATGACAAATAAAAAAGAAAAAAGAATATTTTATTCATAAAAATACAACAGCAAAAAATATTTTTTGCATGTTTTTATATTTTTTTGCAATACGGAAAAATAATTGAAAATGGTCTACTCTAAATACTGCTCTCTATCTTAACAAATTTAACATGCAAAACAAAAATTCAATTAAAGTAAAGTATGTAGTATAATCAAATTATTTCTAATGAATAAACGACTTAAGGGTGCAATGTACTTAATAGCTAAATTAAACTAATTAGTACAAAATAGCAAAATGTGTATATAATCCATATTTTTTGCAAAAAACAGTTTTAATTAATTAATGTTTCACAAAAATGCATATTTTTTATCTTGTATTTGAATTAAATTTTAACGTATTTCGAAATGTTACATGCGCATTAGTTTTTTTGGTTAGAATCTTGAAACTTTTTTTAACATGTTCTGCATACTCAAAGATAATTATTTTTACATGTTTCTTATATGAAAGTTATATTGTTTGGAAATATTTATATTTTTCCGAAACTTTAAATGGAAGTCTATAAAGAACTTCATTTTTTTAAAGAAATAATTTTTTAATTGTTTTACACATGCAAAACATTAGTTAGATATGTAATATGATGTCAAAAATATGTCAATAAAAATACTCTTTAAAATTACGAATGGAATATTTTTTAATTTAAATTTAGTATACGTTTTTTTTATTAAATTAAAAGTTTTTATTATTTTCAAACCGAAATATTTTCCCATTGTTTAATTATCGTTATAAGTGTTTCACAGTGTTAGCTTGAAAACTAAAAATAAGTTTTTAAATGTCCACTATAAACTTAATTTAATTAATAAACTAATATTCCTTTAAATATATAACTAGTTTTTTTTTATTAGAACATTAGCGCTTTTTACCATGATACAAAAGTATAATTTTATTACTACAATAAACTGAAATAATTAATAAATTGAGACCGTATGTCCTATCCATCAATAGAGGACACATGTGCTTTCAGACTAAAAACCATTGCTGAGCTTGAAGAGATATCTTCATTCTGGGTAGTTCTTTCCGCAAAGAATAAAACTATCCAAAAAATCTCGAAGCAGTGCATGCTTGGTCTATCTTCTGTTGAAGATCCATTTCTCGCATCATTGGCTAGATTCGGATGATCGCCAAAGAATCCGTTTAATACACTAAACAGGAATCGACTTACCAATTACCGTTTTTTATGTCTTATCTTTCATACCCAAACTCAGATTCTCGGTTTAAGACACTGAAAATGGAGAAAAATAACCAAAGCATAAAATAATGAAAAAAGACAATAATTTATACTCGGAATTATTTGAGCGAGATTTTTGTTGATAGGAAATAAAATTCTTTTACCAATAAAGCCTTATTTAATAAGTGTTATAATCCAGCTCATTAAAATATAGTTCATTTTTTACCTTTATTAATTTATGTTCTAAACTTATACACGAGTAGTTATCAAACACAAAATCATCAAAAATATTTTATGGCTTTAAAAAATAGTTTATTTATTTTGAATCTAACGACATCAAAATTACATTTATACGTTAAATACAACTAATTATATTTTGTGAGTCAATGTTAACCTTAGGTTCAAAATGTTTTAAATATGGAAATTTTAACTCAATATTCTAAGCGATTAATTTTTTCATGTTTAAACAAGATTTAATATCTAGACAATGCATCTATTTATATAAACTGCTCCAAACTTGCTACAATGTATTTTTAAACATATTATTTAAATTATTTTAAGTTTAAAGATTAATAATATAAATAATATATATTTGTTTAGCGTTTTTTTTTAAGTTTGAGTAGCGAAATAAGAGAAATTTTTTCACTTATTTTTCAAATACCTTTACACAGTTTTACAGATGTTACAGATTTTACATGTTAAACACATTCTTTTGTTTCTAAAAATGTAAAATAAGATTTTCAGAAAATGTTTTAGTGACATATTAAAAATAGGAAATGTCCATTTTTTTTTACTTTTTTATTTAAAAAAATTATATATTTTTTTATATTTGACCATGTAATTACGTTAATATGATTT
Organism: Troglohyphantes excavatus; assembly: GCA_963932185.1. Taxonomy (NCBI): domain Eukaryota; kingdom Metazoa; phylum Arthropoda; class Arachnida; order Araneae; family Linyphiidae; genus Troglohyphantes; species Troglohyphantes excavatus. Next base: position 35,379,054 of record OZ010673.1, read on the forward strand.
GCACATTGCATGCACATATGCTATGTTATAATGATATAAGTAAAGTTAAGGAAAAAAGTATACTATACCTCTTTATCTATCTATCTCTTTGTCTCTCTTTCTCTCTCTTCGCTATTTCTCTCTCTATCTCTCTCCCATAGTTCCTTAAGTTTGATTAAAAGAAGTCACTGCATTACCCCAAGGTGGTTATAAAGGTTATTTATATGTAGTTTTGTTGTACATGTTCTCTGGAATGCATTTAAGTATGTTATTCTATATAGTGCCTAAACAACATATAGAATGCCTTGGCGTTTGGAGGGAAAATATTAAATAACCACATTATTTTTAATTTTATATATACGTCCCCTATGTATGTATCGTATGTAATACGTAGACATTATATAGAATGACAAATGCTATTTAGAGAAAGTGCTTCTTACATTTAATATATAGGCAATGCTTAAAATGACTTGAACAGAAGCTGAGATTATAAATATTTAATCACACTGCTCATTTTTGCGAAAGTACGATTACTTAAATTTGAGTACGCCATCGCTCATTTACGATGCAATTGTACCAAAAAAACGAGTACGTTCATATACTCATTTTTAAGCACCTTTTCTTTCAGTGTAATACTTAGGAAATGTGTGAAATATTGGTTCATTCTTTGACGTCCATTTTAGTCATTCTATGCATTCATACATGTCTTTTCTTTCATTAGCTTTTTCCGGTAATATATTTAGTATATATATATAGTATATATATATATATTATATATATATATTTAGTATTTATATATAGTACATATATATATAGTATATATATATTTAGTATTTATATATAGTATATATATTTAGTATGTATATTTAGTATATATATTTAGTATATTTTGTATACTTGTATACTTTTTTATATAATTTAGTATGTATATTTAGTATATATATTTAGTATATATATTTAGTATATATATTTAGTATATATATTTAGTATATATATTTAGTATATATATTTAGTATATATATTTAGTATATATATTTAGTATATATATTTAGTATATATATTTAGTATATATATTTAGTATATATATTTAGTATATATATTTAGTATATATATTTGGTATATTTAGTATATATATATATTTGGTATATTTAGTATATTTGTATACTTTTTTATATAATTTAGTATGTATATTTGTATACTTTTTTATATAATTTAGTATGTATATTTGTATACTTTTTTATATAATTTAGTATGTATATTTAGTATATATATTTAGTATATATATATTTAGTATATATATTTAGTATATTTGTATACTTTTTTATATAATTTAGTATGTATATTTAGTATATATATTTAGTATATATATATTTAGTATATATATTTAGTGTATATATATTTAGTATATATATTTAGTATATATATTTAGTATATATATTTAGTATATATATTTAGTATATATATTTAGTAAATATATTTAGTAAATATATTTAGTATATATATTTAGTATATATATTTAGTATATATATTTAGTATATATATTTAGTATATATATTTAGTATATATATTTAGTATATATATTTAGTATATATATTTAGTATATATATTTAGTATATATATATTTGGTATATTTAGTATATATATATATTTGGTATATTTAGTATATATATATTTGGTATATTTAGTATATATATATTTGGTATATTTAGTATATATATATTTGGTATATTTAGTATACTTGTATACTTTTTTATATAATTTAGTATGTATATTTAGTATATATATTTAGTATATATATATTTGGTATATTTAGTATATATATATTTGGTATATTTAGTATATATATATTTGGTATATTTAGTATACTTGTATACTTTTTTATATAATTTAGTATGTATATTTAGTATATTTGTATACTTTTTTATATAATTTAGTATGTATATTTAGTATATATATTTAGTATATATATATTTGGTATATTTAGTATATTTGTATACTTTTTTATATAATTTAGTATGTATATTTAGTATATATATTTAGTATATATATATTTAGTATATATATTTAGTATATTTGTATACTTTTTTATATAATTTAGTATGTATATTTAGTATATATATTTAGTATATATATATTTAGTATATATATTTAGTGTATATATATTTAGTATATATATTTAGTATATATATTTAGTATATATATTTAGTATATATATTTAGTATATATATTTAGTATATATATTTAGTATATATATTTAGTATATATATTTAGTAAATATATTTAGTATATATATTTAGTATATATATTTAGTATATATATTTAGTATATATATTTAGTATATATAATTAGTATATATATTTAGTATATATATTTAGTATATATATTTAGTATATATATTTAGTATATATATTTAGTATATATATTTAATATATATATATTTGGTATATTTAGTATATATATATTTGGTATATTTAGTATATATATATTTGGTATATTTAGTATACTTGTATACTTTTTTATATAATTTAGTATGTATATTTAGTATATATATTTAGTATATATATATTTGGTATATTTAGTATATTTGTATACTTTTTTATATAATTTAGTATGTATATTTAGTATATATATTTAGTATATATATATTTGGTATATTTAGTATATTTGTATACTTTTTTATATAATTTAGTATGTATATTTAGTATATATATTTAGTATATATATATTTAGTATATATATTTAGTGTATATATATTTAGTATATATATTTAGTATATATATTTAGTATATATATTTAGTATATATATTTAGTATATATATTTAGTATATATATATAGTATATATATTTAGTATATATATTTAGTATATATATTTAGTATATATATTTAGTATATATATTTATTATATAAATTTAGTATATATATTTAGTATATATATTTATTATATATATTTTGTATATATATTTAGTATATTTTGTATACTTGTATACTTTTTTATATAATTTAGTAGATAATCATTATATAAGAGTAGTTATGTTTTCAAACCTGTCAACTCTAAAAGATGTATGTAATTCTGAATACGAGTAGTTCAGTTGTCTAACTCAAAATATGGACAATTCTATTAATTTTTAGTATGTTTAAATTTTTACATCTCAAATCTAAAACTTTCTTTAGGTAAATACTGCAGTGATAATAGAGCATAAAATATCAGATAAAAAGTTTAAACTACTTATTGTTTTTTATTATACAACTAAATAACTACTTTCCAATAGAAATTCAGTAAATTTATTAATAGTTCAATTGTATTAGTTGACATCTTACTATTAATATTAACAACTGTAGAAAATTTAGTTTTTCAAGAAGATTCAAAAACAGGAATACATTAAAAAAATTATGAAAAATCAAAACATCGTTATACACGAATAATTTTGTTGTAAAACAGTCTTTGTTAGAGAAAACAAAATGCTCAAGTATGATTGTTACTAATAAATGTAATATTTTAAATTAATAAGAGCCAAATTTGTAAATGAACCTTAAAATCATGTTTTCCATGGTATTTTTTATTTATCATAAAAAATATTATCAATTGCACACGGAAAATTGAAATATTTTGTTTTTTATACGAAGTAAGCTCAATTTTTACCAAACAATTTACCAATAAGAAATATTTCTTAAATGCACTTGGTGGTATAATTTTCTAATCACATTAGACTCCCACTAAACACATTAGAGACATGGGGAATGTATAGTGCAGCCAAACACCAAAATAAAATGCTTCTGAAAAATGATCAAATAATTTGAACACTAGCGATAAATTCATAGTTATAGCAGAGTTTTATGCTTATTTTAAAAGCGGAAAACGTTATAATATAAATACAAGTTTTTCCTTTTCGACTTGAATGGTACGAAAACTTCGATCCATATTCTCACCTTCTTTCTCTGCAATTCAAAGAGCTAAAGTGCTAATTGAACAAATAAATGTGAGCTATAAACACCCCCAATTAAAAGCCTTTTATTGGTCTAGCATGTTTGTTAATTGCCGTTTGGAGATATTTTTCCTAAAATAAGCATCGCAGCACTTGTTTACAATGATTGACTTTGATCTTAATTGCAGTAATTGCCTTGATTGACTTTTAATGGTTTAACACGGAAAAACAACATCATATAAATGTGAAATATTTTCAAATTATTTTCTGTATTCCTTCCTTTTATAAAGCCAATTATGCGAATAAATATAAACACGTTTTGACGCTGAGTATCTGTTTGATTTTCTATTTTAAGATCTAAAGCAAACAAAATTTTAAAACTGACAAACTAATATTATGAGTAAATTAAAAATAAATAAATTTAGGTTGTTTATGTACTAGGCTAAAAGCTGGAAAATGTAATATTGTTTCTTCTTATTTTTTTACTACATCTATCTAGAAAAATGTTTTTGAATTTTTATTAGAAAACATCTTACGAGATTTCCTGGTATGTACCTGGATATATTTTAAGACTCAAACTAGGTTATATATTCTAAGATATATTTAGTTTTTATTCGTTTAATTTTAAAGTACTGGATACATCTTCTCCAAAAATCGGATGATAGGTTCGATAAAATTTGCAACTTGCACATGTATAAATTATCCTTTAACTACACTAACAATAAATTTAATTAGACAATCTCAATTTGAAATATATATAAAAATATTATATGTATCCGTTTTTGAAAAAAAAATCATATTTCCAAACATATTTCTGTCATTTTAAAGAAAACTTGAAAATCCGGGGGTCCATAAAGCTGCACGCATCTACCAAACGTTTTTACAATTTTCCTCGATTTTCGAAGTTATGACATGTTTGTTTTTGCTTGCAAGCTCCTCCTATGCAGAAAAATTATCAAGTTTATATATATAAATTTCAAAAAGGTAACTGGAACAATATGCAGTTTTAATAAAGGTTTAATCTGATATTTTTTGCTAAAGCATTTCTTACGGTATTTATCTGACGTTGGATAATGTTAAACAATTTCATTTTTAATGCGACGAATCCAATATTTATTTTTCCATTACGAATAGATCCTCATGTAATAGCTGGAATTTTTTATTTAAATAACTTGGGGACTCCTAACTACTAATGCTTTACGTATATTAAACTTAACTATAACAACAGCAGCAGTAACTTTTATTTATAATAAAGATATATCAATGGTACATTACTTTAATTTCTGAAATTAGCATTAGTTTCTACAATAAACAGAATATCCACATTATAATCATTTAAAGAAGAAAATTCCCAAATAACTTCTTAAGCTTAACTTTTGTTCCATCTTTCTTGCAACTCCTGTTGAAAGTTAATTAAAACTTAGAGAACTCGAAATAAAAGATCTCAGGAAAACACATTTCGGAGTATGTGCTCGAAAACTAACAACTCCATCAGTTTCTTCAAACAATTTCTCTCCCAGTTAGCAGCCCACCCTGGCCAAACCGTCCAATCACAATCATCGTTTGCCGTAGAACGTTTCCCTTTGTTTCTTTCACTCCCTAGCTCCAAGAGTACAGATTCCGCCAGATTGGTTTCTATTTGGAACGTTAGATTGGCGATGGAAACGGAAGAAGTTGGCTGTAAAATGAACCGTTTTGTTGTCTGATGATTCCCGGTTTTATGCGGTTGCCAACTCGGCGAGATGAAAATGGAATAGAGGAGTTGAGATGTTTGCGGCTGATCAGGTTTCTTGTTTATTGTCAAAACATCGCGATGTTTTTGTTCTTGGAATCCTTTTGTATTGATTGTGTGTATAGCATTAGGCCTACGGGACTTGTGTTCTATTTTTCTGGTTTCAGATATTCAGTTCCATTACATAGATAAAACAGTTTTTTTATTTTACGACTTATCCTACACATCTATTTTACTATTTGTAACATCTTTACTTAATTATTACATTTTAATTTATTAAAAGCAAGATAATGATTATAGAGCGAAATTTAGAGCCAATTGTATTTGAGATACCCATGTACTGATATTTACTTACACAAATTTATGATAAAAAAAACATACTAATTATCTGCAGTGGTTAACAATTTTTAATCATATATTAGTAAAACAAAATTTAAAAAAATAGCAATATTCTAGAAAATTTGTATGATTTCCCACAAATAAAAAAAATAAAAGTTTTTATAGCAACAAGAAAATAGTTAAGTTAAAGTATTGCAAAAAGAATAGTTTTCATTGTTTGTAATTAAACATCAAACATTGATCATCGTCCAACATTTTGTGACCACTCCTATAGTTTCACATCAATTTTAAACGATTATTTCAACATGTAACTTTAAATGTAATAAAATTATTAAGTATTGATCAAATAAATATATAATGTGTTAAAATTTAAATTACTCTTTTTCTTTTAATTTCCACTTAATTATTCAATCGTTATTGGTTTTTGAAAGTCAGTGAATATCTCAATTCATTAAGAGGCAATTTACTTCTTCTTTTTATTTTTTAATTTTGCCGATTTCATTTAAATTTTTTTTCACATATGTGTGCAAAGTATAATTGAATATATTGAACCAAACCTTAATAGTGATTCGCAATATATAATTAGTTTTACTTAACATAGGAATATAGTTTAAGAGTAGGTCTACATTAAAAATAAAATATATAAAAGTATTTTTTTTAAATAAAATATGTTTCGATTTATTTTTTATTATGGAGTACCTTATTCCTTAAATTATATATTATCTGTATTTTATTGAATTTATAGGTATACACGTACTTATATTTATACATGTTAATTGAAAAAATTCACAAAATGCGAATTTCCTTTTAAAAACATAAATTATAAAATAAAATCAATACATAGGAACCATTACAAATTATATGGATTGAATCCAACATTAAGGATAATATTTTTTGGGAATGCACTTACATATTTGATACCTACTTTCGTGTAATGAAAGTTTTCATTAAAAAACTGCCTAACTTGTAATGTATGACTCTCGCATGTCAAAAACTATTGGCTTCCGGCGTGACGGATGAACCTATTAGCGGAACAACGACCTGACGGAAATAAAATTTCGAATATAATTTTTTTATATTCCTTTTTTCCCTGTGTCCCTTAGAACCTGTTATGAAAAGAAAATATCGCTTGTAAAGTGGCGCGGCGGTTTTCGAACATTACCTTCCTTACAGCACTTCAGAGACAGTGGCGGGCACAGTTAAGTTGAAAAATGATTCTTCGAAGAAAAAGTTTTCGTGGACGAGGGAATTTTCATCGTCTCGATTGATTAAGTGATTAGGGACTCGTTTAAAAAAAAAACGAGATAAGGAACGGGTCTTGGTATTGAATCCCGATAAAATTTAGATTAAGAAAGGGAAGAATTAAAACCGCGAATTCTTTTTCTCTGCCATTGAACAAATATAGGCGGTGTTTTTCGGTGGTTTAAATTTCGCTTTTCGATTTTTAGAATATGAATGGAATTTCTGTTTTTATTTTATTTTGCCACGATTTATACATTGTAATAAATACAAAGAAAATTGTAACAAATTTTAAATCTAATTATATATATATATATATATATATATATATATATATATATATATATATATATATATTTTATATATATATATATATATATATTTTATATATATATATATATATATATATATATATATATATATATATATATATATATATATATAACAATAAGTACACATAAAGTAACGTACAAACATGTAACTTACATAATATACAACTTGAATAACTTAAATAGCAGACAGTAGACGATATATATAAACAAAATATAACATACAAATATTACATGACATTTAAATACTACATACAAATATTAACATGACGTACAAACGTACCATATTATACAAACATAAAATACATATTACGTTGACTTATTTTTGTCTTATTTTACTGACATTCTATAGATTTTAAAACGCGCTTCTAATATTTCATTGTTTATATATTAAATGTAACTTTATCAAAACTTAAAATAATATTTGGAAATATATTTTCAGAAAAAAAAATTAAACATTTTACTAAGACATTACAAAATGTATTTTTCGAAACTATATATCATAAAATATCATAAATAATTCTATCATAAAATACATTTTAAAGCGTGTTCTTCACCCCCCCCCCTTCTACACTCATATGTATACCTCTGAAAAATACTGTATATCTTTTATTTCATAAATCCTTTTGTATATGTCTTGTATAAAAATCAAAAACAATTTTAAGACTTCCCACATACATATCTTACATTCATTCTAAACTAACTCTAGATATTTTCAAGTCTTAAAATACACATTCTACAGGGCAACTATAAAATTAGATATAAAAAGTATTTCCAATCTTACGCTTCGTGTTGTTATTACAAGCAAACTATAAAGTGGAAAAAACAGATAACAGAACTTCTGCCAACCATAGAAATTCTATTCACCAAATGCGTTTCTAATATTTACTTAACAAAGTTTAATCTCCTTCTTCTCAAAACGAAACATTGATTTTCTAAACCCTGTACAAATGTTATAAAAGGAAGTACAAAATTTTATAAATAAGAAATATACATTTTTAAAAGTTATATTTTATTAAAGTAAACTCACATTTCTAATACAATAATTCTAATAAAAAATGAAAATTCTGCAACTTACAAATATCGAATCCATTGCAGTATGATAATTAATTTTTAAGTTTGTTTGACATATTTGGAAGATAATTGTTTTTCGTATAAAATTAAAATTAGTGTAATTTTATTGACACATTTGTTTTTCTATACTTACATGCCTTTTGAATAAAGTATACAGAACTTGCTTTATATTTGTTTATTTAAAGGAGATCTAAGCCTCAAATTTCGAAAAAATTGCCGAAAACGTTTTTTGCATAAAACGATTATATACATATTTAAAAAGGTGTGAACAAAATTTCAAAGCATTAGAAGTAAGATAACATATGTATTTTTAGATGTTTATATACCAGTTATCATTTACCTACGTACTTTTTGTCTGCAACATTCATCATTTAATCATAATTAATTTTTTTTAAATTTAGATCTTGCTTAATATGAAGTATTTGTTAAAAATGCAATTAAAATTAAACTTTTAATGGTTTTTGAAAAATTAATATTTGTTTATAAACGTAGGAAGATCTTTTATGCATTAAGGTATAAATTATTTTTTTAAGAATTAATTAACATAAAAATTTGAATATTTTTTTTAGGTTATGAACATCCGAGTTTGTCAAGTTTTCTTTTCCTTCGATAATTAAGAAATCTGAGACCTAGCAGCCCTGAGTCGAATGCAATTAAATAGTCGTTCGTGTTGGCGCGAGTGATTTTTTTAGTTGCTCAATTGATTAAAACATGCAATGAAATTGTTTTTAGTGCACTGTGAGCTTTAGAATACGCATTGGTTTCTTAATTTATAGGAGAAACATACAAAATTACTAACAAAGAACATAATATTTCCGATTAAATTAAAAATACGACTTACACTTAAGAATACATGGTCTTTGAACTGGAGTCATCAGATTTATTGGATTAAGTCCTATTACTTAAAACAACAAATTTACTTTTTTCAAAATAATTTCGAATGTTAATAGAATAAAATACTATGTTTAACTAAAATTTTGCCTACAGATATAGTCAAAGAATATATATATACGCTCAGAAGGGCTTCAACTATTTCTTTCTCATGTCAACTCCACATATTCTATGCTCCTTGGTGTGAAAGCACAATGTTAACAACATAAGACCATGTGTTTACACTGTTAAAACTTTCAGTTCAACAATGTATCATATATTGGTGCAAAACAGAGACCTGCAGCAAATTACACCATATTATAGTGAAGTCTGGGTTGAACCAAAAATCCTTTATCGGAAAAAAGCGGAGGTTTCACCAATAATTGGTTCGACCCCTTTAACTACAACCGAAATTTTTGCTGTCGCTACATCAACAAGCCGAGGAACACCCTCCAAGAAAGACAACGATTCACAAGGGTGTACGTGGATCAGTGGATAAAGGCGTAAATATATGAATCAAAGGACTCCTAGTTCGAGCCCGCTCGGTGGACGACAAAAAAAAAGTAAAAAAATTGTTATCTTGCGATCGGAGGGTTGCCAGCTTCGCTACAAAAATTCTACTACTAAAATACTAAAAACAAAACCTCGAATTTTTAGTTTTATGCAATTTTATGAGTTTTGGTGCAATGTTTCACCACTAAATAGGTAGCACCGTAAAATAGTGAAACTAAACACCAAATGTTGTTTGCAGCTAAATGGGTATCAAATTTTGGCGCAAGATCGTAATAATTTTTAACAGTTTACTAATAAAACAGAATTACAACACTATGATTTTTACTAAACCAAACACCTCTAAACGACTGTCGTCGCCAATAGCCCACTGTGCAGCTCTAGTGCGACGTTAATTAACCAAACCAATCAAAACGACTGTCTTCCAAAAACTCACTTGTCTTCCAAAAACTTTAAAATACTATAAACCCCAAAACTTCCCATTTGAATCCTCAATCAAACCGGGTGTCAAAATCGCGAACTGGCAGTCGATCATTCATTGGCCCTTTCCATTGTGTCTTTGGGGCGATTCACAACAATCTGTTCCCTGATTGGAGCTAACCCGCCGGAACACTCCAGCCAACATCCTTCGCTTTAAATCTCGAGAAGGGAAATCCCCTTCCATCTACAAGAGATAGAAGGAAGCCCTCTTTTGAGAAGACTCGACTTCAAAGAGCGGAGAAGCGGGTTTGAAGGAGCGAAGGGATCGGCCCCGTTATTTTGATGTAAAAGCCTTCTGAAATGTTTGGAAGTTTAAGAGTTAAGGTCCTGGATGTTTATTAAAGTAGGGGGGATAAGGAAATTTAAGATGGAGATTGAATTCTGGGGAACGTTGAACAAGTCATGAATATTACACGTTGGTAGCTCAAATTTATAACAATGAATTGAATATGAAGACCTTAGAGTATTTGAAACATTTTCATTGTTTGGGATTAAATGTACTAAAATTGAAATGGTAGATATATTCGGTTTTGTAGTCTTATCACCAATAATTTACGCTTCAACTGCCAATTTAAAATCATTAAAAAATATAGATAAATTGTTCTTTTGAATATTTTAGAGGTTAGTAAAAAGATAGACATTAATAATTATGATAATGAAAAGGTAGACAGATATCCAAGGTTTAAAAGTAAAGCTTAGATATGAGTAGCCCAGATGCAAAATAAGTTATATCCGAAAAATTAGAAAATTATGTCTTGGTAGCAATAGGTACTTTATAACTTTAACTTTGATTTTATAATATAATAATTGAGAAAACTCGTTTTCACTAACAAAAACTCAAAAAAGGTGTCCGCAGAAGCTAAAGTAGCTATACTGAAAAAATATGAATATGAGTGTTAGTTTGATTTATAATTGGCCGGAATGTGTATATAGCAGGTTTTGTATATTGAACAAACACAAGATAACAACAAATACATTTGAAATACCCATTAAAAGCTATCATCTAGTTGCAAAACAAGCAATTTCAAAATTAAATTTTAAATAATTACTTATTCAGTTATCTGAGAACATACACATTTTAGTAAAAAAATATTATTTTTTCTTCATTTCTTCTAAAACAAATTATTAATGTATTAACAATACTTAGTTTTTGACAGTTTTTCACTATCTACTAAAAAAATGCAAATAACTTCTATTACATATGGGCTATGCATATGTAGTTTGGATTACACGATTTTTACAATCATTGTTGACGGCCATTTAAATATTATTGATATTTCGCAATTTTAATCAAAAAAGTATTGATGTTTCCCGGTCGAAAAAAAAAACTACAGAGCTTATAAGTTTCCAATGAAAAATTACCGATAAATCTCTAATTCTTTGTTTACCAAAACATTCCATGCGAAAGAACATACGACGGAATCGCGTGCTGCATTTATTGGCAGGTATGACAAATGATTGAGCAAAAGTTTTGCTACAGCAACAGATCCTTCAAATCTCAGAAGATTATTCCTTCTACAGATGAGAATGCTGCATTGTGAATAAATTAAAACAAATTATTGCTCGAAAATAGTGTACGATTCAAAAGTTTATCTTTCTGAAGAAAGGCGACTGAAAATTTCATCTCGAGATCAAATTCTTGAAGTTCAACATACGTGGAAAATGAAACTAAAAAAAAGGAACTATTCTGAATTCAAACCATTAAATATTCCTGGAAATTATAATTTTGATAATGTTATGTGAAGTGTATTAAGGGGAGAAATTATGAGAGTCCACTTATTTTGCTGAATTCAAGATCTTTATGTTAAATACAGGACTATACTTTCAGAGAAAAAACTTATGAAATTATAAGAACAACATAGTTTGTCAAATATAAAAATAGACAACAGTAAAACATCAGAGTGTTGTGCACAGAGGGATAGGATAGGATAGGATAGGATAGGATAGGATCATAGAGTAATGATACAAATAGAGGAATAAAAATGCTGATTTCCGTGTGTCCATCGTTGAAACCACGTGATATGTGGAAATGCCAATTCATTCGTGTGCCAATATTACTTGGCAGGCCTTGGCGACTTTCAGAACTAAACGAGATCGAAGTATTGCAATATGATTTTGTGTTTAATTTTGTATTTAAATATCGTTTTTTTTTAAAGGGGCACAATTTAAGGGAGTTTAACAGATATATTAAGGAGATTTTTCTTACTTTGTAGTTTTGAAATAATTGCATTACGTTTTTATGTAAAAAATGTACCATAAGCGAAGTTCTTTCAATTGTTATTTCGTATACTTCAATAAGAAAATATGAACAATAAAACCCGAGAAATGTAAAGAGTTTCGCTTCTTCGAAAATTGAACACAAATAAAATATTTTCGTTCGTTAATGAAGAGGAAATATTTAGCTCATATTGTTTGAAAATAAGTAAATACGTACATATATGTTAAGAAGTTGAATATGGACAGAACTCCTTATCACCAAAAAAGAAGAAAGTGCACCAAATTTGGAACTCCTGCAGATGTCTGAACTCCAAATGTGGCAGCACTATAACCACGTGAAGTTGGTTTTTCTTTTCAATGTTGACACCGCGGCCTTACGAGAGTCTGGTAGTGAAGGCGCTCTCTATTTAATATTACAACTCTCTGGATAGGATAGGATAGGATAGGATAGGATAGGATAGGATAGGATAGGATAGGATAGGATAGGATAGGATAGAAAAAAGAATGCCTACTGGTGTTAGTTTTTTATACAAATCTAAAATTTATTCCGAGCTTGATAAAATTTTGGACATTTGGACCTTCAAAACGAGAGAAAGATCTACATGAGTATTCGATAACCTACCCCCTTCCCCTAACCACCCCATGACTACACCACCAGATGGCGCTACTGTGAAGAAATCGGTAAACACTCTGCGTACAGCCCGGGCAACACCAGGTACTTCAGATAGTCTATGATAATTGAAATTGTTTTTCGTTTTGTGCACAATCACTCAGGATAAACCATCATTATTCTTCCGCTTTTGTTTCTGCCTAACGATGTCCAAGTGCAGTGCTTCTCAACCTTTATTCTCTCGCTTACCCCTTGATGAAACTTTTCACCAACGTGCAGCCCCTTCTCTCATAACCTTTCTCACCCACCCCTCTAACTTGAAATAAAGTTTGTTTTTGTGTTAGACAGCAACGTCCTTAGTTGACAAATTATTCAAAAAACTCATAATGATTACACTTACAGACTTTTATGTTTGAGTTCAATTATGTATTTCTTATGATACTATGTATTTTATATTAGGTCTTTTTCGCCATTAATATTATATCCCCCCCCCCCCCTGCGATATGCATCAGTATAATACTGCATTTATTCATCTGTGCAATAGTCATTGATCAAATGTCTATATTTAAAATATTTTTATTCCAGATTATATGAGTGTATCTCCTACGAGGTGTAAACTCAGGCAGTTGAACATTTGATACGCGCACGAATTAGCATAACGATAAACTCATCGCAAGGAAATTCTCATTCCAAATTTTAATATATTTTTTATTTGTTTCGGAACAAAATTTTGATTTCAGAGTTTCATAATTAGTTTACGTAATTAGACCTCTTTCCCTTTTCCCACACAGACTGAGAAAAATGTAATTTTAAAAAGGTATCTGCGGGGACTTGTCTGTGAATGTAATGCTGCAAGTAAGAATATTGACAAACAAATTCATTGCTCACACAACACAGCGGGTATATTTACGCAGAAACGATAAATTTGAAGATAACAAACTTTTTTAAGTTGGTCAGATTAACATCAACTTTAAATATGCATGTCATCTCAATTCACAAAACCAAGTAATTCCAAAAAAAATTATTTAGCAGCCGTAGCGAAAGCGTACGGAAAATCACTTGTCTCTTTAAGCTAATCTCTCACCTACAACCTTATCTCATGTATTAAGGACACTTCTTGTTTTTAAACAATTCTATATTTCGAAATGAATCGCTAGAATTTCGTTCCCAGCAGCTTTTGCTACAGCTTCTAAATTCCTAATTTGGAATTACGTATTTGGAAATACTTAATTAGTTTCAAAATCAGATAGATCCACATTTTTCACGAAATCGATATTTCTTAATATTTCTTACAAGTTCTCAATGCAACATTGCATATCGGTATTGATCAAAAGCATCTGAATCCAGTCTAAAAATGCTTTCAAAGACATGTGTTTAAATCCAAAAGTACCTGGCTGTCAATCATTTTCAGCATCCTCTGAAAAATTTATGAAAATGAATCTATCTTATTTTGAAACTATACGGCTCATATATGTTATTGCCAAACCCTATATTTCTCATATATGACGCCGACCCCTTTCCTCCCATAAACTTCCACGATTTTAAATCAACTTCTACCTGTGGCCATTTCTTGATAGATTCCTGCCATCGAGATTCTAGATAAGAAGCAACTCCAGATAGATGGCCCACTGGCCGTTAATGGTCCCTTTATTGTTTTAAGTCCCCCTCTACCCAAAGGGTGATAAATCGGTTTTATCCCCAAGTCGATATGTTTTATAAATGGTCTGTTGGCCACATTGATTACTTCGGTTTAGGAACACACACCGCATGAATGGCGATGTTTTATAGTTGGCGAATTCTTGGATTTTGTTTTTGTCTCGAAAGAATTGTAGAGTTGGTGGTTGTGATTTTAATGTTACATTTTTTTTAAATTTTATTTTTGCAATTTTGGAGAGAGTGACGACGTTTAAAAGGGTATATATTGTAATGGATAAACAGTGAATCGTTGTTTTGTAGTTCCGATTTCTAAACTTAAAATGTCATTTTTAATGTTTGATTCAGTTAATTCTGTACATCAGGGCTAGACGATCTTAAGTCCAAATTTGGCGATTTTTGTTTTATAGCGCAGATTATGTCTTTATAGTTCGTTTTCTATTGAACCATACCATTAAAATTCACTCAAAAAATTGTTTTAAGCATTTAGCGGGGATTGTAATGGTCCAGGTCTAATGCTTTAGTAGAGAGTAGGGGTCAGTTTTTTTCCATCTCCTGTAAAGTTGGCCAAATGGTTCGTCTGGCTCTGAGGTACAGAATTAATAGATTTAGTATGTTTATATTTTAATTAAATCGTTCTCTATTTATTTCTTTTTAACCATCTCTATCTCTCACTTCCTTTCTCTCTCTATCTTCTTCTCTTAATAAATAATTAAAAAGTTTATTAGTTTTATTTAATAACATATTAAGTTTAAATTTTTAATAAAATAATTAGTTGTTTTGATCATACATACTGTATTTTCAAAGCATTACATGGTATTTGTCTGTTTTTTGTCAATTCTGTAATTTTTATTATTATTTTATCATATGTTAATTAGAGTTTTAAATTAATTAAACCCAAAAATAATTTAGTTTATTTCACAGTAATTAACATACTACAAAATAATAAAAAAAAAGTTGCGGAGGGGCAAATCACTAAAAAGTATGGTGGAAAGATCTTTTGTGTATATAGCATTTTGGAAGGATTTATAATTGTGTTTCAATATATAATTCAACGACTACAACATACTTTATTTAAAAGGGGCAAAAAAATCTTTTGAATCATTAATGATCCAATTCCCAAAACTTTTACAAAAATAGTTTTTATTTTATACAAGTTGATAATAATGTGATTGTTATTCTGAGAAAGTAAATATTTATTTTAATAAAAATTTCCCCGAATTTATTCATTAGTCTTTATTCTAGGAAGTATATTCGAAAATGTTATATTTTATTCACGTAATAATGCTTATAATTGCCAATAATTCTCTTTTACAAGCAAAATTGGTTTATATTCTTTGATTTAATATTTTTTTACCAGAGCCATATTTGGAGTTAGTGGGACCTAAGGTTGAATTTTTGCTGCAAGTATCCCAACTACAGAGAGAAGGGTAGGTGGGTCGGATTTTTTTTAAAAATATAATTTCCAGAACTGCAAATTAAATCATTTTTAGTGTATAAATGAAATTGGGATTTTGTAAATTTCTAATACTATGTTACAAAAATTGTCAAAGGGTTTCAATGAATTTCACGATGCAATGAAAATCTGGAATCTATGCGAATGATAATAAAATACTGCACTCGTTTTTTTGTTGTCCTTAAATGGCTCTAAGAAATATAAAATAGTAAGAAAAATAAAAACAACCCAAAAAAAGTAAAAGAAAGATAAAAGAACCATTACAAACCAAATCATTACAATCAAAACAATTAAGTAATTTTTTAAGCAAAATTTTAAATAAGTAAATATTTTTAAAGAGCATAAAAGTACTATAAGAGTATAAAGGTATTAGAAAGTAAAAGTATTAAAAACATTGTACAAATATATTAATTAAGTATAATATTTCTCCATCATAAAAATATTATAATATACTATTTTTAATAAGATTTGGATTATCATCCTTCCAAATAAATGTTTCAGCAAGTTGACGTTTTTTGTGTGTAGTCCGGACCCCTAGGCTGCAGCCTATGTAGCCAATACCTAAATCCGGCCCTGATTGTTGTATGTATAAAGGTAACATCGCAATCATTGTATGTCCAAAATTGTGTATTAGACATCCAATGATTGCTCTTCTAACCATCGATGTAATCATCTTATGATAAAATAATTTTATAGTATTTAACCTTGTGTTATTTGGAACGTATTATTTGCCCCATAATAGCCTTAGATTCTCTTACGTCACTAACCCCAACCCTATAGAATTGCTTATTGTAGTTTGAAATCTACTACAAAAAAGGAACAAAACAAAAATACCCAAAAACTATTAACAAGCATGGAAAATAAAGATAAAAAATGATAATTCTCCTCTCCATTGTTTATTTAAATTATCACTTTGAAAAAAAATGAACTTTAAATCTTCAGGAATGTATTACTCATCTAACTTACTCATCAAAGTATTAAAGAAGGCTAATAACCTATATATTTCTACAGATAACAATGAACTAGAAGTACGAATACAAAAAATCTAATTTGTTAAGTTACTTGATAAGGTACGAGTATGGCATGTTTGAAATACTTTAGATATTTAAAATATACTGGGGAAACGCCCCTTATACGCTAACGCTGGTCAACCCGCGGACGAATGTTGGTTTACTTTGCAAACCAATTTTTTACTTTGCTCGCATTAATTCCATGCTGCTAGTTGAATTCAGCCCGTTTGGCAAAGTCATTTTACTGGAGTTCAAACTTTGATATATAGATGGTGCCCCAATGATAATTTTCTTTTTTTTTAAAGCGTAATAAACTATTTAATATTGTATAGTTTTGGTACGTTTTGGCACATCGACAATTCACTCTCTCTCAAATGACACATTGGTCATAAAAAATGGTTATATAGTTTAGGAAGAGAGACTGTGACAAAAAATCGCATCGGCTATTAAATACATAGATAAAAATTTACTTATATTCTAAAAACTGAATAACATTTAACTTATTCTACTGTACATTTCCAAATCCCAAATGCAAATGTTTCGAGTAACCAAACATCGGAACATTCATTGTCCTCAAAAGTTATTTATTGCAGTCTTAATATCCGTGAAAGATGACATACGATGATAAATTCACAATCTATTCCCAGGCTAATTCGGACTCGCTTATTTATTTAAATGGCGCCATTGCTCACTTATCATTCATCTCCCAAATAGCGCATTTGCAATTCCGCATCTGCAATCTCGCAAATCGTTCGGTAATTGTTCGGAAAACAAAATTCCATATCCCGATTCCGCGGAAAATCCCAGACGACAATATGTACCTGTATTCCAGCCCACCCCTCAGAATATCCATCGCCCTCTTTCGTCTGCCATAGAACCATCCATCATACAAAATCGCCTGCAAGCCCCCACCCCCTCCCCTCATATCTCCTTCCCTCCCCCCTCTTCCAAGCCCCCCACTCCCACCCCTTCAGGAGACACTTCCGGGCAAAAGGGGACAAAACGGGAGAAAATGGGAAAAATGCATTTTCCTTTTCTTTTTACTCCATCATGCGACACATTACTCTTTTTTTCTTCTTTTTTCACACCTTCTCCCCCCCCCCCCAACCCGGCACCACTGCTTCCACGTTTGGCAAATAATCACTAATATGGCGATTTTTTCATATATATGTTGCTTCTAAATAATTAAAAGGCAATATTAAATAATTTTTTTACATTTATTTTGAAATGAAACATTTTTTAATTTCACATACACTCTATATCAAGATAAAGGACTACCGTACACTTTCAGGGTAATTCATTGTGACACCATAACTCAGTAACTACCATAAATTTGATCTCGTGGCATTAGAAATAAAGCGCAGATGCGTGTAAAATCTTGAAATAAGCAAAACTTCGACATCAGATACAGCAGCTTGTTTGAAATCCTTATATGAACGAGTTTTTTGATGAAAACCAATATATATTTCTGTAATCTGCTTAAACGGTTTAACAACAAATTATTCTCGATGGGTCTTGACCATGCTTCGACACAGCCCCTTCAATTTTTTATACATTTTTCTATTAAATAATTAAAAGGGTCGATATTTAATAATTATCAACATTTACTGTCACTGAGTGACAAAATCAGCTCTTTACAACACTTAGAAAGAAAAAAATACCGGCAACACAGCCTCGTAATTTTGAATGATGGACTCGATACGAATACAATACTTGAATTGGCACCCCAATCTCTATACATCCACACCACTGCCAAACACAGAACATTTTCCACTACGGATTTAAGGTCCTCCAGTGGCATCTACACGATGAGTTTTCTATTGGCCGAATAAATTACGAGATTCTCTGAAAAAGAATTCAGGGTCACGACTACCAATTTAATGAACCTCATTTTGGGTCATTCCAGCTTAACGTTCAGACAACAGTTTTCACCATATTTGTAATTAATTTTTGACTTTAAAACAACTGCAATTTTTGGAAACAACCAATTGATATATGTGATTGATGTCTTAAGATATAATTAATCAATTAATCTCATTGAAATTACTCGCGAAGCATGAATACATATGTTTTTATTTTTACGTGACGTGTGTGACCATTTATTTGTAAATGGGTCACTCACGGAAGATAATATTAAAAATGTATATCTCTGTATTCATGTTGCGTAAAAAATTCAAATTATATATCAAGACGTCAATAACAGATATCAATTTGTTGTTTTCCCAATTAGAAGTTGTTTTAAAGTCAAAAAATAATAACAAATATGCTGAAAAATATTGTCTGAATGTCAAACACGTCAAACTGGATTGGTTCTTTTTCTTTTTGAAAATACATGTATTAAATTAAGTTGTGTTATTAGGGGCTTTTCGGTATCTTTTTATTTGGCGATATTTCTGCATTTTTATTTTTTTTAAACTTCCAGTTTACAAAACGAATAATTTACAGACAAAGTTCAGACATTAATCCTTTAAATTGAATAATTTTATTAAAATACATTATTTAATTTTTTTTTTAAATCACGATTTTTAATTTTAGCGATTTTCGGTGATATTGGCGAAATTTCTGACTCGGCAGTCCTACCCGCGACAGTGGCAGTTAATACTTAGAAAGGGGAGGGTGGGACGCCATTTCAATATTCATGTATTGACGAATGTTCTTCACACTTTCATTTTTTTAGTATTATTATCATTCCCCTTTTTTTTCCGTGTGTATGGAGTGGAAAAAGGTGTATATAAATCATAGAGGAGAGGCATGATGTTTTTTGACGCAGATTGCTTTACGATGGACGTCCAGAGAAGGGGGGGGGGCAGAAACATTATTTATATTTATATATTTTATCAAGGCCATGTAATCGTCTGTAATCCTTTCCGTTGCCACCATTAATATAAAAGTCGGCATAAAACGAAGTGGGCGGTCCTTACTGGCGATTAGCTATCAGTCATGTATCCTACTGGTATCAATGGTAAAGATGCTTTTATGTACTGGTACAGCTCAAGACTCAATTAATTTTTTAACAGAAGTTTATATATATATATATATATATATATATATATTATATATATATATAGTATTAACTGCCCTTTCTAAGTATTAACTGCCACTGTCGCGGGTGGTTTGCAATTAGATAGTTCCAATGTGACAAGAAGGGAATTCTGAAGTGCCTTAGAACTCCGATTATCCAGAAGAATTAGAACCATACCCCATCCGGATAATCGAATATCCGAATAATTGTATAATTCACGAAAAAGGCTATATTTTTTAGGAAAAAAAAGATTTTGCATTAGTATGTAATGTAATTTAATGACTATTAGAAACAGTATCATTCATCGATGAGAAAATTTTTAAATGTGGATTTTACTGATTTTTTTTTCAAAGTGATCCGGATAATTGACTATCTGCTTTGTTTGATCCGAATAATTAGAGTTCGGATAATTGGAGTTCTACTGTATTACTTCTAAATCATAGACGAAGGATGGGGGGGGCAGGAGCAGCTCGATAAATGTTGCTATTGGTTCTCAAAATTATTATATACGGTGCTATATAGTATGGATAATCACTATGTATTTCCAAACAAATGAGGACAGTTAAAAGAACATAGTTCCATTGAGATGATTGTATTAATGTTCATTGACGAAACGTTAAATGAATTAATGTGAATCGGTGTATTTTAATTATTAACAGACTAAACAGTGCGCCAACCAAAACTTTAAAATAAAACCGCCGAAAGATTTAAATTAAAACCGCCAATGCGCGCTAAAAAGAGAGAGGTTATCAATTCGACTGTTATGTATTTTTTTTCCAAGATAGCTTTCCAAAACACACATATTCCAGAATTAGTCGTTAGTCGGTATACCACATACAGAAAAAAGTGTCCAACAATATGTTATAAATTTATATTTTGAGATTTTTTTTTTAATTATATAAATATTTTTTTAATATAAAATTTGTAAATGGCTACTTTGTAAATTCACATTTTTATTAGTTACATTTCACATAACTTAATTTTATTATGATTAACGGTTAACGGATAAGGCTCTGTAATGCCGTGCCTGAGGATCTGGGTTCGATTCTCGGTAAGTCTTGGTTATAATTATCGATATTTATTGAAAGTGATTTAGGAAGGCAGACTACATGTATGTAGGCTATCATCTACTATTTTTATTCATTGCACTCGGTTTTGTTTGCACATCTTTTTCAAAATTGAAACTAATGTATTGGGAGCCATGATAAAAGCATCGAATGTACTCAACAACGAATACATTTTAATAATTTTCAAGTACCTATTTTTACCAGTATACTAAGCCCCTACAGGTATCTTCTCTAAATAACGCGCAACTATTAGAATGTTATGACCTTTAGTTAATTCTATCCTCTACAATCAGTTAATTTAAAAATTCCCGCAACCATTTCGATCTAAAAATGGAGGTAAGTCAATAGGCTTAACTGACGCGACTCAAACAGTTATTTCGAAGCCAAACTTTTCAAACTTCGCCGTGGCCCAAAGTGTGACGCAGCCGAAATCAACACTCTTATCAGGATTCGGGGAATTTTTCCGCAAAGTGTCATTTCGCGAATTATCTGATCCAAGACTGAAAATGGGCCTGAGGGGGGGGGGGGCACTGCGGCGTCTTTTAAGGTACCCCACACACGCCCCCCGCGTCATTCAGGTGTCGGAAACTCCCTAAGACGTTAATGTCTTTCCAAAGTCGTCATTAAACAGGAAACATGCCCACTAGAGGAAATTTAATGGAAGTGCTTATGGGGGGGTTTATTTTTAGAGACAGATTCTTTGAAAAATCCTCTCCCTCAGGTTTTGGTGTAGTGCTTGATGTGTATGTAACAGACAATGGAAAGGCTGTAAAATTATTTTTATATCTTGTTTTTAGGTTTAAACTGAGAAGAATGGTTGTTTTCAATGTGGGTAGTTGAAAGTAAAAGATGCTTGTTGCTTTGAAGTGTTGCTTTTACTTTCGCTGGGGTAGAACTTTGGGCTTTGAAGAAATATTTTGTAATGTAATTTTTAATTAGGAAAAAAAATTCTAATTCATTAAAAATGTCATTTCTTAAAATAGTATTTCTTTAAAGCTCAAAGCGAATGTAAAACTATTCTTTGTATATTCATATGAAATTATAAAGTCATACGTTAAGAAACAATATTTAATTTTGTGGTTTCTTTTTTATAGGTAGTATATTTTTTCTTATTCTGTTTCATGATGCGAAACATTTGTGAAAATATTTTTATTTTAAGTAATTAATGTTTTAAAAAATATAAAGTAGCACTATATTACCCACCAAATATCAAATAAAAATATCATTTATATTTTTTCAAAAATCAATCTAAAAATTAAAAGAGTTATATAGTCTTTAAAAGGTGTTCATATGAAGATAAAATGTTATCACATCAAGGATCTAGAATGAGAAGGGTGATAGATAAAATGTACTCCAACTTATCATAAAAACTGTTTATTAAATAAGAATTTAACTTACGTAAAAAAAAAATTAATAATACGAAAAATCTTTGTATTTCAATAAAAAAAACAGTTCTCACAATTGATAAAATGACGGAAATTAACTAACGTATTTAGTTTAACAGCGCTAATACATATTTTTCTTTAACGAATAATTAGTATATTTAGAAATGATCTATCTTAAAAAGTTGGCATCTAAATAGTTTTCATTTATTTATATCTAACCGATACGTATTGTATAGGGGTTAGAAACCAAAGCAGCAAAATATGCGTCAGAAATCTGTAAAACTGCCTTTTCCTTGCATATCGTCACTATGCAGGAAAACTCATTTGTTGTGTCATTTAAAAATATATTTAACGTGTTCTTTTATACTTTTATTTGAGAAAGTTATTCATTCGAACAATTATAATTAATATTTATTTTAATATTCAAAATTTAATTTCGATGCAATATGTAACATTGTGGACGTATTGCCAAAATTGACTTTAAAAAAATGGGAATTAAAAAGTCAACTAAATTGTTATTAAACATCAAATTTACCAAGAAATGAAAAACATTACAATATAAAGAAAATGTTAAATCCTGATTCATTTTTTCACTAATTGGAAATTATAATTTCACACAAACTTCGTCTCCTGTCATGGTCAATTTTATCAGTTTATCCATGAAGTGATGCAATCAGTCACTTACCGATTTACAGTCACAAAATGTCCGATTAAAACGTATACTACTATAACACAAAAATAATTATTGCTTATTTTATTTAAAAGTAAAATGTATTAGAAAACATTAAAACATAAAAAAAAATTACATAGTTTTGATATGTCAAAGAAATCATGTTAAATTGTGACGTATCTGTGACACTTCCTAAAATATATACCTACAAACATTTCACCAAATAATATATAAATTTTACTAGACGCATTAACAAAAAGAACTGAAGCAGTTACAAACACAGTTTCTTCAGCAGTGATATTATGTTTTTAATGCTGGAATTTTCGTCTGGTAGGCGATCGCGAAAAACGTTTTCTTTCAATTTCTAATTCAACAACCGTAAAGGGATGTTTTTAATACATTTTAAAAACACATCCTTGTGCCATTTCCTCTCCATTTTTTTATTTGTTTAATTTCGAAAGTATTTCCGCCGTTCACAGCTGTTATGTCTCGGAATTCCAGTTGTAAGGATCGTTCTATTTTTCCGCTGTGTACAAAAAGAATCGCAGAATCGCAGTTTTAAATTCTTTTCGAACGCAAGAGGGAAGCAATTTTGGGATCAGTGACATGGAAGGAAGAAATCACAGAATTCAACTATAAAATTGTCCGTAATATTCTTTCTCTTCTTTTTTTTTGTTCTTTTTCTTCTTTTAGAGTGTAATGGCGAATTGTTTGAGGAATATGGAAGATCGAAGACAGGGGAATATTATCCGATTTGGAAGAATTCGCGCGAACAGAAATTTTGCTATTTGCTTGTATTTTTGATGGTCTCGTTACACTTGGTTGTGTTTTACTGGAACTATCTTTAACACGTTTATAAAAAGTTATTTTTTTAAATAACATGAAAAGAATTCAAAAAAGCAGTTCAAAATTACTTTAAAATAAAGTTAAATATTTTATGCGGCATTTGTGGTTATAAAAGATCGGTATTTACTAAAGTTACATATGTTCGTTCTAGTCAAACTTTTTAACTATTTTTATTATGAGATTTTATTTAACTATTTTGGTCAAATTTACTTCAAAACCATAGTCTTAAAAAGGGGTTTACTGTTAAAAAAAAGTATTGGAAATACTTCCATACCGTGATATTCGTTTTTAAAATATGTTGTGGCATGCATTAATCGAGTAAACAATATTAAATGGGCAGGTTGTCTGCCAAGTAGAGTAAATAAAAAAAGAGTTCCGAAAAAAACTCAAATCTTAAAACTCTCATTGACTGTAATGTTAAGTGGCCCAAACGTTCTCACACCTTTACAGGTATGAAAGCTCATGTGTTGTCCTCATCATCTGAACATTGATAAAAATTAAACCGCTTTTTCCAGAAATGACAACAGACATTTTTTTTTAATTTGATTTTGTCGCGAAATCGGAATATCATATGTTAAAAACAAATTTTGTTCAAAATCCATCCAAATTTCATTCCGTTTTATTGGGTTTTTTTTCACAGTGAATGTTGCGTTTAGTGCAGAAACCATACAAAAGACGTTAGATAGAACGTTCAGCGTGAATGCAAAATTGAATAGTCTGTTGATTGGTTTCTGAAATTAAAAAACAAATTGAATTATTTTATGGCATTAGAATCTCAAATGAAAAACACATATATTTGTGCACACTCTTGTCAACCGCGTTGTCAACTGCATTTCCGTCAATTGCCAAATCAATTTTTAATATGTACGTTTTTACAGTAAAAACTTATTTTATTGCAAAAAGCAGCTAATTGCAATAATGTTTTTTATTTAAATAAGGAATTAATATTATTACTTTAATATAGGCAACATCCACTTCTAGGAGATGTTAACTAATAATAAAAAAAAATTAAGCCAAAATCTATATAAATATCGCACATAGAATCTTTTTCTTTTTTTACCGAAAATTTACAAAGTACACTGCTTCCAAAATAAACGGTTCAATTACTACGTAATGTTCTCATGTCTTTCCTCCAAACAAATCCCGAATCTTCACCAACAGCTCATTGTGTAGCTCTAATGCGATGTTACTTCAACAAATCAACTCAATTCCACGCAGAATTATTCCCAATTCCGACTCTGAAACTACAATGAATCCCTTCCCATATAAAAAAAAAATGGCGTAACCTATTGAAAGGTTGTTATACGCAATATCGTTCCCAACTTGTAAATATGGTAACCATACTGATGGATTAACATTAGCCATTTCCTGCAGATGGACAGGGGGAGGATTAGATCTGCTTTTTCCCTACCCGTACGTGTGCGCACGTGAGAGTGGCATGCAACATGAGCGCACGTGTGTTTGTAGTGGGTGGATTTCCGGGTCGACTTGCATGCTCTGGAGATCGTTATCGGGTGAGTAAGAGGGATTGTGTGCAAAAAAATCGGATGTGGCTGTGCTGGAGCATGGACGCTCTGTTAAAAATAGGTACTTAGAAATAAGTAAAATGTTCTCATTTGTGATTGCATTTGATTCTTAGCATAGCTCCGAATACATAGGTTTTGTTTATGAAAAAGACATGTACTAAAAAATGAATAAAAAGTGCAGCCGATTGCCTACTTAAATCACTTTCAATAACTTTTAATAATTACAACCAGGAATCGAACCCAATCCGTGTACCTTATGTCGTCCGCACCGAAGTCAAGGGTCATATCCGTTATACTAAGAGAGTTACGTGAAGTTATAAACAGAAGTAATGTTTAAAAAGGTGTGCCAATAGAAGTGGAAGTAAGATAAATGAGTTGTAATAACTGAGTTTCAATTTAAGCAATCGACATCAAACAATGTGGAAAGCCGTCTTCTGAACAAATGTTTTAAGTTGGCCAGGTCGCTTTGTTAAAATGGCTTGAACAGAAGCTGATATTAACAATATAAAACCATACTGCTCATATTTTCGAAAGTACAATTACTTAAATTTGAAGACGTCATCGCTCATTTACGATGTATTTTTTCTCAAGGAAATACGAGTACGTCCATGTATTCATTTTTAAGCACATTATTTTTAACAATGCAGAAAGATTTACGATCATTTCAGCACAGAAATTTGGGATTTATCCCGAAAAAAAAGCTGACCAACAGAAGGTAGATAAACAATGTGTTTCGTCTGTTATTTTACTTTTTTTTTAAGTACTCGCATCAACGTTTAATTTTCCAACGAATGTAACCGCATTCGTGTCAATCGTGCTGTTTGTCACGGAGTTGTAATGTCGGGATGTATCATCACTCCAAAAGCGAAGCATCATTTCTATATCCTGATACCCCCAGTAGCTGATTTTAAAGACATTTCCCACATCGAAATCAAACTGATAGCACAAGCATGCCAAAAATATTAATTTTTTTTTTAATGTAAGGTAAAATATTCTAGAATTGTACAAGTAGACCAGATGCCAAAACTTCATACTTCCACTTTTACCTATTTGAAGAAAAATATGGCAGACGATATAACTGGCTAATGCTGTAGGTTTTCAAAGGTAAATAACTAAATATTTTTCTTGAAGCTAAGCCATAAAGTTGTTAATCATATACAATCTCATTTTTCAATTTTTGAACATAACATATTTCGCATATGTACAATTCATATGGGAAACTCATACTATTTCTTGCAAAGTCAATTAAAGATAGATTTTAAAGAATCTCAATAATTACATTGATATTTTTAGTGCAACAAATACGAAAAATGGTAAATAGAATAACGAATAGGCTCATATAGTAGCATTTAAAAGAATTATAACAAAATCTTTAACGAAGATGTAAACAAATTAAAACTTCTGCGATCCAAGCTAAAACCAATTTACTTTTCAGTTAAATTGCAACCTAAGTTATACTTTTATTTCACGCAGTAAACAATGAACATTAACTGTCGGTGATATTTTTCCTAAGCTAGAAACAGCGAGGAAGTTTGAGCTGATTTAATTAAATTTTATGATTAATTACAATTCATCTCCTTAACAAAGAAACAATCCGAATTTATTTTATGGCTAAATATACCAAATCCCTTTTTAAAGGTTCAGCTGTTGAAACTTGGCCTTATATATCTATTTAGTATGTAGTCTTGCAAAAATTACTATATTTTACATTTATATACAAAAACTTTTTGGCGCCAAATTGAAGAATAAGTAATTGGTATTAAAATAATATTAAAGGTATAACTTAGCACTTGTATAAAAATTTAAATAAACTTTTAAACTTATTAACACATTATTTATTCAATTTTTTCCTTACTTTATTTCTCTTCGTATATTGGGAAGATTCTTTGTTCGATTCTAGGCGATGAACTTGACAAAGAAAAGTAAAAAGTAGTGATCTTGTGATCGGAGGGTTGCCAGCTTCGCTACAAAGTACTAGAAAAGTCGTCCAGAACATCCGCAAAAATTAACGGCGAGTATACGAGACTGGTGCACGATAAATCTGATCGGAGTCCAAAGTCCCGACGTCTATTGAAGGCGTTGGGTGCGAGTTCAGGTGTTTCCACGTCATCCGACCATGGTTCTAAAATCAAGAGGTCAACCAACCAATTGTATATTTTGTTTGGTTTGGTTAATAAAGGTCGCACTAGAGCTGCACAGTTTGCTATTGACGACGGTTCGGGGCCTATCTCTAAGGAAAGACCCGGGAGCGAAGCCTCGTATTTTTGAACCATGGTCAGATGACGAGGACAACACCTGGGCTGCACCCGACGCAACCTCAATAGGCGTCAGGACATTGGACATCAGGTTTATCGTGCACCAGTCCCGTATACACGCCAATATAATTTGTTGGATGTTCTGGACAACTTTTAGCATTTTTGTAGCGAAGCTGACAACCCTCCTATCGTAACATCCCTACTATTTTACTTTTCTTTGTCAAGTCCATCGCATGGATTCGAACTAGCAATCATCTGATTAGTAGCTGAATGCCTGTATCCGCTGAGCAACTGGTGCTCTTCGTATATAGGGACACTACGACCCGGGGTCAATATTACACGTAATGTCATAAAAGTGACGTAACACGTGAACACGTGATTTGTTATTGACCAATCACAAAGGCTAATCGACCACGTGCTTAATTCCAATCTCGAAACCAGGTCGTGTATAGTATCCAATTTTATTTCATATATCTTTTCGCTTCCCTTAACTCTATTTATTGTTCCGTTTTTATTTTATTTTTTATAACTTTGTTTTATTTTCTATTATAATTACTATCACTATAGTTAGAGGGATATATATTAAACTCAGACCAACATTAAAGAGATAATTTCCCACAACAAAAATACAACTTTGATGGAGCTCCCGTGACATTCAATAATCCCTTCAAAATATAATCAATACCTGACGCGCAAAGTTCCACTTTAAAGCACTCTTCAAATGAACCACAAAACGTTTTATTTACGAGTATAACGCAAATCATCCATTTTCACCCATGAGGCACGATATTAAAACTTCCGACAGAATTCCTTAGGGCTCAGAATATTTTTTTTTCTCCACCCTTTTCTCCAAGATCGCAGCAGCGACCATAAAAAAAGACTTGTCATATTTCATATCATGCTCCGATGCTCCTTCTCACATCGAATTAATTGAATTAATTAACCTAACCTTAAAGATACGCGAGTGTGTGTGAATTCCCTTTTCCCCTCCCTACGCAAGCAAAAAATCCCTAATCTTTCTTTTATTAAGCAAATTTATCGTTGTGAGGACAGCGCATGAAAGATATTTTGCTAGTAATTCTAGTAATTCATTTCAAAGAAATACTTCGGTAAACAATAAGAGAATCCCAGGAGGTGAGATATTTTGGTGATGTTTGTTTTTAGAGAGTTCAAAATAGTGTGGTTTAATAGTTTGTTGAGATTATTGCTTTACTGTCGTATCCATAGCATATCTTATCAGATTAAAACCTTATTTTCACAATAGTAAAATGTTTAGAAAAATAAAATATTTAAAATGTCATGGCTTTTCATTGTTTGTTTATCATTCAAATAAACTGCTTTCACTGTTAACAATTGGTACTAAAAAATAAGTAAAATGTACTCATTACACATTTTTGATTACATTCGATGTTTATCATAGCTCCGAATACATGAGTTTCATTTTTGAAAAAGACATGTACTCAAAAATGAGTGCAATGATTAAAAATGAATAAAAATAGCTCTAGCTTACCTACATAGGTTGCCTTCATAAATCACTTTCAATAAATATCAACAATTATAACCAAGACTTACCGGGTATCGAACCCATATAGTCATGCACCCATATCTATCTATCTCAAAAAAAACTTCACTTTCGTTACCCCAGACAAAATATCTCCCAGCGAAAACGGCTGGTGCTAAAACATAGGGAAATGAAGAAAAGAGCGAGGAATCGACTTTCTTCAAAGTAAAAACAGAGAGTTGTGTAAGCCAGCTCCTCCGTAAATCTGACTGTTTTTTTTTAATCCCCCTGAAATGTAAAGCTCAAACAATAAACCGAGTAAAAAACAATACTAGTTCAATCCATTCATTATGTAAATATGCTCATAACGCAAGTAAATATATCAGTAACTTCAAGTCATTGCAATTATATAATAGCAAATAAAAAACATGTCCAGTTAACGTACTGTGTAATATATTAAGTGCGGGTTTACGCTCAGCCGACCAGGGTCGGATGGAAAAAGAGGTTGGTTTGGTTTGGTTAATCAACGTCGCACTAGAGCTGCACAGTGGGCTATTGGCGACTGTTCGGAGCCTATCTCGAAGGAAAGGCCCGGGAACGATGTCTCGTATTTTTGAACCATGGTCATATGACGAGGACAACACCTGAGCTGGCACCCAACGCCTTCAATAGACGTCGGGACTTTGGACCCCGATCAGATTTATCGTGCACCAGTCCCGTATACACATCATTAATTTTTTTGTGGATGTTCTGGACGACATTCTAGTATTTTGGTAGCAAAGTTGGCAACCCTCCGATCGCAATATCACTACTTTTTACTATTCTTTAGTCTAGTCCATCGCAAGGTTTGAACCGTGGACCCTTGGATTCCCAGCTGACGCCTTAATCCACTCGGCCTCGAAAAAGCTGTTGGAGACCAGCAGATAAGTTAGCAATCAGGAGTCGTAACTTCAAAAACATCGGTACAGACCAGGGACCCGGACTGCAGTCAACTGTGAACTGTATCCAGACCGATTTATTAAAAAACACATGTCATTAAGTTGAACTAATGGTAATTTAATACTCAAACACAATCCCTTATACTTATATATCAAGAATTAATATTTATATTTATATTACATATCTTACTCAACCATGCATACTATACACATCTTACGAGTGTATCTTAATCTAACCTAAGCTACATAAAGTATACTTTCGATGCGGCATCCCCAATACCTATTTTCTATTTATTGTGTACACACACACAAAACCATCTTTAATCACTTCCACCTTTTTGAACCACCACAATCATTACGAACCATTACGTTCATCCCACATCCATGAACCACTATTTTCGAAAAATGAGACACCATTAATCTGTCTGCCATTTTTTTATATATATATAATAGAAAAGAATTGCGTACACAATTCCTTCGAAGTTTGCAATCCAGGAAGAAAGTGTATTAATCAAGTTCCTTAAATCCAGAGTGGGGTTTATTGTTGATACCCCACAAGCTTCTCTCTTAATGTGGGTTGATAACGGATATGATGGGTTGTTCTTGTTGTAATAAATATTGTTTGTTTGGTAAATATTGTTTGATGGAATTGTTATCTAATCATACATTCTCGGAAATAACACACTCATTTTTGAGAATTCTGCAATCGCCAAGGATATTTTCGTTATATTTGAGTATCGATTCGTCATTGAATCACGTGATTTTCGACGAAACAAGAATCCTCATTTTATAAACGAAATTAATTTACTCAGATTCTTTATCGCACTTTTCTAGGACCCCAGCTCATGTTTAGTTCTTATATTTATATTGTCAGAATTCAATCGAGTCTTTTTGGTTGAGTGGATAAAGCGTTGGACTTTGGAACGAGGGTCTGCGGTTCGTGTTAACTCGTCTTCGTTATTGGTTTATTATATTATTTAATATAGTCCTCATTTTTGACGGAATAAATTTCGTTTAAAATGATAAAATGAATTTACTCAGTTTGACGAAATATTTAATTGGCGGATTTAGCAGGCGTTTGTTTCGTCAAGAATGAGAAAAGTTTCGTCAAATATGGTATTGCATTTTTAATAGTGTATTTAAAACTATGAGAAACGATAGTACACTCGATTTAATCGAAAGGTTGTGGGTTGGTATTTTCGAATTAGAAAGTGCAGAGAGTTCATGATCAAAAGATTGCTAGTTTTGTTCTTCATCGTTCGGCACTTATAAAAAACTGCTGAACGTTAATCTGTAGTCGTCCAAACGTTCCCATGCTTACGTCGGGTACTTGGGGTGCCAGCTCAGGTGTAGTCCATGTCATTTGTTCAAGAATTACCTGGTAGTATTCCGGGGTCTTTCCCTAGGATAGATCCTGAACTATTGCCAATGGATTGTGTAGATCAAGTAGTACGTTAATGAAACTAACTTCGTTAATTAACGTTAATTAAACTTAAACCCAAGTTTGTTAACTATTGATTTCGAACCGTTCTATTACTATATATGTCACGAGAATATAGTTATAACCCATTAAACTATAAGTATGCATATCTTGATAAGTAAATACTGCTTGAATTTACTAACCCAAACCATAATATATAATTACATTTAATCACGAGTGACATTAAATGTTTCCTCACAATTAAGTTCTTACTACATTAATGATAAACACCCCATCTCATAAATATTAGATTAATCATTATTAACGTAATAATATAACATATTTACTCAATACTAACCATTAAACACCGAAATTAGGTGTGATCCCACAATCCTAATATTTAAAGGTTATTTTTATGCAGATCAACATTACACACAAAATCCAATATATTAATTGGCTTTTATGCCAGGAAACAGAAAGTATTCGGAATATTTGAACATTAATAATGTCCCCGATAACTACTATATGTATTGTTTCAAGTATTTATTGTTTAAATGTATGTAGTAATTTTCGATGATTTAAATGAACGTAAGTGTATATTATACAATTTAACTATGAGAGTGGAGTTTGTATAGTTTTCGACATAATAGTTATTTGATGTATAGTTAAATAGGTAATAATCACATATACAATTACACAGTAGCCTTCATATGTGCGGATCAATAATAATAAAAGAAAGTGTATGTGTTGTCTGTGGCACGCAAAACACTGCCTTCCACTGTTCAGACATATCAGTAAATGTATATATATAGATACTATTCAATCTATAATTGTGCACTTGAGGCTTGACATTTTAAAATTCCGTTTAGTTTTCCGTTGATAAAGGTTTCAAGAGCTATTTTTCTTAATCAGTGCTTAGTTTCCTGACAAATGTATGTCAATTGAGCTATTTGTCCCCGAGTTATAGTGTCGTACAGTGCTTCTCAACCTTTTTTCTCTCACGTACCTCTTGATAAAAATTTTCATTTATGAGTACCCCCTCCTCTCATCAACCTTCTCACATATCCACCCACGCAAAAAAAAAGTTTCTTTTTGTTCGACACTAATGTTCTTAGGTTAGCAGGCCAATTACTTAAACGACTCAAATTGATGTCTTGTAGGCTTTTATTTTAGATTTTGCATATTACATTTATTTATTTATTTATTTATTTATTTATTTATTTATTTATTTATTTATTTATTTATTTATTTATTTATTTATTTATTTATTTATTTATTTATTTATTTATTTATTTATTTATTTATTTATTTATTTATTTATTTATTTATTTATTTTAGGTGGTTTCTAGCATTAGTGTTATTATTGCCGCGTGCCCCTAAATGGACCGTCCCGTACCCCCAGGGTTACGCGTTCCACAGGTTGAGAACAGCTGTCGTAATGGAACCTCCAAAATTAATTTTTTTTAAATTATATCCGGACATCCCTATATACCATATTTTAAAGACATTTCACATCAAACGTGAACTCTTGTTGTTTTCCCCATCATCGTCTTCTCACATGCGTGCCACAAAACTAAATTCAAATCACCTGCTACCAAGTCAAAGTAAAAAGATGGCTCCATCTGCGAAGCTTCCAAGACATTTTCAGCTCTCTTTCGCCATTTTTAGCCAATTTAGACGCCTAATGGTAATTAATGTATCCCCCTAAGCCTGTCCAGATAAAAGATGGCCCCCCGTTTCGACACCGAGACAGTTTTATGGGCTTTCCATCACGCGTTCTCGTCATAAAAACGTCATTTTTCGTTTCTTTCTCGTCAGGTAACGTCGAAAATATGTCTTGAAGGAGTCTTTTTATCAGGGCGGAGATATTGGCTACTTTGGCGAGTTCTCATCTCTGAAGGTGAGGCTGTCGATCAGAGGAGTTTGTTTTATGTCGGTGGATGGTACTGGAACCAGAGAAAACAAAGAAGAAAGATATTTATCTTTATAAACCATACTCGGGAATAATATGATTTTTTTCGAAATGTAAATAATGTATAAGGTATAAATAATATAAATAATGTATAAGGTATAAGTAATATAAATAATGTATACAATGTAAAAATGTATAACTAATTTAAATATTGTATAAATGATTTAAATAATGTATAAATAATATAAATAGTACATAATTTATAAATAATATAAATAATACATAATGTATAAATAATATAAATATTACATAATTTATAAATAATATAAATAATACATAATGTATAAATAATATAAATAATTTATAATGTATAAATAATATAAATAATACATAATGTATAAATAATATAAATAATTTATAATGTATAAATAATGTAAATAATATTTAAATAGTATAAATAATGTAATGTATAAATAATATATAATGTGTAAATAATACATGATGTTTAAATTATGTAAAAAACGTATAAAAATGTAAATATTGTATAAATAATGTAAATAATGTATAAATAGTATAAATAATGTATAATGTATACATCATATAAATAATGTATCATGTATTAATAATATATATAATGCATAATATATTAATAATATATATAATGAATAATATATTAATAATATAAATAATGTAAATAATGTATAATATATAAATAATGCAAATAATGTATAATATATAAATAATGCAAATAATGTATTAATAATAAAAATTATATATAATGTATTAATAA
Organism: Troglohyphantes excavatus; assembly: GCA_963932185.1. Lineage (NCBI taxonomy): Eukaryota > Metazoa > Arthropoda > Arachnida > Araneae > Linyphiidae > Troglohyphantes > Troglohyphantes excavatus. Next base: position 35,413,808 of record OZ010673.1, read on the forward strand.
TAAAAATAATATATAATGTATTAATAATAAAAATTATATATAATGTATTAATAATAAAAATAATATATAATGTATTAATAATAAAAATAATATATAATGTATTAATAATATAAATAATATAAAATGTGTAAATATTGCTTAATGTTTAAATAATGTAAAAAAACGTATAAAAATGTAAATATTGTATAAATAATGTATAATGCAAACATCATATAAATATTGTATCATGTATTAATAATATAAATAATGTAAATAATACAAAAAATGTATAAATAATGTAAATAATATAAATAATGTATAAATAATGCATAAATAATGCCTAAAAAGTATAAAAATGTAAATATTGTATGAATAATGTATAATGCATAAATAATGTATAACGTATAAATAATATAAATAATATATAATGTATAAATAATTTAATTAATGTATGTTGTATAAATAATGTACTGTAAAACTCCAATTATCCGAACTCCTTTATCCGACTCCAATTATCCAGGTCAAACAAAGCGGATCACCAATTATCCGAATCCTGAGCGCTTTGAGAAAAAAATCAGCAAAATCCACATTTTAAAAGTTTTTATCGGTGAATAATAGAAATTTTTATTAGTCATGTTTAACGAATCATCTAAATATCCGGATATTTGATTATCCGGATGTGATTGGGTCCCAATTCATCCGGATAATTGCAGTTCTACTGTATGATGTAAAATACTATATAAATAATGTAAATGTTGAAACTTTTTTTTTTAATTTATGAAGCTTAAAAAAATAATATTAA
>OZ010673.1:37219588-37612088 GCA_963932185.1 Troglohyphantes excavatus
AAGGCCTGCCAAGTAATATTGGCGCCTGAATGAATTGGCATTTCCACATATCACGTGGTTTCAATGATGGACACACGGAAATCAGCATTTTTATTCCTCTATTTGTATCATTACTCTATGGGAAGATATGTCTATCATGAATACATAATAAACCTTCCACATAATTTGAATCGGTATTTTTATGCTGTTCTCTATGGTCTTTTCAGATTATCAATTGTCTTCTGCGTTGGCTGTTCAACAAAGATCTGCCACTGTACGCGATTCCAGCTGCCTTTCTCGGTGGCCTCTTCATGAAGTTCTTTCCTAGTTCAACATTATCCCTTTATCTCATGTGGAAGCTTATTGAGGTGAGTCAGTACAACTATTTAAGACGTTATTCAAAAGAATACTAATACAGGAAAAGTGTATTATTTCCATAAGCTTATTATATTTTATTGTGTAGTTTGAAATATCCCCACTTTTTTCAAAGTTCCATGTATTTATACCAAATGCATATTAAATTTATATGAATTTTTATATGGTCAAGCTAATTTGGGTATGCTACAGCAATGGATTATATGTTTAAGAGAAAATTGGGGTTCGCATATTATAAATCAGTTTGGAGTTGATTACTTTAGCTGTTGTATAGCACAATTAGATGACTTGTTGGAACCCAAGTCCCACTTTCTGCATTGTTCAAAGTAATTTATTAGTTTGATCAAAATTATCCAACTCGTTCCATTTCTACTATCTGTTATTGAAATCAGCCCATACATTTAACATAGTTTCATGTAAAGTATTAAATTTATTCTTTGAAGAAAAATTTGCAGAGTTATTATTTTTACTTCAATTTACTCATGAATATTGTATTGTGGAGAATAATTTCCCCCCTTTTGCAATGAATAACAAAAATAATTTTTAGAAATATTAAGAATTTTTAAAAATTATAATTTAATTATTTGCTACTGTGATATTTCCATTAATTTTAAAAAATGTCTAGATTAAAAAAATTAATAAATTAAAAAAAAAAGAATTTAGAAATCAAAGTTTGATTCTAAAATATTACTTGATGTGGTGATGTTTATACTAAAATAAAATAAATTGCTTTAATTAAAAAAAAAGTATCATTTATTTATGTTCCAATTGAGGAGTTTAGATTCCTTTTCAAATGTCAATTTTGCATTCAACGAAAATATGTGTAGTTTAAAATGACCCTGCTTCATGTTGGAAATTGATAATTTGTTTTCTCTAAAAGAGATTTGGCACATGCTTTTATTAGTCTCCATTTTCTTTTAATAGGTACTATTGAAAATAAATGCTGAAGTGCACCAATTTCAATTGTTCCATACAATTATATAAATAAGGTAAATTTTTGAAAAAGGAAAGTAAATGCTAGTGGTTTTCTTTCATTAAACCTTTATAATAACTTTTTTCTATAGAGATAAAAAAGCACACTACATGTTTTAAATATCAGCTTTTTAACATAATTTTCACACACATTAATGTTTTATTTATTTTATAGGTCAACTACTTTTTTCATCATATTTTAATTTTGATTCTTTTTTTAGAATGGTTATTTAATTGGCATCCAAGAAGGTGTGCTGCCTGAGATAAAGGGATCAATGCTCATGCTGTATGCAACTTCCACAGCTTTCCTGTTCTACGCCGTAAGATCCTTCTGCAGTTTCTAATTTAATTAAATAGATTTTATATTTTTTAGCCTACTTTTTGTACTGAAAAATAAATTGCTAAAAAATCCATTTAATTACCTATTAGTAAACATTTATTTTCTTTTATGTGTTGGAATATATTTCTATATGATTTGATTTTTTAATTATTATATTTTTTCATTGCAGGCTGTGTTAGAGCCTCATAATTTAAAACCAGCATATTTGAAATTCCTTACACGATTGACACATAACAAGTAAGAATTTTTTCTAATTTTTATTTAAGTTTGTAAGGATTTTTTTTTTCAGTTTGCTAGATACTTTTGCTCCAAAAGTTAATTCAATTTAAAAGTTAAATGTGCCCTTTAAATTTAATGCTATGTAGCATGTAAGATATAAAGATTGTAATTCAAATGTATGTACTTTTTTTTAAAATGCACAGTAAAATGTTTGCATTCATTGTGATTATTTCTGGTAATTGAATAATGATTTTACATATTTGCAATTTTAAATAATTATTTTTCTTGTTGGAATCATTTGATTAAATAACAGTATATTTATTTACAAACAAAAATAAAAATATGTTCATTCATTCTTGAGAAAAAACACATGATTTAAAAAATTGTATTTTGTAGTAAAATCTTTCAAAGCTTACTTTTTTATACATCTAACATTAGTTCAATTCTGCAAATTTTTATAATCATGTCTATAGTGTGGCTATTATTATTATTACTACAAATATACACATTTTGCTCCTCACAAGACATATAATATACATTTCCTTAAAATTTCAAGAAGAGGTAGTTTAAGATGTCAGTTTTATTAAAATACATTTTTCAGTCGACTACTCTCCAAAATTAACGTTACTCTGTTATAAAAAATTTAGGCCTGCAATGACTTGGTTGGAAGAGTGACAAGCTCTTAATTGGAGAGTTGTGCATTTGGTTCTTGTCTTCCAGCCAAAGATTCACTGTATAATAGGAGCTGGTGTATGTTAAATCTATCGTGGAACTTTGGAAAGTGGTATGCCAGCTCTTCAGGTGTTGTTCACATCCTGTAACCATGGAAATTACAAGACAGTGATGCCATTTTTTGTGACAGATCCTAAACCATCCCCATTATATCAATTCAACCAATCAGAAAAATTAAAATTGCCATTTTGTGTGTTGCATATTATGAATAACTACCGTCTTCTTACTTCCTAATGGGTCATTCCATGGTATGTCTTCGTTTCCTGCCAACTCCGCAACGTTGATGTTAACTAACATAAAATATACCCAATTTTTTAAAAAACTAATACACTAAAAAAATTAGGTTTATTTTATTTAATTAATATATTAATTTTATTTAATTAATATGTTAATTAATATTATTATTACTACAAATATACACATTTTGCTCCTCACAAGACATTTCCTTAAAATTTCAAGAAGAGGTAATAATTAATATATTAATTTTATTTAATTAATATGTTAATTTTATTTAATTAATATGTTAATTTTATTTAATTAATATATTAATTTTATTTAATTAATATATTAATTTTATTTAATTAATATATTAATTTTATTTAATTAATATATTAATTTTATTTAATTAATATATACATTTTATTTAATTAATATATTAATTTTATTTAATTAATATGTTAATTTTATTTAATTAATATATTAATTTTATTTAATTAATAAATTAATTTTATTTAATTAATATATTAATTTTATTTAATTAATATATTAATTTTATTTAATTAATATATTAATTTTATTTAATTAATATATTAATTTTATTTAATTAATATATAATAAAATAAAAAACAAAACGTTGCAGAGGGGACATGATATGAAGAAATACTGTGGAACGGTCCTCTTACTTTAAGCGTATATATTCACGGATGACTTGAGTTATGTGCATATGTTTTTATAAATACCATTTTATTTTCAGAATTGGTGAGATAAACCGCCATGTCTTGGATATTTTTGGTACCCATGCTTCTAGGCTCTACTCCGACTTTTGGCCGGAACTAGATCTACGATACACAAGTCGAGTATTCCAGGAGAGCGTATTGTTATGGCTGATACATTGATGCTTTGTTATTTCAAAGTAATTTATTTTGTTAAGAAATGAACCATAATCGTGCCTTTCAAATGTCTCAGGCCACTGTTTGTGTTATAAGGCATCGCTTATTATGATTGCTGATATGCGATAGTATTTTATATTGATAAATATTTTTATGTAATTTATTAAGGTGGTAAGCTCGGTACACGCATACAGTACAAAGAAGTATTATAAACATTTCCAGCTATAAAGGTAGTTAAGTGTATGCATTATAGATTTAGATATGTTAATTTTAACAGGTTTGTTAGATAATAAAAGGTATTCTAAGACTTACTAGAATTGTTTTTTATATTTAATTTTAAAAGGGACCAGGTTAAAACTTTGAACTAAAAGACAATTGTGAAGGTTGAGAGGATATATTTATTACCAGCACTGAAAGTTTCCTATTGAAGAAATGCATAATTATTTTTATTTAGTATAAAACACCAAATGTCAATAATTTGAATTGGCATCTTTCAAAACCAAAACGGAATATTAATATATATAATACCTTTAAAATTAAGTGTAATTTTCATATTGTGAAAATAATAAAAAAATAATAAATTACATCAATATTTTGAGTGTGTAATATTGTATTTAAAGAAAAAACTACATTAAAATACTATGAACTTAGCTATTTTTTCCAAGTTAAAGATTATTATTTCAAAATGAAAATGTTGCTAAATGCAGGTTTGAAATGCAGTCCAAACCCAGAAAATTTATCTTGGTATGTTGTTAGTTTTCATGTAAATGAAAATATCATTGCAAATGTTTTGTTAAGATAAAGTTATTTGTATCTAATATAAAGTTAGTTTGTTGAAAAGTTATGAAAATAGAACTGTAGATTACGGAAAATTGTTGCATCGTAAAATAACGAAGTTTAAATTATGGACATTATAAAAAACTACTTTTGACTATTCAAGAGCTGATCTTCATTCCAGTATTCAATGCATTTGTAAAAGAAATTTTGATTAAAATAATGCTTTTGTAAAAGTAGTATGTTGTTAACAACAATAGAAAGATATATATATACAAAATAGTAAGCCCAGTTTTTAAATAACAAAATACTGATAGCTTTGTGCTGAAAATTGTAGAAGATTACAAGCTTGCTTAATCTATGCAAAGGAAGTTAAGATAGTTCATTGCTTGCCGAAGACAAACATGTGTATCTGGAATTCTTTCAACTTTACACGAGAGACATTTAAATATTTTAGTTTGTCATTTTCATTACATGACATCTCTCGAGTATGGTTAGGACGAATACTATTTTTTAAAAAAAAACTCATAACCAGCTCTTTGTAAGTTATGCAAATGATGAATTTCTTAAGTATGATATTTTTAACAAAACTTTTGCATGAATAAAAATTATATAATTAGCATACATGGATCACTTACCTTTTCATTTAGTTGTGATTTGAAGTGAAGTCAATAATTATTTCAAATACTCACACTTTTTTTTAATGTTTCATATTTAAAACTGTACTGTCAAACTATCTTAGGTCTCTGTGATTTTTCTTTTCTTGTATTGCCTGTTGTTTAAAAAACTGTTCCGATATTTATTTGAACTAGTTTTGTTTACAAACTCTGTGCTAAGTGTCTTTACAAAGTATTTAATATTAGTCCATACAATTATGTATAACTTTTACAATAGTTTTCTACTTTTATATTTATTTCGACTTACTGTTCTGATTTAAGTAGACTAGTCATTTGTTTGCAGTATTTAATAATTTTGGAGGTGTTTAACTTAATGTTATTTATTCTGTATTCAAAGTAGACTAAAATTGAATATTATGATTTTTAAAAAAAAGTAAAGCAAAAACTTAATTTCTGTGACAAAAATGTGATGAAGGGGTAGATATGTATATTGATCGTGGGGATACTTATATGGGTGCTTATTGTGTATGTGTTTTGATAAAAGAAAAGTTTATTTATTTTATTTATAGGATTGTTAATTTTTCTTGTTTATCTTCTGTTAACATACTAATGTATATTTAGATAGACTTGTGCAATGTTTCGCAAAAACATTGTGCGGATATTATTTGTTTATAAAATTATGTTATTTGTAAGCTTCTATTTTTAAATATTGTTATACTCTAATGCAATTACATTCTTAAGTTGACTTCAGGTACAAGTGAAGTTGAATGAAGAATTGTTTTGAAACGCTTGTAAACTCTTTTGCTTTTTTTTATGCGGACTTTGGGCTGTTTTCTTTAATGTTTTACATTAAGGTGGCCCAATTTTCAACAATTATGTTTTTGTGCTATAAGTTTTTGCATAACTATCTCGGTAATTTTGACTGATATTTATTTCATAATGACTGATTTTATGAGAGCATGCATTATGTAAATCAGTTTTGGTTTTATAATTCGTCATATTTATGATTCAACTAGTAACTTACGGTGTCTAAAAGTTTAACTAGAGAATGAGATTCAATACATTTTAAAGTTTTGACATTGTTTTATTCTTTTTAACTGTTAATATTAATACTTTATATAAAATAAATATTATTACATTTTATATAAAGATTCATAGAGTTTTCTATTAATTCTTAATAGGGGTATGTTGGTGATCTTTTTTGAGTATTTATTAATTAAAAAAAAAGTTTTAATTGTTAACAAAAGTATTTAAAAAAATAATTTTCTACCAAAAATTTAAGTTATTAAAACAAAGTAACATTTTTGAAATTATTTTGTTGAAGGTCTGTTCGTAAGCATTGAATTTTATGAAATATTTTTTCTTGACATGAAATTTAGAAAAAGGCATTTTTTTCTGGTATAACGTTTTATGAAAATACATTTAATTTTCCTAAACAGTTGATTTTCCTATTTGGTAAATTTATCCAGTATCTTTTCAAAATACATTTACCTTTTTAACACTTCTTTTTGTCTATGTTGCATATACATATTTATGTGATAAACTATACTTTTCAGTTTATATTTAGCTTAAGTATTGTTTGTTATACAAGGAGGTTGAAAGAAAGCAGCGAAACATTCCTTGTTTAGTTTTATAAGAAATATCAATTTAATTTTTGTAATATGTTTATAAGATATTAAAATTTTCAAAGCACACAACCTTCATTATTGCTTTTTAGCAAAGTTACTGAACACGAAACAATTTAATTGTATGATGATTTTATCAGTCTAGAAATTCGAACACTAATAAATTTGTAAAACATTTTCTAATTTAAATAAAAATTAAATTTTCATATGAATTGAATACCTTATTTATAAACAGAAACATATGGGAAAAATTATAGTAAATATGGATGAAAAATATTTTAGAATTGAAACATTTGGTGTATTCTCTATTAGAATCTCTTAGTAAAATTACATTTTTAAGCATGTATATAGTTTATAAACAAAAGTAATATAAAATGGAATAAAGTAATTTTATTAACCAACTTTAATGTACAATGGTATCTTTTCATATTGGATTCAACCAGAAATACAATAGCAATGCTAAAACATTTACATAACTTAAGTTCCTAGGCTTCAACACCTAGCACAATATAATACAACATGAATTATATGCATAACTATTCACTTCTGAATTACATGACACAGAATTATTAATTTAGTTATTTAATAAAAATATTTTAAATGCTGTATGTACAATCTTTCACCAGATACTTTCAAATCGAATATACAGTAGAATTTTACAACTTTCTTTCTTTGACCATATTACTTTGAACAGTATAGATTTGGTTATTTATAATGGCAGTCATTTTGTAAGATTATTTACTATATTTGTATATCTACTAAATAATGGACATGTATAGAAATTTTTAGTGCAGTTGATTATTTTTAATAGTGCATACTTACGAAAAATCTTTTTTATTTTAAATGTAAGAGATTTTATTGTACTTTAAAATTTGGTACTTATATTTCAAAATTTTGTTAACTTATAAAACATATTTTAAGGAAACGTTAATAGTCCTTCCATGAAAGTTAATTATAACTTACCATTCTTATTTAATTTTTGACAATGTAATGGACGCTATGCAAAACCAGGTGTCAAGATTAAATGTAGAAGGATGAAAAATTTATTTTATATTGGTGAAAAAAGACACACATGGCAAACTATTTTTTATACAAGAAATGACACGAGATTCAACACATGTTCTTTTGTTTATAGTCTGACAAATGCCATACGCATAGAGTCCATCGAATACCATTAATAATTTTCCAGTATTATTTAACAACGAAGGAAATGTGTCAATTTAAATTCTGTGAGGTACAAGTTTTATAATGAATGCATATCAATATAGGGTCTCCTGAGGCATAATAAAATGTCGATTTTATAATATTATATATTTTATATATGAAATCCAAACCGAAACTATAATAACGTCCAAGCTGCCTGCATGGGAGAATTTTGTAGCCGACCGCAATGGTGCATGTGAATGGATGATTAAACCGGAGTGACGGTGAGCGTTTCTACGTCGGAATGTGAGGAAAACGTCCTCCGGTGTCTCGTGGAGTTCAGCTTCGGAGAGAGGGGGAGGACATGGGGTCGCTCGGCTGAGGTGGTGGTGGGTGCTTTCTTGGAGGTCAGGGATCTCAAGGACTCCTGGAATGGGTAGAAAATAAATATAAATCGGAAATTGAATTAACCTTATGGTGTGTTCACAATTTGTCTTGTATCTCAATCGAATTAAGCCTAGGAAATAGGAGAATTTTAGTGGGATACGAGTTTTAACCATAGAGTAATGATACAAATAGAGGAATAAAAATGCTGATTTCCGTGTGTCCATCATTGAAACCACGTGATATGTGGAAATGCCAATTCATTCATGCCTTGGCGACTTTAAGAACTAAACGAGATCGAAGTATTGTAATATGGTTTTATGTTTAACTTTGTATTTAAATATCGTTTTTTAACGAGTGGCACAATTTAAGGGAGTTTAACAGATATATTAAGGAGATTTGTCTTACTTTGTAGTTTTGAAATAATTGCATTACGTTTTTATGTTAAAAATTTACCACAAGCGAAGTTCTTTCAATTGTTATTTTGTATACTTCAATAAGAAAATATGAACAATAAAACCTGAGAAATATAAAGAGTTTCGCTTCTTCGAGGATTGAACACAAATAATATATTTTCGTTTCGTTAATGAAGAGGAAATATTTAGCGCATATTGTTTGAAAATAAGTAAATACGTACATATATGTTAAGAAGTTGAATACGGGCAGAACTCCTTATCACCAAAAAAAGAAGAAAGTGAGCCAAATTTGAAACTCCTGCACAGATGTCTGAACGCCAAATGTGGCAGAACTATAACCACGTGATGTTGGTTTTTCTTTTCAATGTTGACACCGCGGCCTTACGAGAGTCTGGTATTGAAGGCGCTCTCTATTTAATATTACAACTCTCTGGTTTTAACTATTGTAGTTATTATTAGGTGTGTGTAGTGTGGGAGAGAGGCCCTGGGGCTGAGCAATGAACTATCATTAAATATAAATGGTTTTAAAGAATAAGAAGTACAGTGTATATTAACCCTTTGAGTACTGAATTATTTGAAGATTTTTATGCCCATGGGACGGATTTGGTGAGGTTCAATTGATCTCATTCTTGACCGATCCTACAACAAATTATTTGCGATCAACGTTCACTGGCGGGGGTGCCGCAAACATAAACTCCTGCTTCTTAAATTCAGATGACGAGTCAGACTCGTCCACCTTAACTTCGCCCAAGGAAGCAGATGACGAGTCTCACTCGTCAAATGTACCCAAAGGGTTAATTGCAAAGATTCTGGTGTTATCATGAAATTATTTTTTTGGAAATGTAATAGGTTTATAAAATATTGTTTATAAAGAAAAAGTAAAATTTAAGACTGTCCAATGTGATTACAAATTGTAAAATCATCGATTAAATAGAAAACCCTAGACATTTAAAAAAAATATATATATTTTAATTTTATGGTGGATTTTTGATTTGTACATTTTCTTCAAACCTTTATACAGAGAAAACTGAAACATACATAAATTTGCTTACACTTTAAAATTGAAGCCTATTAAAAATTATGTGACTTTATCAAAGTATAGAAAATGTAGAAATTGACATTTTTACAAATTTATATTTTCCTAATGAAAATAAAATTGCACCATTGATGCTGAATAATTCACATTCATCTAAACTTCAGAAATTTCTTTAAAATTGTTCTTTTTCCTAAATATTTTAGCTCATTTTAACGATTCCCGACTTTCATATATTTAAAAAATTTCTTATGTAAAATTCATGTAATCCCCAAAGGTTACATATTGAAGTGTTGGATTATCCCAAGTGTCTTTAACATATTTGTGAAATATTGGTATTCATTGCAGTAAATATAATTCCAATTCAGAATAACATTTATTTGTTTAGGAACCAGCAGAAGTTTATTATTTGAAAAATTGCAAACAATCCTAAATAATATTGCGGTTAAAGGATCTGGGCCATTCTTACATTTTTAAATACATATAACTCCATAAAAATAATAATAAAGTTTTTTGTATATTACTTAAGCCTAATTAGATTTTAGAGATGTTTTCCATTCAATGCATAATAAAATACACATTAAAACATATAAAAGTTTTGGATTGAGAAATAACAAATAAATTAAAAGCATCCAAAATTAGAAAAAAAGAGGCATGCATTTAAATAAATATACTTATATTGTCAAATATTTTAAATACACATTTCGATAAACGTAAGCATTCTAATTCTACATGGTTGGGATAGGAAAGGAACATGGGAAGGGAAAATATCTCAAGCTAGATATTCACTTTAAAAAATAAAGTAAATGTACCTGAGAACTTTTCCAAGTAGAAAACTGGAAAGAGAGTTAATAGTTTTTAGATCTTTCTCCCAACTTTGATGAACAAGATTGTCACACTATTAATTAGTTAAAAGATCATGCACATATGTTTTTTGTGAATACTCGCTTGAAGCAATTAATAATGGCCGATTTGATATATTTTGCAAATTTAATCAAAATAAAGTATTGGAATTCAGAGTAAAAATATTAATTTCTTTACTTTAAAGATGAGTGAGTTGAAAATGGACTTGTTAAATATTTACCAAAGTTTTGTATATTTTAAAATTATAATGAGGTAGTTTTGAAAAAAATTCATATAAAATAGAAATAGCTGCCATTTAAAAAATACTTAATAAAATAAGGTTAAAGAGTCTATTGGCACATAAAATGCTTTTAATATTTGAAGAATTGTAAAGGGCCTATAAATCACGAGTTATAACGTACATAGGAATTCCCTATTTACTGTTACAATCTATATATACTTACTTATACATATAAAGAAGAATGTCTATTTGTGTATGTATGTTGAGGATGGATAAATGATGCATTCTGATTTGATGATCAGTAAATATCGTCAAAATGTCGCCAAATGATTAAAAAGATCGCCAAATGAACCAAAGTATGGTCGTATATGTAAAAAGATCGCCAAAATGGTGAAATTATACTCAAGATGATAAAATTAATATCCTATTGCAAACTTGACCTTCAAAACACGCACATCGAAAAACTGTTCATTTTGTTTAACCCTTTGCACTCCGATGTCGCCTCTCAGGCGCCAACATAACGACCCGTTTTTTTGTTTCCTTCTTTAAAATAAACAAGTACAGCATGATCGTGTGTTCAGAACATCAATCTTTTTTTCAACTTGTTCTCATTCAAATACAAAACAGTTATGAGTATAAAAAAAAAGAAAGTGGAAAAGAACGTAAAGAGCCATAACTGTTCCATAGAAAGAACACAAATCGCAAAGGGTTCTTGGAGTGCAAAGGGCTAATGCACACGAATAATTATCTTTATTTATCCTAACAAGCTAACTCTATAAAGCAACTATTATTTTCTAAACATTTTATATAAATTCTATGGATATCATTTAATGGCACAACGCTTGTATTGCAGTGCCATCAAACAGTCCTATTTGAAAACAGGAAAGTGTTTGGTACCGATTCATCTCAGCCTCATTATTAAATGCAGTGGTTAATTTGCGAAGAATCGAAAACGATGCGAACGAGTGAGTGATATACGTACCCTCCAACTCGATCTCCTACGGTCGTAACGGTCGAGCGTGCGTCTCGCGTACGATTGCACGATGCTGCTGCCGCTGCGGCCCTGGGAAACCAGGGAGATGGAACTACTGCCGCTCGCCAAACGCTTCTCGGACTTGCACTTCTTCGACACCACGCTCTCCGACTCCAGGGACAGCCTGCACACAACAACACACAGGATTTAACGACACAGCTCTTTTGGTTAGAAGAATAATTGCATTTTCAAGGGAAATACATTTAAATACATCAGTGAGAATCGTTGGCGTACGCAAGGGGAGTTGATGGGGGGTCAGAACCTCTCCCATTGGTCCACAGAGAAAATTTATTTAAATATATATCTAATAATACGTTTTTTCTTAGAAAATTATGCTTAAGAATTATGTGATAAGGTTCAGGTTTATTTGGTTTTGTTAATTAACGTCGCACTACAGCTACACAGTGGGCAATTGGCGACGGTTCGGAGCCTATCTTGAATCCATGTGGTTTGTCTACTCGAATTACTGAGCCATCTGCAAAAGCTCGAGCGCGTTTTTCTCGTTGGTGAAGAGTGGGCCTAAAATAAAAGCCTGTAAGTCATCCATTTGAGTTGTTTGATTAAGTTTTTAAGCATTCAGCTATTTCCTTCCGCGTCCAAAGTAAAGGTATAATGGTCAGTACCCTAAACAGCTACTTCCTTAACTGCTTCTTCCGGTTGCGTTCCTGTGTAAACCAGGAAGATCAACAATTGAAGGGCAAATGACAGAAGGGGCTAACTGACAAAAATCACTTTTCCAGATAAACAGCTTTTTCACTGACAACAATCTTGAAGAAATGGGTCGCTTTCCGTTGAGCATCCAGTATTTGTCACCAAGGAAAACATTGGCACGATTTTACCCCTTTTCATCGTCCGTGAGCGTGATTAGAGGTGATAGGTTAACAAAAGTGGCGCGATTTTGCACATTTGGCATTTAATTTCGCTTCTTGAAATGGAATTATTAAAAGTGAACCATATACTTTTTACTGCCCTGTATCTACCTAAATAAATCAAGCAGAGCCATACAATTTCGAGGGACGATGCATATGTCTTTAAAGCTTTCATCTACATCAAAATTAGATTATTTTTTTCAAAATGTTAGTCAATCCTTCTTAAACTCGCCTCTTTAATTGCAAATGGAACCCTCACCTGGCGGGTTGTATGAGGTTCTGCCATTCGGTGGTGAGGTGCCTGCGGATGATGTTCTTCGAGGTGGGAATGCCGAGGGCCGTGGCGATGGTGTCGGCCGTGAAGGAGGGCTCCAGCACGGCCATCGCCCCGTGCACGCCCGTGTTGCGCAGGTTCTCGGCGTACTCGGCCAGGTCTATGCTGGCCGCCCACTTCACCAGCCGCTGGTTGGTCCACACGAAGGGGTCGATGTCCATGTTCTCGCTGTTCATGCGACGCTGGTTCAGGATCTGGTAAAGGAAAGCAGAGTGGTTTTTAGCAACATGCGTCACAATGCGATTCCGCGAACTACAATGTATAAAACGTATAACTACATAAACGTTCGTAAATACTTAAAAATGAGTACCGAAACCTATTTGTTTTTCTTTAATTATAATTGCATCGTAAATGAGCGATGACGTACTCAAAAGCAAGTAACCGCATTTTCTCAAAAAGTAGCAATGTTATTAAATACCGTTCATCTCAGCTTATGTTCAAGCGACCTTCATGATGCTTGGCAAACTTAAAATACTTAATTCAGAAAAAGGTTTTCCTTATTATTTGATGTCGATTGGTTAAACAGAAATTGAGTTATTACTACTCAATTATCTTACTTCCCTTTCTTTTAGCACCCCTTTCTAAAATTATTATTATAAGTCCTGAGAGTGGGAATGGATAACGCAGTGGACTGCGGCTAAATCTTATACGGACTTAATAAAAATCTTACGAAAAATACAAGTGCATACTTTAAAAACTTCTATTCCGAAAGAATAATTCTTATTTTCAATTCATCCCGCATAATTATCCCGCATCATATCACTCATCCCGCATTACATCACTCTTTAAACCAATCACGGAAATTCCTATGCTCAGAAGTGAAGTGACCTTCTAAACCAATTCCGCAAATTCCTATCATTACATATTTGTAAACAATAGTCCCATTCTCACATCGAGAAGTGAATCGCCCGAAAAAGTCGCCAAGAACTACCGGTTTACGATTAGAAATCCCAACCATCGTCCGTTACTATAGCAGCCGACCGCACTACAGAATTCAGTATACAGTTTTTCTCGCGGCGGTAGTACAATATAAATAACACAAACACAACACCCTGGGTCCTCACCTGCCTGTCGAAGTTGAGCATCCTGAGCATCTGCACGGCGTGCATGATGCTGAGCTGGTGGAACTTGCTGCCGATGCCGAAGTGCTTGTCGAGGTCCTTGCGGGTGAGGGTGTCGAGGACTCGGCCGTCCACCAGGTGCTCCGAGAAGCACGGCAGGTAGCAGGGGAGGGCGATGCTCGGCAACCACTCCTCCAGCACCCAGGAGTGGGTCAGCAGGCACAGTTTCGGGTAGCGGCTGCGGGAAGAGACAGGGCGTTGAATTAACACTAAACCTGGAACAACACTCTCATTTTTGAGTTGGTCACTAAGCTAAAATAAGAACTGGAGAGGTTTGGTTTGGTTATAACGTCGCACAAGAGCTGCACATTGGGCTATTGGCGACGGTTCGGGGTCTTTCTCGAAGGTTTGGTTAATTACCGTCGTACTAGAGTTGCACAGTGGGTTATTGGCGACGATTCGGGGTCTATCTCGAATGAAAGGCACAGGAACGATGCCTCGAATTTTTTTAACCATGGGCAGATGACGAGGACAGCACCTGAGTGGCACCCGACGCAATCTCAATGGGCGTCAGGACATTAGACCCCGATCAGATTTATATTGCACCAGTCCCGTATACACGACAGTATAATTTGGACGACTTTCTAGTATTTCTGTAGCGAAGCTGGCAACCCTCCAATCGCAAGATCCACTACCTTTTTACTTTTGTTTGTCAAGTCCATCACACAGGTTCGAACCAGCAATCCTCTGATTACTAGCTGAACGTCTTTATCCACTTGGTAACTGAAGGCCCTGTATCCGTTTCTACTGGAGAGACCCGGGAACTCAAAGGAGAGACACGGGAACACTGCCTCGTATTTTTGAACCATGGTCAGTGACCTGAGCTGGCACAAGACCCAACCTGAAGGATATTGGATACTTATTCAGGTTGAATAAGGTTGCCTATTCAGGTTGATTTAACGTGTACCAGTCCCGTATACACGCCGGTGGAAATTGAGGATAATTCCAGACGACTTCGTAATTTAGTTGCGAATCTAGAACCCTCCGAACACGCGATTGCAATATTTTAACCTTGGTCAAGTCCTTATGCCGATTCGAACTCGCAATACTCTAATTGTTAGCCGGTACCTGTACCTCGAAGCCACCGGGCCTCCTCTGGCATGTTTGAGAATTCTGCGATGATCAAGGCTATTTTCGTTAATTTCGACAATTATTGCGTCATTGAATCACTTGAATTTTGACGAGACAAGAATCTTCATATTTCAGTTGAGCTGTCGAATTTTATTTGAAATTTATTTTTGACGAAATACTTAATCGGAGCATTTAGGTCCCTCCAACTAAATACATATGCATTTTATTATATATGTAGTTTTAAAAATGTATGTATTTTATTGTGTAGGTAGTTTTTAAAATGTACATAGTTTTATTGTATATATATTTTTAATAGTGGATTATGAGGCAAGACAGCAATTTAAATCTTTTCTACTACTCGCCTCCTCCTTCTTAACATTCAAACTCAATTGGTGTGGTATTCTTCAAAGGGCTAATCGTAAAAGCAATGTCTTTTTGTTCGGATTAACGCACATTCAGTTCATTTCAGGCATACAAGTTGCTTAAAACTTTAAAAAAAAAAATTCGGGTAGGTACAGGTAACAAGGTTCTGTTCGTAAATACTTTTAAAACTCACGCGGTACAAAGGTTAGAGATGATAATAGTTAACCTGGTTGACGCGGCCTACAATTCTCTACAGTCCACACAATTTTATGTCATTTATTACCATAGGATGTTTCGAAGTGGAATATTGTGGGCGAAAGGGATACTGCAGTCAAGGGCAACCCCCAGAACCCCCACGCGGTACAATTCTCAGGGAGCGGAATGGGCTAACAATCAGGTTGGTCGACACGGCCATCCTTCCTTTACACGATGTTATGCCGTTTATCTACATAAGTTTATTCCACGTGGAGTTATGGAGCGAAATCGTATACTGTAGTTGGTTGAAACTCTCAGCCCACGTGGTACAAAAATCAGAAAACGTAATGGGTTAATAATCGGCCTGCTCGAAACGCCTCACTCATTTCTACACGATGGTATGTTATTTATCCCCGTAGACTGATTCCAAAAGAGTTATAGGGATTTTACAAATGTCGTTTTTATACAACTACATGCAACTATGTTCCCGTACCGAAAGGAAATACGTATTCTCGTCTAAAAAAATTGTTGCTGTCAGGATAAATGTTACACTTAGAGCTACATAAATGGGTATTGGTGACGAAGGGAGCCATATATAATATATCAGGTAAAGCCCTTAAATAAACATGGCAGCTCTTTGCCCCTAAAACCCATCATCATGGTTCATTTCTGACATCAACTGCATTCGTTTACTATCAACAGAAATAGCTTGAAATAGAAATGAATTCTTACCATAGGGAGGGTTGTCTATGTTCTTCAATAGCTAGTCGTAGCCTCCTTCGGTGCATGACGTTAGCTATGCCCAGGCCTTCTTCTAGCTCAGAATCATTTAATTCTAGCAGCAACTAAAAGAAAATGGGGATTAGTAGATGAACTAAATACTTTTATTTAATATTGCCTGCTAAAAATAATAAACATATTTAAATTTTTATGTTCAATTTTACGGATTGTAGAATTCATTTTTGCACAAGGTTATTTTTCATAAAAATATCTATAAATTTTAATTGGGTGTAGAAAATAAGAAATATATATATTTTTAAAATATGAAACTACAGAAAACTTATTGTAACCTTATTTGAAGATAAGAAAACATATTTTGACAAAATAGCTGTTAAATTTCTACAAATTTGTTTTAAAAGTAAGCCAGCTTTTGGGTTATTATACATGAATCACGTATCAAATTGTTTATTCCTTGTTCAAGTTTCAAATGGACAAACTATAGTTCAGCTGAAAGGGAAAAAGAGGGTAAATTTTACGGCTTTTCTGCCACTGTTCCTTAATGTTTTTTGACGAACAAAAAGTACTTGTTTTCATTTTGTAAAATGATATAAAAAGTGATTTTCTTGATTAAGAATCGGAATTCGGAACGTTGTATTAGTCCTGGAGCAAGACTATAAAATTCCGTCCATTTCCTCTTAGTACAAATTTAACTTCCTTCTTGAGCCAAACATGTTTCCGAACAGAAAAATAAATTATTTTAATTAATCAGAGACCCTTGATGATTTTTTTTTCATTCCTTTTAATAACGCTACACACTTTTAAATGGCTTTCCCGTTTCAGTTCGAGTCAAATAGTTTCAAAACCAGATAACTTTTTTTTTCGACTCTCAGGTTATGACATTTATTTTTAGTTTTTCTGCAGATCTATCAGTAGGCGAAGACATAACATTACACAGCAGCTAGATGCTATTCATTTTACGGTGTGAAAGTAGCCGTTGGTTGCAAAACCAGATAAGTAAAGAAATCAGTTTCAAAAGTATCATTAGATAGATCAAGATGCTCTGTAGGCTACTGCATACTAATCGCAGAGTCAGTTCAAAACCAAGTAGATCCCATTTCTTGGTTGCAAAACCAGACAGATCCAAAAGAAGGAAGAAATAAAATATTCCTAAAAGAAATGCTTACACAGATCTAAAATTTTTTTAAGATCTGTGTCCATCTAATACCAATTTGTAAAAAAAAAAAAAATCTTCAATTAATAATTCAATTAATTGGGATTAGTTTTTTCTCTTGACAAATTTGACAAAAGGGTCTGAAAGGATCTGGTTTTGAAACTTGAGGGCTCAATCGTCAATCACCACATCTGTGGACTTAAGCATCGATGCGATATTTGTTCTCTTACAGAGTGGACAACTAGAACGAACACATAACAAATGTTGGGGCAGTGGTATGTCCAGGCCCGTCGGATCGGAAGAATTGGGGGGGAGGGGGGGGGTCCAGATTATTGGGGGGAGTCCGATCCCCCAAGAGCCCCCCTTAAAGATGGTAATTTAGACTTCTAGGAAACCTCGAGTTGGGAAAATTTATGCTTGAAGAAAATTAATATTATTAACAAATTAAAGCTATAGGGAAAATTAGAAATTGCCCAACTTGTAAGATTACATTTAAATTAGACCTCAGAACGGACACTGCATTGGAATATGGGTGCAACAAATCAATGATTCTGAGAGATCTGTTTAATATTACCTAAAATATATATATAAAAAAAAAGATGAAAAATGTCAATAAGTTGGAACAGGGAATTTTCAGCACTGTTGAGTTAGGAATATCGAATAGTTGAATTAAGAATTTTGAATCGTTAAGTAGGGAAATTTCTTGCTTTAACCCCCCCCCCCCCCCCCAATATTTTCTGTGTCACGGCACTGGGTGCGGCGTCTCACCTTCCCGCTCTTGATGTTCTCTGCGCACATGGCCCCGTACTGCGGCATGTCCATCGTGATCTCGAGCCAGGCGAGAACAGTGGCAGCTCTCCAGTGGAGCATCGGGGCGCCGCGGCTCTCCTCGAGCAGCCGCAGCTTGTGCGCGTAGCTCTCCTCGCTCAGGGGGCTGCCGGAGCACTCCCGGGGGGACCACGAACACCGCTGCTGCCCCCCTCCTCCTACGCACACAAAATACAATATTAACACTCACGCTACACAGTAAAAAAAAAGGTACTTAAAACTGACTAACTGATTTTAATAAATATGTTCATAACTAATATAATACAACATAAATTTTTTAAAGATAAACTATGTATTGATTAATTAATGTTTGGGTAAGTTGCACCGTGAGTTGAGAGAGAAGTTTTTGCACAGATCCTGTTATAAATAATTAACAGGAGCATTTAGGATATTCAGACACATCGTCCAAATTATACATATTAACAGTTTCTAGACGCAATAGCGTAACACAAGTAATATTTTGACTGAAGCGAATGAATATATTTATTGTTTACTCCTTTCTTTTAATTCTATTTTTAATAATAATCAAAAATTGCCCGTTGTGATAATTTAATGTATATTGACAGGGATTTCTACCAAATTTAACACTATAAAGAAAGGTGCTTAAAAATGAGTACATGAGCGTACTCGTTTTTCTTTGAGTACAATTGTATCGTAAATGAGCGATAACGTACTCAAATTTAAGTAATCGTAATTTGGCAAAAATGAACAGTGTGATTTAATGTTTCTAATCTCAGATTCTGTTCAAACCATCTTAAGAAAGGGACCTGACATAATTAAAATAGTTGTTGAGACGATTATTTTCTGTATTATTTGATGTCGATTGCTTAAATGGAAACTGAGTTATTACAACTCAATTATCTGATTTCCGATTCTTCCTATTATTGATTTAGTATTCATAACCTTAGCTTCTGTTTAATCGATCTTAATGTAACCTGAGAAACTTAGAATATTAGTTCAGAAGATGGTTTTCCACATTATTTTATGTCGATTGAGAAATATATGAGAAAACATTCTTAACAGTGAACAGTCATCTCACGTTTCCGGCAAATAGCGTTTTTTACCCATAACTATTCTAATAAAACTATTTAACTAACGTTGTAAGCAAGCTATTTTCCTTTTAAAAAACCACTCTCACTCTAGCGGCAACAGTGTGAATTCATAACTCTTAAAAACATCAGGAGGTTATAATATTTTGGCCAATCAGTGAAATGCTCACCTTCGAAGAGGTCTGGATCGAGGGGTTTCCTCTTCTTGCTCCTGGAGAAGACCCTGGAGATGGACCCCCAGGTTCCCTTCTTCTCTTTGGAGGACTTCTTCTTCGCGCCCAGCGTACTGCCCAGCAGCATCTCGGTGTTGAAGATGTCCTCCGCGGAACGAGACAGCAGGCTGGGCCGGTGGGACTCCGGGGAGAAGCCCTGATGCACGTGCTGCCCTCCTTTAGGAAAAAAGACACAGGCGGGGAAAAAGTTTATTATGAGCTATACTACTTGATACGCATTAATTAACTTTTTATTTTAAAAAAAAGTAAAAACAAAAGTTCAGGTTGAGTAGTTGAATTTACGTCGGCAGAGCTATTCCGACATAGAATAGAGCTACACAATGGGCTATTGACGACGATTCGGTATCTATCCATAAGGAATCTACTTCATAATTTTTAACGACACCCAGTGGAGCATTTTCATAAAAAAAATGAACAACAGTTGATTTTCAAAATATCCATGTATAATTTTTTACTAAAGTCAAATTTTAGTTAAATTACCCCCACCTCCTTTTGCGAGGGTCATACATATTGCCATCCCACGGTATTTGACCTTTACGTCATTTTTCTTTAATATTTTATATGTTAATTAACGTACAATAACACAATGTTAAAACTAACCCTATTAAAAAAATTAGTTATATTTTACGTTACTTAACATATTATAAAATAATAACAAAAAGTTGCGAAGGAGAGAATTTCAGCGGAATGGCCCAATATCCTTTTATACAGTTGAATGAATGCAGAATTCGGTTCTTTTTCAGAGTAGGATCCTAGAAATTAACTGAAAGTTAAATATTTTGAAGAAAGCAATTGTTTATATTTATTTAGTTGCGAGCTGCAATTACATATAATTGAAATCAAATATATTTTTTCAATTTACAAGTTAAAATGTATTTTAGTATATTTTGCGATGTTAAAATTAAAAAGTTATAGCAAGTCCATTACGGGAACAAAAATCATTTCGGCCAACTTTTAAAAGCAAATAATCCACGGTCAGATGACAAGGAAAACGTCTTTGCTTTTTAATGTAATTAAAAAGTGGTGGTCCGCGTATTGTCACACTACCAAATCGGTCCTTAACCACCTACAGGTTGGGGAAAACTCACAATATCAACTCGGTAGATAGGGGAAAGAATACATAAAGGGGAAAGAACACCTAAATATAGGGGAAAGAACACCTAAAGATACGGGAAAGAACGCCTAAAGATAGGTGAAAGAACGCCTAAAGATAGGGGAAAGAACGCCTAAAGATAGGGGAAAGAACGCCTAAAGATAGGGGGAAAGACCACCTAAAGATAGGGGAAAACTGAACGTCCACGTTGACTGTTTACCTTTCCGTGGTGACATGGGATCGGCGTACTGCGACGAGATCGTGGGTGTTCCGGCGTACGAGGGTGATGTGGTGGGGTCCGACCCCGGGGTCGGAGTTGGGGTACCCCGAGAGTCAATACCGTTGGCCGTGCGGTAAGAGACGGACCCCGGACTCCCGAAGCCGTTGCTCTGCCGGACATCCGTGTTGGAAGAGATGCGCTTCTCCTGCAACTGCAACAGGACAAAACCCCGTGTATTTCATAACAGCAAATATATCAAAGTATTTTATATCAGTAAATACAGGCTGGACGTTTTGGAAGCGGAAAACTTAATGAACCATTGGATAGGAAGTTGGGGAAACATTTCAATTTGAGATCGAGTTGTTAAATATATAACTTTTATTTTAAATATTGATAATAGAGATAACCGGAACAAGTTCGTTTCCAAAATTAAGGCGAAAGTGGCACCATTTCGACATTCTATGAATTATAAGCACTTAAAAAAATATTTTAATTAAAATGTATCAAACTTATATTGAAGAAAAAAAACAAATCTGTAGATTGTCGGGAAAATTGGTATTTATATTATATTATTTATTTTATATTAACAGTTAAAAAATTAATTTCACAAGTTTTTTTTCTCCCTAAAAAACAATGTATTAGTGCCAGGGTGAGATTACTTAAAATAAAAATCTCTGGTTGTGCTAGACAAATACAACTAGTAATTTATAACAGTTGCGTATTGTCAAAATTATTTTTTTACATGATTTTTCGGTTTTTAATAAACGATATAATATTCAGAAAATTAATAATTCAACATACTTAATAATTTTTTTTTTTACAACGCCAATTCTTAATTCAGCTTACAAGAAGATGAAAATATTACCAAAAACATTTTTACAAAATATAAAATGTTTATGTCATATTATCACGGACGACTTAGAATATTTTTTAGCACAAGCAAGCATATTTTTGGCGCTCCTCTTACACAAAGTATTATTTTGTAGGCAATTAGACAACAATATTTATTTCAAATTTGTTAAATGCTTTAAACCAGCTTTTTTAAAACAACATAAAATAATTGATATATTCCTTGATGAAATGTCCAAATATTAAAAGTAAAAAAAAACGTAAGTAGAGCACAAAGATTCTCAACTAAAATTTATATATCTCCTTAGTCCGGCGCCTCATGGTCATTAGGACCTTTAGCTGCCCCTGCATATTATGCATTTAGTGTATGTATTTTGTCGTGCCATCCAGCAATGCCTCACCATGTTGAGCTCTTCCTGCAACTCCTTGATGTGGGCGTCTTTGAGTCCGAGTTGAGTGCAGAGCAGCACCGCCCTCTCCGCCTCGTCCCGCGCCCGCTTCAGGATGCTCCACTTCTCCTGCTCCATCTCCTCGCGGTCCTTCGTCATCTACAGAAGAAAAGTTTAATAAATCAATTCTTAATAAAAAAAAAGCATCGATTCTCTTAAGGGGGACCCGAGCGCCAAATTCCGAAAAAAAAATGCTAATTTATTTTTTCTTCATAAAACAATGCTAAACGTACTTAAGAAGGTGTGTACAAAATTTCAAAACATTAAAAGAAACAGAACATGTGTTTTTTTAGATGTTTATATACCATTTATCATCTGTCTACATACTTTTCGTCTGCAACAATCGTCATTTACTCAAACTATTTTTTAAAAATTTTGGTCACGTTTAAATGCTAAGGCTTTGTAAATAATTAACTTAAAACTAAACTGTTAATAGTTTTTGAAGCTCTAATATTTGTTTTATAAATGTATGAATAGCTTTTTTAAATTAAGTTATAAATTATTTTTTTTTACAAATTATTAAACTTAAAAATTTGAATACTTTTTGGGATCTGAACTTAAAATAAGTTTTTGAAGACAATTAAAACACGAATATGCAAAAGTCTATTCATACGTCTGTAGTAAATACTTTGACGTTATTTAATAAATTAAAAAAAAAATTAAAACATTAAAAATTGAAAGAGTAGTGTTTTTTAAAAAAGTCTATTTAATCTTAAAAAAAACGCAAAAAATAACAATAATAAATTTTTTAAATATATCTTTGTTTTTGATTATTGTTCACAAAAAGATGTTCTAATAATATAAAAAAATGGTATTTCTGAATTCATTAAAAAACAAATTAGGATTTGGGGCTCGGATCTACCTTAACAACAAGACAACCATCAAAGAATCACACCTCCACATTCATTGTGTCAAGTTGTGAACGGGAAAAATGACGTCCTTCGAAGATAACTTTGAAATATTAGCATCCTGATTATGTCTATGAGACGTGAAACATTGTTTCACGTTTCCTGCATAATCACTTCCGATGGATAATCGCTTTTCTCTAGGACCCTTTGATTAGAATCAAAGACATTTCCATTTAGAAAATGTTTTAAATATTTAATATATTTTTAAATTAATAATTTTTTTCAAATTCCAAGTGTTGGGAGCGTTCTAAAATGCAGCCTAAACATTTCAGGCTGTGTGCTATGTTTGTGCTAACTTTTACCGTAATCCGCAAATTTGGAGTTTATAGGCAACGAACCAACACACTTCCGTTTTTATAATTAAATAAGATGTGTGTTGAGAGACATAATTTCAATAGCATTTAGGATGCAGCAATAAGCCTAAACGTAAACCATCATGCTTCCCATTGGAACAATCTGCGTCTGTAAAAGTCGCTTTACTGCATTGACACAACTGTTGCCGAAAAGCCAACAATCAGGATCCATTTTCAAGATGATTCTGTAAAACAAGTTTCTTAGCAAAGAACGTTTTGTTGCTGGAAAATTAACGCATATAAATCTAAGAAAAAGATTATTAAACAATAGGTTGTAATTATTCGTGATGAAGGTGGGAAAAAAAATCGGTTAGGTTGTACTGGAACAAGAAATTGCAATTTTGATTTGGATACGCCATTGAAACCGGAACAGCAGGGTACGTGCAAGAAAAGTCAAGGCAAAATGTTAAGACGAAATATCAATTTACGACTCGTTAAACTAATGATTTTTAAATTATATTTTAGGCCATTTCTATAGCAATATGCAATTTATTTCGTTTTGAAATGAGAAAATTAATCATTAACTACGACCCCGTTGCACTTGCCTCGTTTTTCCGGGGCAATAAGTGCAACCAGCAGACATTGAAAAAGAAAATAATTGTAGAAAGTTAATGATAGATGATATAAAAAAAATCTTATAGTACAGTAAAATTACAAGTTTTTATAGCTAAATATCCCCAAATGGTATGGTGTATTGAGTTTTATTTCTATATTACTTATAGTTATCTCACAGTAACAGTTTTATTAATTTGTAAAAAAAAAGATTCCTATTAACTTTTTAATCTAGATATAACTTTTAAATGTGATTTTACATTTCGAAACATATCAGTACATAGTCTATAAAAATCTGAAATGGGTAGTTTTTCCATAACGGTTTCTTGAGAGTATGTACTCATCTGTTCCGATTTTCAAAATATCTTGAGTTTAAAAAGCAACACATATGATTTTTCTTTAATAAAACTTTATACATTTTGAATTAGTAATTAACTTTTGAAATTTGTGAGACTCTGTAATATATTAATGGATAAGGCTGCACATTAGGGACTCCCACCCCCTCATAGAGAGGGGTTCGTGTGGAATTCCAGTAAACCCACCTGTTTCATGTTCTCGTCGCTCTCCTTTATCTTCTGTTCATAGTTGCGTATGAACTCCCTGAGCTCTGCCTCCTTGTCCTCCAGGGTGGAGTACAGCTGCTTCATCTGGGTGAGGAGGTCGAACTTCTCGGCCTTCAGTCGCTTGCGGTCCTGCTTCAGAGCTGTGGACAAGCAAAACACGCATTTATGAGTCGACATACTTCGTCTATGACATACTTCAGTTACATCAGCTATCGTATTTATACCACTTTTCCGTGTAAAAACGAACTTTTTATTTTTAAAGGGGAGTAATAACGAGTGCTATTTCTCTTCAAAATGATAGAGGTTTTTTTCGACAGTTAGGAAGTCTTCTGATCTATCCAGAATTATTCAAAACTATTGGGCCAAATGTAAAACAAACGGGTGTATATGCAATTTCCCATAAGTCAATGTGTATAACTCAAGAGGGGAAATGCTAGGAGATTTAGCAGTTGAGCCGTCTACTTTCAAAACCAGATTCGTTTGGACAAATTTTGCAAGAGAAACAAAAAACTGCGTTACTTATGGAAGAATTTTATCTTCTTTTTTTTTTCATAAATTGTTATTAGATAGATACATGTCTTCGCCACAATTTTCTCTGTATAAAGTGTTAACTTTAAGAGATAGAGAAAATTATTTTGGATCTATCTGGTTTTGCAATCAAGCTATGGGATCTAACTGGTTTTGCAACCAAGCTATGGGATCTAACTGGTTTTTCAACCAAGCTATGGGATCTATTTGGTTTTTCAACCAAGCTATGGGATCTAACTGGTTTTGCAACAAAGCCGTGGCATTATTATTGCGCTGCAATCAGTGCGCAGTAGCCTTCGCCTATCTTGATCTATCTGGTTTTGAAATTGATTTCTTAACTTATCTAGTTTTGCAATCAAATGAATAGCATGTTGCTGTTGTGGAATGTAATGGATCTGTCTGATTTTGAAACTAGACGGCTCAGTTAATGTGTTATCAAATGATGAAACATAAAAATTAAAAAGGATACAAGAAAACCAAAACATACGAAATTACTGAATATGTTTTATTATTCGAATTACCGAACAAGTTTCATTTAACGAAATATACAAATGCAAGCTACACGCAGTTGACATTCGTTAAAACTTGTTCTGTAATTTTGACGTATAATATTTTTAAAATCGGTTTCGGGTAAGAATAGGGCAAGGTGATTCTTAACAGAAACATAAGCTACGAAACAGCATTGACGCGGTTCGGTTCCATCTGTTACACGCTTGTTTAACGTCGGTAAATGCTGTTCTAAGATTGAGACACAAAGTAGAAATCGTTTGCTCGGAATCTAAAAAGGTTCCATTCATTTTAGTTTGATGTTACACGCCTTGTGGCTGTCTCGATACATACGGTCTACCTAATTGTTTTCAATAAAACTAGTTTTGTAATATTTTAGGATTTTTCCTTCATACTCTGCCCGTCTTATGTTTCATCTATATATGTAGAAAAGTAAGATAATATTATGAGATCTAATCAGTTTAAAAAACATTTGTAATATAAATTTTAAGTATACTTGGATCAGCAGAAACTGTGTGGTTAGACAAACGAAAAAGATGAATATTAGAATTACATTTTAAAGGTTTCGGCAAAGAAATGTCCGATTCGATGATGAATTTTACTAAAGACTTTCCAAACTTCTTTCAAGAGCTGTTTTAAAAGAAGAGGAGACATGACTATTTTTTATGGCTTTGAAGTTTACTGAAAAGACAATATATTGAACCATAAATGCTACTAGAAGAAATGAGATAGTCCAATTTCTATCACGAAAATTGAATTTATCTTTTATCTGTTTACACAAGAAAAAAGTGACGGGAGATTGAAAAATTTCTATAGAAATAGCATTCCTTTTGGACTTTTCAAACTCGTTCGATACGAATAGAAACTCAACAACGAATAGTAACACGAAACCAACGTATAAGAAGTAAAGTGACTTATGACAAGATTATTTTATAAATAATAAATTAACTTTTCGATTGCATTGTATAGTGATAACCGTTTTAAATGTTATTTATCATAATGTCGTTTGTATTGTTTGGAAAATTCAGCAATTACTTAAGATTGCTACGAGATGTTTCAAATACATGACCTTTCCTGTTATTAAATGCTCTGATTAAACTAATAGATGTAATAAACATGTGAATATTGCTGAAAAGTGTTTAAGTGTTTCACTTCGTAATGCGTTTGAGATAGATAAAATATATATTAATAAAAAAAAAATTCTGAAAATACAGCAAAAAATCAAAAAGTATAACTAAAATTTTTTTTTTTTTTTTTTACAAAAGTTAAATATTTTACGGTCGAAAATACATTTAATTAATAATTTTTCAGATTTGATGCTTTGTTTTAAGCACATTTACAAATTACGATGTTTCTATATAAAAATATAAGGGTCCTAACCCTATTTGGAATATCTTAATATATTATAGCTAGTCAAATTATAATGTTAAAAAAATATTGCTAGCAATGTTTAAATTTTAAAATAGATAATAAAAAAAAAAATTAAACCAATTGTAAGAACAAGAAAAATAAGAGTTAACGATAACATCTGTACATTAATTTCGATAGAAAAGTAATAACTGTACTGTTAGTAGTGAAAATTGAAATTGGGCTATAGGGCAAGGTTTAGAAAAGCGGGAGTATCATTCGTTTAGTAGATTCCATCCAAACGAATGATACAACGGTTCTCAGCCTGTGGTACACGTACCACTGGAGGGGGGGGGGGGGGGTACGCGAAAATAATACTAATGGCAGGGACACCTAAAATAAAAATAATAAATGTTATAAGTAAAATCCAAAATAAAAACCTGCAAGTGTTCATCAATTTGAGACATTTGATTCAGTTTTCAGCTAACTTAAGAACATTATTGCTTAACAAAAACAAACTATTTTTGTGTATGTGGATGGTTTGGTTTTATTAATTAACGTCGCACTAGAGCACAGTGGGCTATTGGCGACGGTTCGGGGCCTATCTCGATGGAAAGACCCGGGAACGATGCCTCGTATTTTTGAACCATGATCAGATGACGAGGGAACACCTGAACTGGCACACAACGCCTTCAATAGACGTCGGGACTTTGGACCCCGATCAGATATATCGTGCACCAGTCCCGTATACACGCCGTTAATTTTTGCGGATGTTCTGGACGACTTTTCTAGTATTTTGTAGCGAAGCTGGCAACCCTCCGATCTCAAGATCACTACTTTTTACTTTTCTTTGTCAAGTCCATCGCCTGGCATCCAACCAGGAACCTTCGTATTCCCAGCTGACGCCTTTAACCGCTCGGCCACGGAGGGCTTGTGTACGTGGATGAGTGAGAAGGGGCATAAGAGAAAAAAAAAGTTGAGAACCACTGGCTTAGAAGAAAAGTTAAGTAACTCAAGAATGTATGACCAATAAGAAGTAGGCATTTTCAATCCAATAAATCCACGCAAATTTGATTGGATGAATATATATTGATTGGTTGTACCGACGTCACTCTAGAGCTACACAATGAGCTCATCTTAACTCTTTCTCTACAAACAAAGGACAGTATGTACGCTCCACTTTCCGGTTGAGTAACATAAGGTTTCATCGTCAAATCGAAATATCGGGTAGGCAACAACAGAAAAAAAGCCCTGCTGTTCGACAAAAGCTGTTGAAAAGGGGAATCAAAAATGGGGAGTCTTTTTTTTATGCCTTCTAATGGATCAGTCGCTTTGTGGAATTGTATGCGGATTCCAGCCCGTTTTGTTTGGTTGTTTGGGGATAGAATGAAAGGGGATGTGAATGGATTTAGGAAGAGAATGGAACGTTTCTGGCTGAGGAAACCTAGGACTGATCGTTAATACCCGGGATGTATGGTCGTCCATGGATAGCGGCCGTTTGATTCTTGATGGTAAAATGTTGCGATCGTATAGTAGCAGTTGGATTAAAAGTCGAATGTAGATTGGTAATTCGCTTTATATAGTTTTGCAGTGAATGTCACTAGTTTGGTATTGATTCAAGTAACAGAATTGGCGTGATTTCTTTTATTTAAGGTAATACTAAATAATAAAATCAGCATAAAACTTTATGAAAGTTGCGAAACTGAAGGTTTTAATGCTGAAAAATTCAACATTGAAGTAATTGAAGGGGGAAATGCAGATTTTTTTTAAAGGTTTTATGAAAGTAAATATTAAAAAAAAATGCATCAACCATCAATTTGCGAAATTGAGTATTTTATGCAGACTTAATGGCTGAAAATGCAACATTAAAGCAATTAAAGGAGACAATTAAGAGAAATTCAGGGTTTTTTA
Source organism: Troglohyphantes excavatus (assembly GCA_963932185.1). Lineage (NCBI taxonomy): Eukaryota > Metazoa > Arthropoda > Arachnida > Araneae > Linyphiidae > Troglohyphantes > Troglohyphantes excavatus. The sequence goes on from OZ010673.1 coordinate 37,248,658, forward strand.
AAGGTTTTATACAGGCAAATTAAAAATTAAAAAGGAACATTCAGGTTAATACTGACAAATTCAGCATTGAATTAATAAAACGGGAAATGCAGATTTTTTAAAGGTTTTATGCAGGCAAATTGACAATTAAAGGTATCTAGAATAACCTGCAAGTTCAATAAAGTTTTGTAAAGGTTTTAGCTGATTTTTTTTGCTGGTTAGCTCAATTACATGAATAGGTATCACACAATTAACTTAATCGTGGTGAGTCGCATGGATCTCGTTAATGTCAAACGAAACCAACATGGGGATTCCAAAAATAGATGCAACATCGCTACCAAAGCAATCAATCAACAGCACATAAATAAATATACAATAGACCCTCGATGTAACAATCCTTCATGTGACCAATGCGAATGGTCGATATAACGAAAGGCCGTTATGACAGATAAAAAAAACTCATTACATTAGAAACTAATCAACTGGTTGGGACTTTAAGAGTCGGTCGTTATAAAGAAGGGGTCGCAATATCGAACTGTCGTTGTAAGGAGTGTCTACTGTAACAGCTATGTATTACACGTTTATTACTTAAGGAGCAAACATTCAAAACGTGTAATGCCACATTAAGGTGATCCGTGCGTAAACCCAATTAATAATAGTCTACATACATTGCCTTGTACACAGATTCCAATTTTGAAAGTTATTTTCAATGGCACAAGGACAATAACATAGTTTAGTTCCATAGAAGATTTGCTAATCCAGTGATACAATAATGTCATTTTTATAAATTTTGGACAAAATACGTTTTGAAGGTTTGCTTCTCACTTATCAAGACAAGATTGTAACTTTCAGACACATTAAAAACTTAAGACATTCTTAAATGTAAAGATAAATAATTTCAATCAATATCTTCGCAAAGACGCTAAAAATAAAATACGATTTCAAACGAAATTATATTGTTATTTCCTCAAATAGCAAGACTCCAAATGACAACAAAAAATTTTACGAAATCAAGTGGCCATAAAAAAAAATTATAAAAGAGGACATTCCATTAATTAAAAAAAAGTAATGAAATACTTCTATTTTAATAATGCACTTCATTACTTTTTTTAATTAAATGATACACTAAATCGCATAATTATGTAATAAAATACATATCTATACAAAGATATATTTTAAGTTTATACATGAGCTTCGAAAGTAGCACGTTAAAATTTTTATTACTGTCACATTGCTGGATAAATAAAAATATATTCAGATAATTTGAGCTCTTAGTTTCAAAACAAGACAGATTTAATTTAATAAATTTTGCAGGAGACACTGTAAACGATTGACAGCCATGTAGTTTTGTATCTAAACAAATGGTTTTGAATGAATTTTTAGACTAGATTCAAACACTTTTGGTCAATACCGCTTTGCAAGATTATTTAGCGCATTGAAAACTTGTAGAAATATCAAAAAACGATTTTGCGAAAATATGGATTTATCTGGATTTGAAACTAGAGGGATCATTTAAAGCAGTGTTTATTAACCTTTTTGGCACAATGGACCACTTTAAAAATTTTAAATATGTCACGGACCCCTCTGTGAAAAAAAAATTGCTTAAACATCATTTATTACAAAATATATTCTGTTTTATTTTTTAACTATTTTAATATTTTTATTTCAATAGTAATAGTAATAGTTTTATTTCAAATAATCAAATGAAACATTAAGAACAAACATTAAGACACAAAAAAAACACTTGGAAAAAGCGGCAAGGAATCTTGTATCGATGGAGGATATACCCTTATGTCTCGGCTACAAACTCATTTGTGATCCACATTTTGGACATTTATACATCGATGAAATCATTCCCTCTTTCATACATTATTCTAACAACGCTTTCTTACCCATGACTGGTAAAACACTAAAATAGCCAACTGAATATTTATTTTTCGCATTCAAAACTTCAGCAAGAGCTAATTCCATAGTGAAATCAAGCATTTAGCAATAATATAAGCTAAGAAAACACCAAAAAAATATGCTACTCACAAACAGATGAAAGACAAAAATAAATGAACGTCTTACCTCCAGGGCAGATCCAACGGAAATAAAATCGTGAATCAAGTTTAAAATTATACCGCTATTTTAAACTCAAACAAATTATCGACCAATGAAAAGGCTAATACAAAAGAGAAATAAATGAGCATGCGCGAAAAAGCGCCTCAAATTCTCTTCTCCGGAGGAGCGGAAAATAACAGGGTTGCCATACAGAGCGCGCTAAGGATGAAGTAGGTCCGGGTTACCACTGCTGGCTAAATATTGATGCAAACATTTTAAAAATTAGGATCAGTCGGCGGACCCCCAAAATATGACCCATGGACCCCCAAGGGGTCCATGAACCACAGGTTAAGAAACACTGATTTAAAGTATTTTGGGGCACACAATCGTATTTATTCTTTTTGCTCACTTACAAAAAACTACACCTACCAAACTTTGTATATCCATTAAGGTCGAAGGCTTCTTAATAACAGTCATAACAAGCACCAAGCTTCCTTGATAATTTAAAAAGTATCAGTATTTAATCTAGCTAAATTGTTACGAACAGCTAATGATGATGTCGTTGACGAGCAATCTGAACTAGACGCGAATATGATTTGTTACGAGTTTTATTAATTAAAAAAAATATTTCGAATAATATTAGATTTATACTAAAAATACTAATTTCATGTATAATTTTTTTTACTGTAAAATAAATTTGATTATCATTTTTGACAGAGCGGTAGCGAGGTCCCTGTTTTTAATTCGAGCTTTTAGAATTCCATCTGTAAATTTGTTTGGAGTAACGGATTTTAAGAAGAAGTTAGATATGCATTGGGGGATAGTTAAGAGGTACTAGATGGACCAACCTTGTTGGGCCTTGAGCCTGTTGTTGGTCGTCAATATTTGTATTTGTATTTGCATCTACGACCAAAATCGTCGTTCGATTTTCTTCAAATTTGACACGAATGTTAGTTGAAGTCATCAACAAGGATCTATATGGTTTTTTTTTAAGTCGCGAGGATTACTGTTCCCGCGATGATTCATACCACGTGATATGAATCCTCGAATCACCGAGAAGCTCGCGCGAGTTTTACTCGTTCGTGTAAACTGAGCTTTAAAATAATTTTTCCCGTTAGGTGAAAATATTGCAAAACGTTTGGTTTTGAGCTGGCACTTCTATATAAATTAAAAACAAAAAAGCATAATTAAAAGGAGGTGACGCTAATGGAATAAATATAAATCAACGGCAAAATAGGAGTTTTGAGGATAACAATGAACACATGCCATTACAAGTTGGGCACGCGACCTCAATCAACCCAAAACAATAAACACATCACACACATACTTCCCTATGCTACAATGTCAATGCCAACCCAGAAACAGCTAAACAATGCGGAAACAAAAATTGATATGATCGCTCAAGTTTAAAAGTCAGCCCGTGTCCGCTCCTTTCCGAGGCGAGAGAGATCTTATCAATTTAAAAGTTACTAATATTTATTGTTCTGTGAAGACGACACGTAGAATGGGAAACTAGTGGAGATGGAAACGAACTTGCACGGTTTTCGCCTCGTGTAGGTCAACGGCTCCGAATTATACGGCGTTTAGGGAATCCACGAAAAGGGACGCCATTCCAGTCACGACAGCGAGGCTTAAATCTCCGTTTTTATAACGTGTCACTGTGTGTTTGTGTACCTCCAATGAGTATAATGGACACAAAAAAGGTTAGAGTGATACACAGTAGGGAGATAATAAACTGTGGAGTGCCGCTTTTTTCAGAACAAGCGACTTATTGAATTGATGAGTCGGAATGAATTGCAGTGGCGAAGAGTCCAGTCACCGGTAGATTCGCCGATAACCACGCAAAAATGAAAAAAAAAAAAAAAAAAAAACATTAAAAAAAATTAAATTAAAAAATCGATATTTTATCAATTAAAAAAAGTTTTGAATGCATTTGTTTACTTTATTTAATTTTTATTTTCTTTAAACGTTTAAAACGTCCCAAAAAGTGAAGCCATTAAATCAATTTAAACGAAAACGCTCGGGAACAAAACCCGCACTTTCTAATCGTGCCAAGAATCAAGAATCTGGCGATTAAAACATCTTTAAACTTCGCCAACTCATCTGTAACGTAGACCGAATCTCTTTTATGAGTGTCAACCAATCAGATTCATGCTCAAAATATTCCCTTCAGCCAGGTCCGAATTGAGACAAGCTGGTTTGGCAAGTCTCTCAGCTGATTTGGCCTGCTAGTCATCTGAGGATTGCACAGCTTCTTCATGGCAACCTTAGACCGTCGTTTCGTGCACAGTATGATTGCCAGATTGGCAATCATACTGTAGGGGTGACTACATTGGGGGGGGGGGGGGGGGTGGCTACTTCAACAGTTGACGGTCGCAAAGCTATTACCTCGGTGTGGGGGCACATGCCGCTCGAGGCGATGACCATCGAAAAAACTCACGCCTCGCCACTGATGATTTGTTATTGTGATAAGGCATCTCTCTTGCTTCTTGCTTTAGTAACATAAGTACACTGTTAAATTACGACCTTGCACCAATCTTTCGTACCCATTTATCTGCAACCAACATTTGGCGCTTGGTTTTACCCTTTTACGGTGCTACCACGGATGGTTTGGTGGTGAAACGTTGCACCAAAACTCATAACGTTGCATAAAACTCAAAATTCGAGTTTTCTTAGAATTGTAGTAGTAATATTTTGGTAACGAAGGTAGCAACCCTGTGATCGCAAATGACAACTTGCCACAGATCGGGCTCGAACTAGGAATCTACTGATTCAATAGCTGAACGCCTAGATTCCACCAAAATATGGTGTAGACCTTAATTTTGCACCAAGGTATGGTACATCGTTGAACTGAAATTTTTAACAGTGTAGCAAAATGCAAATATACAAAATTATAACTTTTAGTGACGAGCACTAAATTAAGTCTTTGTAAAAAAATGTATAACTTGCAAAAGGAGGATTTTCAAGTACTTGAATTAAGACCCTAATAATGGGGAAGCAATAAAAATGATTAAAATTTATCTTGTCTTTGACATATCCTCACATAAACACTATTTAAAAAAATATTATTTACATTAGTTAATATATATTAATAGATGATGTAGTTAAAATCATAATTTAGCCTCATGTTCATCTACAGAGAATATTGGCATAACGGTCGTCGACTGGGCCGCCTCGCAAAATATATTTTAGGACCCCCATAAAAATTAACTCGAAACTTATACCTTTATTTGAGTTAAACATTTTAATTGAAAACTTAATTAGAATATTAAATTTGAAAAATAATTTTCAGCACATGCGACAAACATTTTAATTGTTGCGAAATTCCATGATAGTAATATACTTTGCTGTTGTATGTTGACTCGCTATTAACTATTCTTTGCTCAAGAAAAAAATATATAATTTGCGAAAGAAAGCCCCCCCCCCCCCCCCTCACAAAGAGGGTCTTCTCTCGCTTATTGAAATAAAGTGTTAACTGAAAGTTAAGCCACAAAACATACGACAGAAGAAAAAAAAGAGAAGACTCGCCAAAAATGTTTAGAATGACGTGGGTGTTTCGTTTGCAGGTAGATGCTTCCAGTTTTCATTTTTTAACTTATATTTTTTTTTGCGAAACTTTAAGAAGGAATGTCTTTAGACGAGCGTGGAAGCAGGGCCGCATATGTCTTTTCAGCTCGTGCCTTAAGTCACGGAGCGGCTGACAACTCTTGCAATTTGCGGTTCTCCCAAAAAGCTATTTAACGCAGCCAGCAATCCATTTCGGACGTTTTTTTCTTCTTTTTTACCCTTACTTCATTCCCATGACTGCGGGTGAAGACTGCTAACTGCCAGGGGGGAGATTTTCATGGAGATGATGCCATTTCGGGCGACAGTGGCGCAATTTATTCTATGAATTATCTTTTCAAGGCACAAAAGGTGTTAGATTTATTTTAAAGGACTGTAAATGATAACATTTCTGTCATTTAACAATATGAACTACCATCAATGGGGGTTACTTTACTCCTTGAGGGGTAACTTTACTCCAAAAAAGTTGGAGTAAAGTTACCCCGCAAGGAATGACTTCTGTGCCTGAAACCTGTTGAAAAAAGTTTCCCGATTGAAAAAAGGTGAGACAATTCGCTCAGTGAAAGAAGTCAATAATATATTTTTTCTGTGAGTGTTGGCAACCCTGCTGTCCAACGGTATGCCTGTTTTTTCCCCTGTCTTTCCGTTAGGGAAAGTTGCAGCTGAAAGTGTTGAACCTTAGTCGAAACTTTAATGTTGTTTTAATTTAATAGTCAAGTAAAAAAGTTTTAATTTACCTGCATTTATAAGACGTTCACAGTTTTGGGCCATGTTTTGCAGTAAGAGGAGAATTTGCAGTAAAATTTGATTTTTTTTAAAATATATATTTTGAGTTTTTCTATTAATTTACATCATGTATTTTTATCTGCCACATTGGATTATGCTAGCAAAAATTGGACGATTAAATCAATCTGTATTCGCCAAATATTATTAAAAAAAAGGGGAACTTTAGGAATCTTTTAAAGTTTTTTGGTTTTTAAAATTATTTTTTTTGGATCTTTTAAAGTTTTTTGTTTTTTTAAATTATTTTTTTGGATCTTTTACAGTTTTAAAATGATATTTTTTGGATCTTTTAAAGTTTTAAAATGATATTTTTTGGATCTTTTAAGTTTTTTTTTGGTTTTTAAAATGATTTTTTTTGGTAGTGGAAATTGATTTTTTTGGACAGCAAAAATAGAACATACATTTTGAATGATGATTAATAAGAACCAATTTTTATTTATTCACTACTACAACCAATCTTTACTATTTAAAAAATTAAATTTCTGACACCGGATTAAAGTATCCTACCCCCGCTTTCTACTTTACTCCACAGAGAAACAAAAATTAAATAACAGTAGTAAACCAAGCCTACATTTAAAAAAATGATATATTATCGAAATCTTCAGTTTTCACAGAATATATTGATACCCAAAACAGAATGCTGCACTACATGAGACTCAAACGCTTTACAAAGTTAAGACATACAAAACACTGAGTAAAGTAACCCTCATTGATGGTGCTTTTTCAGGTCGAACTTTATTTTAACAGAATTATTTGGATGTTTTCATTATATTAAAACTTGAAGTTACAATTTTCTAACAATACAAATGCTTCAGTACTTTTCTCTCATTATATACTTTGAATGCAATATATAAAACGCAGAAATACAAAGTTTGAGAGACCTTTTGTATTTAATACAATAAGCATGGGGGTCTCATTCGAAGCGTCATTAAAATATTTCAAAAATTAAGAAGTGTTTTAAAAATACTTTTCAAAGAGTTCCAACAAAAGTATTGCTTCAAAAGGATAGATAATAAAAACAATAATTTTTAGCAATTGAAAATACTAAAACTAGAAAATAAATTATGGATTTTAAAACTCTTTCAAAAGTAAAAAGATCGATGTGAAATTACTTAATTAATAGTGCAAAAACAGTTCAATAACAAGGCATGTCATTGGTAATAATACATTAATAAATATTTTAGTTATCGGCACTTTATATTTTATGGCTGAGTTTTTACAAACATTTCAAAATCTTTTCTTTATATATAAACAGAAACATCTTTATATACAACAGCAAATGGTTTTTAAAAAGAAGAGGTATTATTCTGTTCATCAACGATTAAACTTGATTTCAAAATTACATTAATAGGATATTTTCGGAAAGTCAATATAAAACTTTGGCTAGACACTTTAAATGCTAAACAGTCTGAAAAAAACACAATAATATATCATTTTAACTAAGTAAATCTTGATATAAAATTAACGTATTTACATCTCTCTATTTACGTTTAATTTTGAGCTAAGATTCAAGCGCAAATCTCAATTTCTAAAAGTTTTATAATATTTTAATAAATATTTCCCAGCGATCAAAAATTACTTATAAAAAATTGCAACTGAATATGATTTTAGTAGAGGCACTTAAAAATATGTCAAAAATCGTTCCGAAAACATTCCAATATTAATTATTCTCAGGAGTAGAATCATCGAATATATTTATCGATAAGATGAAAAACAAAATGGCGCTAAGAGTGAAGATAGAGGATTAAACTCAATCAAATACGAGAGTACCACTCCTCCATCTTTTTTTCTTCTTCTTCTTTCTTAACGCTTTTCGTATTCTATTTATATTTGCTCATCTCCACGAATTCATACACGATAAATCACCAGATTTTTTTTTTAATCTTCCCACGAGCAAATACCGCGATGCAAATAGAAAAAGTTCGAAAAGAATTTTGATTGCCATTTCTTATTCTCATTGAAATGAATCGTCTTGAGCTGTGCCTGTCACTGATGGGTCGAAATTTTTATGGAAGATAAAAAATACCACATACAATTGCTTCAAAATAAAGTTTTTTTTAAGAAAAAGTTATGGTGTAAGTGAATACGACTTTAGATATATGTTGGGTTTTTATAAATAGAAAAATGAACCCATTTTTCACTTGGTAAGACGATCACTATGGAAGGAAAACATTCGAGATATTGGACACAAAAGTTCTGAACGATTTATAATAATAAAAATGGAAACGTACACAACCAGTGTGACATAAAAATATTACTCGATTATTTATTTTGAAAAATGTAGACAAGAATAGGATTCTAACTTTCAAAATATCTTTACAAACAAATATAATAATAAAATATAGCAGAACTCGAACAAAGCTGATCGACAATCATCCGAATCCAAATCGCTTCGAGAAAAATAAAAAAAAATCAGCAAAATCCACATTTTAAAAACTTTTTTTTATCAGCGAATATTGTTATTAATAGCCATTAAATTACATTACATAATAATGCAAAATTCGTTTTTTTTCTAAGAAATAATATTTCGTGAATTATTCAATTATCCGGAAATTTTATTATCTGGATGGGATTTGGTCTCACTTAATTTTGATAATCGGAGTTCTACTATAACATACAATAAGTTTTTAAAATTAATTTAGTTAGGGTGTTAACATATAGATTTTTTTTTAATTACAACATAATAAAAAATAATAATTTTCTTAAAAACTAATTATAGTTCCCAATGTCCCGATTTTTTAAAAAATTTAACTACCGAAACTTCAGAAATAAAAGATCGAAAAAATATTTTTTTACCTTCTTGTAATTTATTTTCGAAACAGATCTTTTGTGCCGCAAAATATTCCGCAGTAAAAAATTTGAATAGCACTGCTCTAAATTATTCATGTTTTCTTGCTCTAAAAGAAAAAACAAACATAAAGATGATGTTACAAGGGCTTCGCCGTCCCCATTTGTTTTGGTGCAAAACATTAAAAATGAAAAACCCTGCTTAGTGTACAGATCGGGAGATATTTTTCAATTGTTCTTCTCCGCTTTTAAGACGTGTTTTTCGTTGAACAATCCATCACATGATTCGTCACTTATCTTCAACCGAGAGGAACGACCGCGCTTTTGCAAGTTTTACAATTTTATTTCCAAGTTCAATAACACTGAACACATGCGGGAGGGTGAATAGACACTTACCATTATTTTACCTTTCTCCAGAAAATAACCAATCAAAAATATTCAACAAAAAAATCAATCGTTGCATCTTTTCGTATTGCCAACCGACTTCCGCGTGTTCTGAAATGTCGCTACACGCTTCCATCGTTGAGTCTATAACCCCTACTGGATTGGGCAAGGCACTTAGTTGACTTGAAGCCAATTGAAGGCGTAACAACTGTGTCCTCACTTTCATAGCTACCGTTGTAATTCGTATACTTTTCATGTTAAAATAAACCGACATGTATTGCTTTTGGCTGAGTATTTTTTTAATTTTATTTTCAAACCCATTTTAAATGCAATCTGCTATTAAAATACAAAGTCATTTGTAAGTCAAAGTGGCTAAAAAGCAAGAGCAAAAACTAATTGTTTGGCAATTTTGTACCAAATTTGGTGACTATTAATAACAATGTTTGATGATAAAAACTAATCTTTTAAAATGTGGATTTTGATGATTTTTTTTAATTTTTCTCGAAGCGATTTGGATTCGGATGATTGTCGATCAGCTTTGTTCGAGTTCTACTGTATTTTATTATTATATTTGTTTGTAAAGATATTTTGAAAGTTAGAATCCTATTCTTGCCTACATTTTTCAAAATAAATAATCGAGTAATATTTTTAGGTCACACTGGTTGTGTACGTTTCCATTTTTATTATTATAAATAGTTCAGAACTTTTGTGTCCAATATATATATATCATGTTCCTTGTGTTAGTGCAGCTTTAAGCACTTCGCAGGAATATGTATGATTTATTCTGTGCTTTTGTTTCATGGTTGATGTTATTAAATATATTCATATGGTTCCTTGTGTTAATGCAGCTGTTATCCGCTTCGTAGGAGTTCGTGTTATGTAGTGTGTCTGTATGTGTCTACTCTTCCTATCTGTGTTCTGAGTGAAAAGTTTCTGAAGGTTGGTGTCGTCCGGATAGCTCAGTGGTAGAGCACTTGTGCGCTAAACAACGGGTCCCGGGTTCGACGCCCGGCTGGATGGACATTTCACTCTTATTGATTTAAATAAATGTTGCATTTCCTTGTGTGAATGCAGCTTTAAGCGCTTCGCATGAATATGTATGATTTATTCGGTGTGTTTGTTTCATGGTCGATGTTATTAAATATATATAGAGAGATAATTTCTACAATGCTATGGTATTAAAAAAACACCACTAAATCACTTTAAAATAAATTTGGGGTACAGTATGGCTGCTTCCGCACTGGCTTCAACGCGCCCATAGAAGATACAAATTTTGAGCTTTCCAGAAGTTACAGTTAGAGTTCAGTGTCCGTAACCAAATTCAAATTGCACCGCTGATCTCAAATTGCCTTCTTCAAGAATAGAAAACCAAACCCTTTAAAAATTAAACGAAGCTCTTTTCCCGAAGATGAAATGCATGCTCCCGAATGAAATTCCCGTACGGATCGATATTCCGTAACCGCGTTCTCGGTCCGCCCCCATCCTTTTGAATAAATATTAATACTTGGGAGAAGAGCGGGGACCTCTTCCCACTTTGGGAAGCGTGTCACGAAAGACGGAACGCAAGACACGGGAGCGTGCGTGTCGGCAATTAAGAAACCTGCCGCAATTAACATAATGGAGTTTCTCGAAGAGTTGCCAGGGAATGAAATCTGCGGAGTATAAAATGGAAGAATGGAATATTGATAGATACGGAGTCTCGGAATCTTGGTGCCTTAATATTAAGCTAAAGAGAATTTCATTGTAAGGCAAGTCAAGTTAGCAAATTGATCCTAATGAGAAATAACAGAATTACTTTCAACATCAAACTATTTTAACTAAATATACTTATGCAGTGGTCCTTGTTTTAGGAAGGGAGAGGGGGGGGGGGTAATTACAATATTGGTCTGAAATTAAAGTAAACGTAAATTTTTTTAGAGATTACTTAGCTTAGCGTCAACAAATTTTCAAAATGTTCAATCTCATTAATAAAAAGTGTGGCTGAGTCGCACCTTGAATAAAAGGGTCAAATGTCATTTAAGCAGATTATAGAAATTACTATCATGCTCTTGCGATAATTGTCGCATGACCCCCCCCCCCCCCACTACAAAATATAAAAAAGTTTAATGGTTCTACTCATAGGTGGCAGCACTTCGAACGGCTCGTTTAAAAACTGCTTGGAAACTAATTATTTTCAAACGCATTTTTAAAAAAAACTCGTTAATATTCCTGAGACAAAAGTACGATTCGTCACTGCTCCAGGAAATTATCTTTTATTATAGCTCACATGTTAAGATCCGTTGCATCCGATACCCTCAAAAGGAATTTATCTACTGAAATAATATATAATAGCATGACCGTGTGATAATTATCGCATGAACACAACCTCCCCCACACACATGTAACTGCTCACAAATGGCACTCCATCAAAGAATTCTACACATGCATGACACTACTACCAACGGCTCGTTTAAAAACTGCTTGGAAACTAATTATTTTTAAACGCATTAAAAAACTTTAATATTCCTGAGACAATAGCACGATTCGTCACTGCTCCGTGTAATTCCCTTTTTTTACACCTCACATTTTAAGATCCGCTGTGTGCGAGACCCACAAAAGGGATTTTTACTACTGAAGTAATATACATGATTATAGGTTGCCAAAAAAAATCCTCGTCAATGAATCCTTCAAATGAAGGAAGCTAAAGAAGTTGTTCAGTCTAACATCACTTGCCTCCATCTACGCCCTGTACGTGATTTGCTTTATATCAAGATTTTACACACATCGGCGAATAATAGTTCTATCGAAGGAGACCAAATTATGTCAATAGTGCTATTAGCCATGGACATACAGTGTCAAAATGGATCAAGAAGCGCATCATGGTGTCTCTATCGTGATATAATACCCAATGTAATATGAAAGTATATTATACCGAAAGATATTTCACGTCGAAAAGGAAATAAATAAATGAATAGTTGTTACAAGTTATAGGGAAACCATGCAATAGAACATATTATTTGTCATTTCTCAAGTACATCGTAAGAAAAACATTGAAATAGAGCAAAATTCTTCATAACACACGTTTTCTTGGTATGAAATGCCTATGATGCTTATCATGGGCATTTAGAAATATGTAAGCACAGTTGCATAAGTATAGAACAAAATTATATTGCGACTTATATACAAATCAATTGGTTTCAAATTAAGTACTGTTCAAAGTAAGTTAAAGTTTTAAATTAAGCACCAAGTTGAAATTTTATAAAACAAGGGAAATTTGTTTTAAGCATTTGCTTAGTTATGTTAGACTAATTTCTGAAAAATGGTAGTTGTCTTCAAAAATGGACTCTTTTGGAAATTAAAGTTTATCTACCAAAGTTTAGAAATATATCCTGCTAACAGAAATATACAAAACTTTAAAATTCTAGAGAAAAACATTCTTTTAAGAGCGTCTAAGCAACGTTAAAGTAATTGTTTTAGTAAATATTTTCTCGAACATTCTCTTATGTAAATAAGTTCGTGAATATTTATCAATGCATTTTTTATAGATTGTAACGTAACCATGAAGGTATGGGAGAATATTTTAACTTAATTCTTTCAGGCGTGACTTTTGGGAGTCTTTAAGAAGTTTCCAAATTTAATTAAGCCTGGAATATAACTAAGAATCAAGTTACGAGCGGTGTAAAATATATTCAAACTCTCTAGATGCTAAAGAAATAATATAAACATTTTTGAAAAATTAAAGAGTAGGATATATATATAGTAACTGATTTTAGAAAAAATGGCGCTTTTCCCAAAAGGAAAAAAAAAATCACAGTAGTTTAGACCTAAAAAATATGTTATGCAACTTTACACAACGTGCTATTACCCTCTATCAAAATCCATATATCAGGAAGCCATTTCACTTGATTTTTATAGCAAAGCAACACTTTACTACTTCACATCTGTGCAAAATTCTGCAAATCTACCCCTTCGATTATTATTCCGAGTATATATTTATTTGCTAATTGTTTTATAGCCTTATCAACTAAGATTCCATGGATTCTAAGATACTGTAACGCATCAGCATTGGCTTCCGCTACTAATTCCGTTATTTGTTATCTGATTTGTTGTGGGTCTGATTGACGTATCAAGAAACTGTGCAAATTAGCTATTAACGATACAACTTCGGAAGTTAAGGAATGTCTGATTACAGTATTTCGTAAACTTGAATCTCAGTCAATGTATAAGATCAACCAATCCTAAAATAGAATACTACTCTCCAAAATTACCCACCACGAACAATTTAAACACTTTCACTGTAATGTAATATCGCACTGCAAATTCAACTATGGACATAGACGATAGTCAACACATAATCATTCGTTGCATCAGCAAGCAGATTCCAAACAATAAAACATTTCATATTTCTATAAATATATTTATTTAATAGGCAAGACCGTATTTTGTGACAGTGACTCTTTCTGGACTATATAACCAATTTTTATTATCAAAGTGTCATTTGAAAGGAAATGAACTGCAGATGTGCCAAAACTATAAAATATTTACAACTTAATTAGTTAATAACGCTTTATAAACAAATTAAAAATGATCATCGGGGCGCCATCTACATTTCAAAATTTAAAAAAAACCAGAGAAATGATTGTCAAATTATAAAGTTTCTGAACGATATGAATTCAACTAAAACGCATGAAATTAACGCTCCTAAAGCGATAATAGGTTTAGCGAAGCAAACCAACGAGGAATGCTGCGGGAGCCCCGAGTAGGAATTAAAATGTATTTTTTTTATTAAAGTATGTCACCATCTATGCAGCTTAACCTAACCTATGTAGTTTATTTTCTAATACCTGAACAAGAGGTATTATAGAACGACAACGCCGGACAGATCAAAGGCCATTCCGGATTAGCAAGATCCATGAAATCGACATCCAGCAGTCACGACTCTCCAACAACAAGCAGCGGCAATTCATCAAGCTCCGTTCCATTTTAACCCTTGTGGCACCTGCAAATGGTAATTGCGTCAAGGGAAACGAGGAGAGGAACAATTGCGGGATGCACCGTCCCTGGGTCCGCTTTGCTGCCCGAATGTAACCTCCTCCTCACAGAAAGGGGGGATACGCTCTAATTGGAAGCAAAAGGGGATGAAAAACCGGTTCGTGTTGGTTTATCGAATAAAGTGACCTTTCGTAGCTGAGGTCATGAATAGTATGTTGACCATCGGAATAAAAGGGGGGGAGGGAGGGGTTGTGGAATCTAATAAAGTTGTCTTTAGCCCCCCCTCTTTATCCATTAAGATCAATGACGTCACGTACAGGTGGTCGGTGTCACGGAGTTTTTGGGCGTTTTGGGTTTTGATCGGTGTCTGCTTGAGTTGAGGGGAAGGTAAGAGGAAACACGTGTTGGGTACACGTTTAATTAAATTGCATTCCGTGATGGCGTGAGTGTAATTATCCGAGTGCCACAACACGTAGAGGAATTCCTCGTGAGAGATATTTGAGAAAATGAAACGTAACCTTGTTTGTGTTTTGAGAAGAAGATTGAATACTCTGCTTTCAATTTCTTTGAGGTGATATTTACAATGGAAAGACCGAGCTATAGGAAATAACTAGGTTTCGATCGTTGACATGATTTCTGTATTCAGGTGAAATGAGGTAAATGTCGAATGCACCAGTTATCGCCCATTTTGAAAATATATTTAAAACTAACAGCATTTCAGTATGTTTTTAAAAGTCCCTTCAATCAGCATTACTCAAAGGCTTATAAAATTTAAGAAAATTTAATTTTACAGTCTAGAGTAAATTCAGTAGTCACAAGTTTGGCACTGGTCGGAAGTTGGGTCTTAATTGGTACTTTCACCCCACCAAAAAATGAAAATGGTAATAGCAGATGGTTTGGTTAAAAAACTTCGCAATAGAGCTGCACATTGGGCTGCAGGCGAAGGGTTGGGGCTTATCTCGAAGGAATGACCCGGGAACAATGCCTCGTAGTTTTGAACTATGACAAAGACAACACATGAGCTCGCAACCAACGTAACCTCAATAGGCGTCAGGACATTGGACCCCGATCTGATTTAACGTGCACAAGTCCCCTATACACACCATTGAAATTGGAGGATAAGTTCGGACGACGTATTGTTACTTTCCAGCGAATCTGGAAACTCTTCGATCACAAGTTCACTACATTTTAACATTTTGTCAAGTCCCTTGGTATCCGCCGTATTCGAATTCGCAACCCTCTGGTTGCTAACAGACGATGGATTCTCGTGGTTACGGACCACACCGAATAGCAGATGAGAATAACGCAAATACCTTGCTGAAGTATTGACCGTGGTTCAACATTATGAAGCAGAATTTTCGGACCTTTTCTTGGGAATAAATCCCGAAACGTCGCCAATATTCCATTATACAGCTTTAACGTGATGTTATATAATTCAAACATCCAACCAGCCTACCTTTTTATTCTTAAAATCAGAAGGATATTTTTCCTCTATAATAAATTGAAACTGAAATCTGTAATAAAAATATATCGAACTTTTAAGAAAGCGATTAATTCGATATTAGCTCAACAGAAATGGGTCTGTTCCACTTTTACAATTGACTTCTTCCATATTGATTTCTTTAATGATTCAAGCATACATACTTTTTTTAAATAATCAACCATAACTTGCCATGCTAACGACAGTTGACAACAAAATAAAGAATTTTAAAGTGCATTTGCGATGTTTATTTAGATGCATTAACTATATCCGATGCATTACTATTCTGTTACTATTGTAGAATATTAATTAAGAGACTTTCATTTACGAAATTTCCCAACAAAATAGCTCCAAATCTCGAGTTTTAACAATGCCACAGTAACTACGCAACATGACATAAGGAAGTGTGGACATCCAGCTACCCCTCAATTAGCGAAAAGACCAATCGAGCATTCAAATCAAGTGAGGATATGTAATGAGCTTATCCATTTCCACGGTTTGTAAAGATCAATGGGAGACAGGGTTCACTTAGCATAATATTTATTGCAGTGCTTGATTAAGAGACACACACAGAGGATTGAGGTGCGGTGCTTGAATTTGGTTGATCGTCTTCACCGTGATTGGTGTAAGGATTATTCTGTTTCAGCAAATCGGAGGTCCCGTTTGAAATTAATGTAAAGTCCTGATGGAGTTTGTGGACCTGAATTAATCATTGGTGGAGAATTGCATTCGAATAGCCGTAACTCTATCGATTAATGTTTATCACGCATGCAGCATGTTGAATTGATTTATGCTTCCAAAGAATCTCCACCTATGGTATTGGGACCTTACTTAAACTGACGGCATTAAAAACTAAGATAAAATGAGGGACATGAAGAGCCTTAACCTTTTAACCATCAACCTAATTAAAGCTAATCATGAGAATTAGAATGATTTATTCAATTATGGGTGACTGTTTATTTCTTAAATATTGTATAAATGACTGTCTAGAAAAGTTAAGACAATTTGAAAATAATGCCATTTGATGTTGGTTAGTTTCGAGCGTGAAATCGAAAAGATTTGACATAATATCATTTTTTTTAATTTTCTAATTTTAAAATAAAGTGTGTATGATTCTTCTTTACTTGTAAGTAAAGTGTATTTTCAAGCAGGGTACCTTTTAGAGCCATATACAAATTGTCTTTTAATAGTCTATTTGCAGACAAATAAATAAAGCTTCGTAAATAAAATTCTTAAATTCTAAAATAAAATATCATCAATGTGAAAGAAAAACTAACAATAGTTCAACGATTCGATTTGGTTGACTCTCTTTGATTTTTGTTGATTTCAGGTAATGCCGAAAATTTTTATGAAGTACGGCGTTAACCATTACAAATGTGTTTCGTTGAATGTTTTTTCTGCATTTCTTCTGTAAGAATGGGTAAAGCAACTTATATAAAAAAAATACGCCAGTTTTCCTTCATTTAGATTCTAACGGAAATCCAAGCTGACACTGACGCTCACAAAAACTTTAAACAAAAAAAAGTTTAGATTCCACAGAGAGAATTAAACAATGACGATTACCCCAGATAAGTCTCCAGTCTCACTACTGGTGAAATTGATTTTTCAATGAAAAATGAGAATAGCCAGCTGGAGTAATCACGAACTCTTGCGCGTTTGAAGGGGACCCGTGCATCAGCAACGTACACAGGTTTCGTGATAGGTAACGAGCGCACCGTTACCAGAACACCTGCTGGAATGGGTGAATCGAACGAATTTGATGCACAGAAGTTTGATTCTACAAAATGGCGGATGATTATTCTTAAAAAATAATACAAGTTAAGAACCTTATGAAAGGAAGTTTTGTTAAAACATGCATTTTTTTATGTAATTGTTGTTTTTAATACTACAAAGTTCATTTTGTTTATTAAATTACTAGATTTTTAATAACCACAATCAATTGGAATGTTTTGCTAAAGATACATTCAATTCTAAACACAACTTTTCTCAAATTGAATATTTCCTCATAAACCAACGTAATGAAGAATTTTTTTTTAAAAAAATGGTGACAGATGAGATAATTTTTAGAATAATTAAAGCTGAATTTTATTTTTTTAAACAAGTTTAAAAAAATAACTGAAAGCAATCAAATTTAAGAAATTTAGTCCCTAGAGTTCATAAAGCTGTACTTATAACTATAAAAAATAACAAACTTCCCCAAATATTTTTTTTGGCGTGTATGATTCTAGTAAATGTGTTGATATGTGACGAGTTTCTTAACAGCATTATAAATGAATCGAATTTGTTTTTAGTGTTTATGCTCTCGATGTTTCATATACATTTTACGTAACAGTGTCTCAATTCTTGTGGTTTGTTTTCACGACCTTATGAAGGAGTTTTTCTTTATATATATTGACACCAATACTGAAATAACTCGGAAAGTATAATAATAACTGCATTTCGTTCTTACATAAAATCAGCTAATGCTTAATTAGCTTCTAAAATATTGTCACTTTTAACGTACGAAGAGAGAAAATACTCTTTTTGGCTAGAGTTCTAGGAAATGGCTCTTGGTGTTCACACTAAGAAATAACACTATCATTTTTGAGAATTCTATGGTCGTCAAGGTTACGTTCGTCCATTTTGACAATCTTTTCATCATTGAATCACTTGACTTTTATCGAAACAAGAATTTTTTTCCATTTTAAATGAAAGTAATTTACCACGATTCTGTAGTAAGATTTTAGTAATTACTGACACGAACCAAGAGATCTGTTCTTGTCGAACCGTCGGAATTTTATTTGAAATCGCCTTTACTTTTGACTAAAGAAAATTCGTGAAAAATGGTCGATTCTGTTTCGTCAAAAATGACGAAATTTTCTTCAAAAATGAGCATTCATTTTTAACAGTGTTGGAATGCTGTGTTGTACTGATTCATCTTAGGTGCTGACGGACATTTCAAGTGCGGAGTTGTCAGCGAAACTTCGGGAAGGGGCTTATCAAACAAGATAACACAGATGCAATTTGACAAAACTACGTGCGACGTCTCAAAGACGAGAAGGAATACGTGGGTTTCTTTAGAAATAAACAATTTCTTAAACAATTTTCTTCCCCTACCAAAAAAGAAATAGAAACATGCAAATTATAATTTGTTTTATATAAATCTCCGAAAATTGTAATGCGGTTTAAACTATTATCTGACATACCCTTGAGGAGAAAATCAACATAAAAAAAATTCTTCTCAAAAAGGATATTTTTTCTGAGGATACAGTAAATATATTTAAAAACGTTCGAATGAGAAACATTTAAACCTCAATAAACTTCTAGTTTATAATTAATTATCCATTAATTTTTAATTTCATTTATATAATTTAAAATCATATTAATTGTCATTAATTGTATAATACACTTTTTGTTTCCAAGTTTAGAATGTCAAGAAATGCAAATTAATAAGAAATATATTTTCTACTATTAACATTATTTGTATCTAACTGCATTATGGTCTATTGGGAATAAGTTATATATAACTTAGTGAGAAAAAACGTACATGGAAAATGAATGTTTCTAAATAAATTGGTTGGTTGTGTAAGAAAAAATACTTTGAGTAATATTGATTAAAATTCTCAATGCGAAACAGAATTTTGTTATTCTTTTTTTTTCTTCAAAAAATCAAATATATTCATTTGGGGCGTTTTAAATCTAAAACTACTGTATAATACAACTAAGATAATTATTTTTATTGAGATAGGAAAAATAGAATTTATTAAATTTTCATTGCATTTAATAACCAATACATTCATTCGAATGGTTTTTTCAGGCAGTTATTATTATTATTATTCTGTCTTTGTGAGAATTTTGTGTCTTACAACATTCTTTGCCCCTTTATTTAGATATTTAATTCTTTGAACTCTTTATACACAGATATCTATAAAATAAATAATATCAATTCCTGCACACCAAATCCAAAACTGAATCGTAAATATTTTTTTCTAATTACTGTCTGCT
Source organism: Troglohyphantes excavatus (assembly GCA_963932185.1). Taxonomy (NCBI): domain Eukaryota; kingdom Metazoa; phylum Arthropoda; class Arachnida; order Araneae; family Linyphiidae; genus Troglohyphantes; species Troglohyphantes excavatus. The sequence goes on from OZ010673.1 coordinate 37,268,633, forward strand.
TCAGTCCATACTAAAAATAATTATAGAATCATAGATTATATGTAATATTTGTATTCGCACAAAACACAAAGTCACTATAAACCGGGAATGAAATTAATTCGACTTTCAATCGACGCTTTTGTTTGTGTTAAGAGCCGAAAATAACTTTTTTTACATATTACATCACGAAAAACGTGGTTTTAAGTAACGTTACAAAAATCACGCACAAGATCAGAGGATATTATCTACGCGCGTGATTTCATCTATAAACTGTTACATCCCAAGTTCGAAAATAGATTTTTCATTTTTCAACAAAGGCCAAGACACAAAAATCACGGCATTGAACAACAAAAAAATCCTTTTCCCTGGCTTCGGGCCAACAAAGAGAAGTTGGAAAATAAGGAAACAGTATCCCTAAATTACTTTGTACAAAGCCCCGTTACTTTTCTGTTATCTGCGCTTGAAGCACTTGTTTCTTTTGCAGTGATTTTGGGGTGTTTTTTTTTTTGCAGTGATTTTTATAGAGGGCTTTTTGGAAGGAAAACAAAATGGCCGGGATTTGTCCTCGACGTTGAAAAGTGAGTTACGTCGCTGGAATCGTTCTCGGTGATAAATGTATCAAATATGCATTGAGTACTTTATGATTGCTGAGCACGTCAACACAGATAATGCTCTAAGTGGTAATACATTTTCCTATTGTCCATTTTTTTTTACCATGAGTTATGTTTGGGTTTCTTATGAGGTCTACTGTATAAATATTTGTAACGTTGAGTGAAAAGTGCTTTAAAATATGTATTACATTGAATGTTGTTTGTCACCATATAGCAACAAAAAAACATGAAAAAGCATGATTTTATCTCAAATATCGTCCATAGTTATGTATGATTTTTCCCCATAGGGCTCATTTTTAATGATGTTATAGTAATTTATATAATTTTTTAGAAAAACTCAATTATTCCGATAACGTTAATTTTGATTATAGTTCTTATATAAATACAGAAATGACACAACATGTCTTTATTTGCCGGCGCTTTAGATCTGCTGCAGTACCGATTTTGGTTTCTGTTTTAAAAATAAAAATTATAATGAAAGCAAGAAATGTAAAAGTTACAATTTTACACGCCTTAATATTTTTTATTTATCATAGAAAAAAAAATCTTTCGTTTCCCATTGAATAGAGATCTAAGATTATTCGTTGATATCAGACAGGAATTAAAAAAAATTCCTTTACTTTCCCTCAAAAGCTACGAATTTCTAATTGACAGTTTTGGTTATTCAATTTTTTTAATAAGAGCTCTAGGTGTGTATAAATGCACAAAAATATTTTTTTTTAAATTATATTATACTTAAACTTTAAATTATATTATATTCTTTATTTATCAAAAAGCATGCTTATCTTATATTGCAGAGAATTTAATATAAATAAAAAACGTGATTTGCCAAAATCGATAATGACGTTTTATTATATTACTAGGTGCATGGATCCACGTATATGAAATTGTATTTCTGGCACTTATGAAAAAATCATAAGCGCCAGAGAAATACAATTCTTATTTATTTATAAACCATCTGTTACTCGCGGTTTAATGCTTGGATCCATGCAACTAGTAATATAATAAACCGTCATTATCGATTTTGGCAAATTACAAATTTTCTTAAATCGATTAAAAATAACAACATTTACACCTTTGGAATTATATTACCTTTGTGCCAAATGTGAACTTTGCATAAACATCCGCAACGTAGAAATAGAAAACAGGATTCACAAAAGGGATATATTAAATATTTGTTTCAATTTCAAAGATATTTTGTTATTAATAGAAACCGCAAATGGTGCTTTCACATCTAAAACCACCACTTTGTTAGAAATCTAGATGTCTATAGCTTTAATAACATGTCTTCTGATCGCCAAAGTGTTTTCTTTATGGCCGTCACGTACTTTCAATCGTAGTAACTAGAAAAATATTAGCACACCCATAATCATGCAATGACAGGTCGTAACCACGTAATACCAACCCATCATTACGATTCCCATAACTATTTGATCAAACGTGATGAAAATATCTCATTTTATAGGATATATAGGAGTTTTGTCACAAGGGAAATTGATTAAGGATGTTTTCATTTCTGTCATATAAATCGAATTTGACATGCATATTGGGGATTGAAAATGTTTTTGATCGATCAAAAGCAGTTATTACCATCCATTAGAAGACTACGAACAGCTAAGCAGAAAAATTTGACAAATTGCGGACCTAATAAAACTATTTAAAATGTAGTAATACTAAGTGCGTAAATAATATATTATTATTTTTTGGGGGGGGTAAATAAACTTATTAGTTAAAGAAATTCTACCGTTTTTTATTTAAAATATTTAAATAATTAAAGTAACACTTCAACAAAATCTGTCTTATTTCAAGGCTTCAATTTAAGGATACAAATGACATTTTCTTTTACAAAAAACATGTTTTAAATCCTCAAACAACATCCGCAGACAGACGTGTCAAACGAAATATATATTAAAAAAATCATGCTTTTTAAAATATATATATATACAATTCCCGAATTGCACTTGAATTTTTTTTTATTATAAAAAGAATATCTCAGAAAAAATCTTTTGCTTGAGAAAAAACAAAATTAAAATATCTTTGCGGTTAAACAATAGCTTCACCGACCCCTTTGAACCACCAACGGTACGTGGACCATTGTTAAGTATAATATTAAATACCAATAATAGTTAAACAGAGTTTGAGAATCGGTACTAAACTATACTTCTTTCTTCTACAGAGAGGAAATAAACTTTATAATCAGAACTATTCAACATGAAGATTTGCACTTGTGAGTTTAAAGTTAAAAATTTTAGTTAGTTTTCCTAAATGATTTTATATAGTTTTTAGATGTTTTTCTTTTTGTTTTTCAAATTTCCGTTTCAAAGAAATACAAGTCTAACTTACATTCGGATATTTAACTTTACTACATCATGACATGTATACTGTGTATTGAATGTGTTTTTAATTGATCAATTAAGTTTAGGAAAATCCGAAATTACGCTATTCCTGATTCATTGATTAAATTGTATACTAAGTTCGCCGAAATCTAGAGACTGAGGCTTGAATTCATATTGCATAAATAAATATATTCAGAGCATGAAACTAAATATGATATTACACGAGATGTCCATTACAATTCATGACCGTGAGGATCCTTTATTTGGACAATAATGCGTCCCTTTGTCCCGAATATACATTCCACTTAGAAACTGTATCTGTACTGTAATTTACCACGAAATAATTAAATCGATTTCTCTAACTAGCCCATGACAAATTAGGAAATTACTTTGACAAGTTATGAAAAATGCAATTTTCGATTTTTTTTTTAATTCTTATTTTATTATGTAAAAGAGTTGAACGAGTAGTTTTCCTTATACAGCAACAATAAGAAATTTGTAATTATAGCACATTTGTTTAACAAAAGTTTTGAACATCTAATTTCTTTCTATTTTGGCTGCCAGGGAATTAGTAAAATTGAAGATTTTATGGGTGCATGAACAAGACAGCTCCAGTTTTCAAAATTGTCCAGGAAGGACGAAAAACACTGTACGTTTCTTGCATCGTATAATACAGAAGTACAGCTCCTTTTCCCTTTGTATCTCCATAGCCATTGCTTAAAGCTGTCTGGTACTTGAACTAACAGATATATATATATATATATATAATATGAATATATATATATATATATATATATATATGAATATATATATATATATATAGGAATAAGTGAAAAAGTATAAATCAGAAAAAGTGTAGCTGTACTGTTAGAAAAAGGCATTTAACTATGAGTACCTGAACCTACTCAGTGTTTTTTAGTACAATTGCATCGTAAACCAGCGATGACGTACTGAAATTTAAGTAACCGTACTTTCTCAAAACTGAGCAGTGTGATTTAAGATGGCTAATATCAGCTTCCTTTCAAGCTATCTTAACAAAGCGACCTGACAAATTTAAATAGTCGCTCAGAAGATGGTTTTCCACAACATTTGATGTCGATTGCTTAAATGGAAACAGTTATTACAACTCAATTATCTTATTTCCCATTCTTTTGGCACACCTTTTTAACATTTCTTCTGTTTATAACTTCCAAGTTTTTCCTGGTGGTTTCATGGATAAGGCATTGGGTTTTTATGCCTGAGGATCTGGGTTCGATTCACGGTGAGTCTTGGTTGTAATTGTTGATATTTATTAAAAGTGGTTTATGAAAGCAGCCTATGTAGGTTTTCTGCTCTTTTTTATTTATTTTTACTCAATGTACTCATTTTTGAATGTATGTCTTTTTCAAAATTGAAATTTATGTATTCGGAGCCATGATAAATTTATTTTCGAGTACTTATTTTTAACAGTTTGCCTTATTCTTATACCCACGTCATCAATTAAAAAAAATTATAGGAACCTGCCCTTCGTAATTGTTCATTATGCAAGCAACTAAATTCAAAATTACGTTTTGAAAAACTGCACAATTGAGGTTATAAGTAATTACGATACTAAACAACTCAATTATTGAACAAATATCAAAACAACAACAAAAAAGTTCAATAAAAAGGGTAAACAGGGTGTAAAAAATCTTTTTTTTTAAATACTACATTTAACTATTTAAAAACTCATTTACAATTTCTATTACAAAATGTCTGCTGATTTTTTAATTAATCAAAAATACGAAAATGGCATGTTTTTTCGCGAACAACAATATCACTGGCCATCTGGTTCGTGGGAGAGGATGTCGTTATTGAAACACTAAGCGAAAGATTCGTTAAAAAATTCGAACATCCTGTTCCGTGGATTCTCCCAGTGTGGTCGTCTGTCCGCCCTCTTTTCCTGTGGGGCACGGAGTTCTTCCTGCAATTTGAAAATGACCCGGTGGCATATACGCTTCTGCTTGCCTGCAGATGATTTCTCTCTCTTTGTTTCAGAAAGCACATGGTGTAAATTTCGTCCAGTTCCAGTCCAACGGACCAGGGGGGGGGGGGGATTATTCCATTATCATATATCGGAATATAATTGATTTTCAAGTAAAATTTACGTAATAGATGAAATATAAATACGCAGAAGTTTGTTCGTATTCCACATTGTAAATTCAAATGAAGGCAGCCTATGTAAGCAAGCAACTGCTCTTCTTATTCATCTTTACTCATTTTTTAAAACATGTCTTTTTTTAAAAATTAAACTTATATAATCTATAATAAGCATCGAATGTACTCAAAAATGAGTACTTTTACTTATTTTTCAGTACCTATTTTTAACAGTGTAAGTAAAGTAAATATTTAGAAATAAAAATCACTGACCAAAAACCAGTAAAATTTTCTGACCATACAATCATCATAATACAGGGTGGTTACAAATTGTTGGGCGGTGGTCATTCTTTGGCTTTATCACATTTAGTTTGGTTTGTTTAATTAACGTCGCACTAGAGCTGCACAGTGGGCTATTGGCGATGGTTCGGGGCCTATCTCGAAAGAAAGACCCGGGAAGGATGCCTCGTATTTTTGAACCATGGTCAGATAACGAGGACAACATTTATCACATTTAGATGTATTGGAATAATAAAATATTGCTTTCACCCAAATACTTTGTTTATATTTTAAACATAGCGCTTAGCTTTAGTAGAAACAAAGAGAAAAAAAAACGATTTATTAAGTATAATTAAACAAGCAAAAAATGGTTATCTCCCAACAATCTACGAGTTTAGGTGTTTCCTCGTCATCTAATCATGGTTCAAAAATACGAGGCATAATTCCCGAGTTTTCTTTCGAGATAGGCCCCGAACCGTCACCAATAGCCCACTGTGCAGCTCTAGTGCGACGTTAATTAACCAAACAAACCGAACAATCTCTGACTATCTTGTATTTTTGACACCTCGCCACCAAAACGAGTTTTTAAAGTACTTTTGATTATTGAAATATGTATTGGCTATACCTAATTGACTGACTGCAAACCTAGCAGTACGTATTAATAGGAAGTTTAAAAAATTTAGATTTTCAATCTTTACTTTATCTGTATGAAATGAATAGTTCTTATTAGGAATATGCAAAGGAACCTAACTAAAATAAGAATAAATTAATCAAGCGAAACCTTTAAATTTTATATTGATTTTACAATTAGCAACCCTTCCCCCCACACAGTTCAAAAGACGACAAATGTTGTAATTCAAATTTATAAGGAGAAAATCCAAAATGTACTTTTTTTTAATATAATTTAATAAAAATGATATATAGCCCCTAGAACCTACATTGCAGACTGGCAAGACTCCAAAATTAGGAAAATGGCGGATAATTCTTCTAAGAAACTTTTCGCCTCTTTGTCATTGTGGATTAATTTTTCAATTAATATTGTGATTAATTAGAAGGTGAAGATTTTTTCTTTTCCTTTGTATTTTTGTAGTGAGAAATATTCTTACTTAGTAACAGAATGCTTCTGTGTCCATTTACGGTGCAACACGCGTAGTCGACAATTTCGACATCGGTTCTGACAAATAACTCTGCGTCCTCGGTAAAGTGATAAACAAGAGTTATAGAGTGGTTAATCCGGGTAAAATGCATGTCGAGATTGGACTGTATATCATGACAGCGTTCACGCTGTGCAATTAGTATAGAAATAAAAAGACATTTTTCGGTTGAATATTTAGAAATCTCAGAGTATACAAACAAATGTAAACATTTCCCAAAATCTTTATCAAAAACTGAATGTTAACCGTTATTTTTCTAACATGACTGATAAAATATATTCAGTTCACATAAAAAACATTATTTTTGTTGTAAGAGTGTAAAAATTGAACCGAATTTGCTTCGCTTCATGGAATGAAATTGATTTGCGTGTGCTGAAAAAAAATCATTTTGCAAATTGCGCCATCAGAATTTTTAAGGGGGAACTTTTTCAAGGTGTTTATTAGGGTGAATTTTCAGGGTAGCTGTTTTCTGTCATTGCTTTAAAACAATTCAATTCGGTTTTTCAGGTTTTATGTGAATATTTACGCAACTTATGTAAGCATTACGATAATATTCATATAGTCAATTTTTAACATTTAGTTTTTTTTTTCAATATCTGATTTATTGAATTATCAATATTTATTGTTGTGTTAATTTTTTTTTATATTCTATATTTCCATTCACTCAATTTTAGAGTTTTTTTTTATAAATATAAAATTATTCTTATACAAAAGGTCAATATAAAACATGTGATTTATTCATATAATATTCGAAATCTTTCAAACAACTGTTTTATTGTTAACTGACTTAAAGCGCACTAACCAAAATTGATAAATACGTCAATGAGGAAGTTATCAATTCGACTATTAAGTATTTTTTTTAATATTTGCGCATGTTTTTAATTATAATTCAGATATTTTTTTGTTGGTTAGGGAATGTCTCGCTTGGGAAACTTTTGTAACTAATATCCGACATTTAACTATCCGGAATTACCTTTTAAAAAACAAATGTTATCCGAGTTCAAGATTTTTTTTGTTGTTGTTTTTGTTTAGAAAAAAAAACCACTTCGGCAAAAAATGCATACAAAAAAATGGTTATCCGTCTTGGAAATTTATCCGGTCTGAAAATATCGATTAACCGGACATTTAAAAAAAAAAAATTCTCCGTTTTCAAAATATTTTCATTGTTGGATAGGAATTGTTTATATGCCAATATAATTTCGTTTATTTGACATACTTTAAATGAATAATCTCAAAATATACTTCTCCGAGGCGAAGAAACAAGTGAGCCAAAAATATGGGGGGAGGGGGGGGGGGCGATTTGCTACCTCTGGTGGGTGATTTCGATCGAACTGCTTAAAAACGTTCATGCAATAGTAAAAGAGTCGATGCATTAATTAAACCGATATCCATCATTCATAGGTATGTTAACCCTCTAGTGCATAGTGTAGCATATATGCTACACAACTTCAAAATGACCGGTAGTTGCATTTATTGTATTTTATGTTAACTATTATAGTATTGTCACGGGAACCATGTGCCTAGTTCTTATAACCCCTTATCTTTATAAAAATGATTGTGATAAAGGCAATCAGTTGCTTCGAGGTCTGTTGTTCTAAAACTTGCTCGTGAAGGTGAAGTTTTCGAAGATTGTTTTATTGCTTATAAGCATAATATCTGGCTATACAAAAAATCCTAGCTAATACCAGAGGTATGTAGATTGTATTTAACTACATTTTCATACATTTTGAAAATTATTTTAGTAATTACACATGATGTTTTAATTATTACTTAATTAAATAGGGACATTTCATTAAAAAAGAAAAAATCATGCACTATACTCGGTGACAACCTAAGTTGAACCTGAAGCGGAAGCTATGATATTTATAAAATATCCAATTGATTTAGGCTCAACTTAGGTTGTCCCCGAGTATAGAGGATTAAATGTTTATTCCGACATTTTATTATATTCTGTGATAAAAGATAAACAAGTTTCAAATTCGACTGGAAAAAAAGGGCATTGTATTTTGGGTACAGTCTACATCGAAGTAAAATTTTAAAATAGGCTACCACTGAACTTGCTTTCGCGAGTTTGTGTATATTTATTTAGCCTGAATTCAAATGGGGCATCATGCCATTGACCCAATAGAAAGCATTTTGAAGTCTGATATTTACGAATTGTAATAACTACATATTGATATATTTTTTTCCGAAAATATATGTATTTGTAAAAAAAAAATTATTATAGATTTAAACAACATTCAGGTTTTTTTTATACTCCCTGAATTGCGTCAAGAAATTGCACTTGTCAATTTTGGAATTTATTAATACGAACAAATTCAATTCTTCGTTACATCCACTAATATCCAAGGCCCATTCTACACGAACGAGTAAAACATACGTAAGCTTCTTAGTGATTCGAGAATCGATACCACGTGGTAAGAATTCTCGAATCACCGAGAAGCTCACGCGCGTTTTACTCGTTCGTGTAGAATAGGCCTTAGAATTTTTTTTCGAATGTCCGTCTTGTAAAGCAAAACCTCTATTTATAAACACATTAGTTGATCAGAGATTATATGCTTTATTTACATTGCTCTGACAAAGGTTCTTTTCGGTATATTTTATATTAAATGAATAGCAAACATCCTCCGGCTTTGTTCGGAATTAATAATAATCTTTATCAGTACAAATTCATGGAATGTTTGTCATTAGTTAACAAATATTCCATGAATTTCTTTACATCATTAAATCTTACAATTTAATTTTAATCATCATCCAAATGTCACATTGTCTTAAAAATTAACACACCTACGTATTACGGGATGTGGTTTGGTTTGGTTTGGTTAATTAACGTCGCACTAGAGCTGCACAGTGGGCTATTGGCGACGGTTCGGGGTCAATCTCGAAGGAAAGACCCGGGAACACATTCACACACACATTCATTCACACATTCATACATGCACCTCGTTATTTTAGAACCATGGTCAGATGACGAGGAAACACCTGAACTGGCACCCAACGCCTTCAATAGACGTCGGGACTTTGGACCCCGATCAGATTTATCGTGCACCAGTCCCGTATACACGCCAGTATAATTTGTTGGATATTCTGGACGACTTTCTAGTAATTTTGTAGTGAAGCTGGCAACCCTCCGATCACAAGATCACTACTTTTTTACTTTTCTATGTCAAGTCCATTTCCCGGATTCGAACCACCAATCCTCTGATTAGTGGCCGAGCGCCTTCCCAACTGAGCAACTGGGGCTCATTACGGGATGTGTGGCCACTAACTGTTTAATTAACTACACATAATAAACTATTTTTGATATGCTTTAACTACTTTGTTTGCTGCTATTAAATCTAACCTAATTGAGTTTAAAATATAAGCGTAGTAGTTGGGAAAATTTAATGTTTTATGATGCCAATACAAATAAATGTAATACAGTCAAACAATAACGGTTTCTCAATAATTTGTGACCTGAACACCCTATATATTAGTCACAATAACCAGTAATTAATATTTTTTTTCTAATAGTGAGTTTTACGTTGAAAAATTGTATAAGCAAGTATCAAGTGTTATCAGCCTCTGATCACGTGCGCTATGAAAATGCGTCTTCTGTGAGAATGGCTTTACGGAGAGCTTCGAGAGAGAATTAATAGCATGATTCCAATTCTCTTCCTGAAGTTTCTCCCGATATATTTAATGCTAACTTGAGTTAATATGTGAATACACTGAACAGCATGGAGATTGACACACCACCGTTGTCATAGCAACGAGAAAAGAGTCGAGTAAAATGTATTCGATTTTCTATGAAATTTGTTTGTCTTCGTAATCGATAAACTAGCTTCTGAATGCATATTGTTATGAAAGGCATAAAGTAGGAAAATTTTTAAATGTGCTGTACAAAATTAAACATTTTTTTTAAAAACTCGTTTTAGATTGCCCAGACTAAATCACATTTCGTTTTAGAAGGTTTTTTTACTCTAGAATTGCAATAATTGTTATGTTGGTTATACAACATTTCATGGTACGAACGTATAGATTTTTCTCTATTATCCAATGGCAATAGCCCAATTGCGGCCGAAGGGAGCCGGGTTACCATATTCTTAAAAAAGAACACAATTGTTTATCGCCCAACAAAAGGTTGCCGTGGGCCGCAATTGGAACTTTCCGTTCCCAGTACCTTATCTTAGATTGAAATATAGCATTTTCAAGTGTCCATTTTCCACATAGCAGTTTTTTTAATGCCTCGCATGAAACGAAGTCAGCATGGATGAAATGCGTGGAAATACACGTATGCACATAACGCCTAACACTGATTTATGCTGTGATGCGATTTTTCCTGCTGTAGAAACGAATGATTTTACTCAATTCTAAGAATGGAATATAGAAGAAAAGTGATGGGAACAAGTCAAGTTGTCTTATAGCAACCCTACCCATGGAGTTTCTCGTGACGGTCACATAGTATAGGTCGGCAAACCGCGGCTCGTGAGCCACATGCGGCTCTGGCCCCTTGAGTGTGGCTCTTTCACAAAATGCCACACGCGATTGAAACTTCGTGGCCCAAAATTAAAAACAATAACACATTATTCACATTAGTGTTTGTCAATCATTGTAATGATTTAATTTTATGGACACCTTACAATTTAAATTTATCACTAAATAATATCGTTATTAAGTATGATATCAAGTTTTATTCACCGTACCTATATTTTAACTAAGACTTAAAAGTAAGTCATTAAGTTAATTCTAAATTAATGACATAAGTAAAGTTTATTAAGTTAATTTTATCGAACGTTGTGAAGTGAAAGAAGATTTAGTATCGAGGATTGAGAAAGGCATGTTGAGATGGTTTGGACATATATAGAGAGAGGATGAAGGAAAGTAGATAGACGAAACAAGTGTACATACAAGTCGAGTGTGGATGGGAGAGTTGGAAGGGAAGTCACACCTCAATCAAATTGACGACGTTTTTAGCAAAGGCCAGCTTAGGAGTACCCCAATTAAGTTAATAACAATGTACTTATGTAGTTTAAGTTTAAAAAATTTGGCTCTCAAAAGAAATTTCAGTCGTTGTACTGTTGATATTTGGCTCTGTTGACTAATGAGTTTGACGACCACTGGTATAGGGTAATGAGAGATTGAGAGAAGAGTCCCCTCACCTGAGAGTGCTTCTTTGGCGTGCTTCAGCTCCTTGTCCGAGTGGTCGAGTCTGGTGGCGAGGGCGGCGTTCTCCTTGGCCTTCTCGTCCCTCGATTCCATCACCTCCTCCAGGTCCCTGAGGAGGGCGCTGTTCTTGATCCTCAGGGAATCCATCTCGCAGGAGGAGGAGGACTCCGCCTCAGGAGGTTTAGAGGAGGCATCTGGTGGGCAGAATAAAAATAGTCAATAAGCATTGAATCTATAATAATAAAAGAGTCTGTCTGGGGCACACCAAACACTATCTTCCACTGTTCGGAGATGTCTGAATATATATATATATATATATATATATATATATATATATATATATATATATATATATATATATATATATATATATATATATATATATATATATATATATATATATATATATATATATATATATATATATATATATATATAATATATATATATATATATATATTATATATATATATATTGTGAACATTGGGAACTCTTAGGAAAAACACAATTTTTTTTTTTAGATTACTGCGATCGTCAATGCTACTTTCGTCATATTTGGCAATAGTTTCGTCATTTAATCGTGCAACTTTAGACGAAACAAGAATCCTCAAAATTTAGACGAAAGTAATTTACTCAGTCCCCTTTACGGACCTTTTCGGGGGCTTTAACTCCTAATTGGTTCTTATACTTTTATTGCCTCAGTTTTGGCGAAAGAAATTTCGCTAAAAATACAGCAAATTCCTCAGTTTGAAGAAATATTTAATCGGAGCATATAGCAGGCGTCTTTTTCGTCAAATATGAGAGTGCATTTTTAACAGTGAGGCTTGAAATTTTCAAATTATTCCGTTTAGTTTTCTCGTTTCGTGCACGGGAAAAATTTAAGGGTCGCAACATTCGAATAAACATTTGCTTTAAATAAAAAAAAAAACCTAAATATTGCTTTTTTTTTAATTAAAATTTTTCTTAGGGAAAGAAACTCTCAATTTTCATTAGAAAAAAATCTATGAGATCGGAACACAATAACATCGTCTTCTATCAATAAAAGAAATTACCAAACAAGGTGCACAGGGTAATAAGTTATAAATAGGCAAAACCTCAAAGTGTACATACGCGGTTTTTAGCATAATATTTTCAATAAACGAGGGGCGCAAGATTCTGCTTGCATTTCTTTCGTCTTCAAACTATGTTTTATATACCTCATTTTTCATTTGAAAGTTGAATTATTTTTTATAACAATTTTGTCTGAAATTGATGCAGTTTTGGCACTAGGGTGACGTGGGGGGAGAGGGGGGGGAAAGAGGTAAAATGGGTATTTCAAAATTTAAACAGGGTGGCAACAACATTCTGGAAAAAAAGTTCCCTGATATTTCCTTGATGGTGTCACAAAAATTTCCCTGATTTTACAAATACTTATTGACAGTTAAAATAATAATTTATGGATACATCACAAATTACGCAATTGCAACAGGAATAATAGTAATTAAACATGTTCTCTGGAAGCAGATAATGCAAAAAAGCAAGTTTTTTTTCAAATTATTTCTTTTGTAAATAATTTTAAATGTTTTATATGCTTCATATTTCCTATTCCGACCTTCAATAAATCGCATATTCATTAGCCCCTCACATGTTGCTTACAATTCAAGGTCCAATGACATTGCTTTTGCTGCTTCCTCCAGCAGTGATTCACGCTTTTACAAAAATAAAACTAAAAATATGAAAATGCGCATAATAACACTTTAAAAAAAATTCTATTACAGAACTAAAGGGAAATATCGACAACTAAACTACCCAGAATAGAGGGCATAACAATCGATAATTGCCGTTTTAATGATCGAAATTTGAAAAAATTCCTGATTTTTTGTGAAATTTTGAAAATTTACCCGACTTTTCCCTGATATTTCCAATATAAAAAAATTCCATGATAATTCCCGGTTTTCCAGGTTATGTTGCCACCCTGTTAAATATTAAACTACACATCGTTAAATTTATGTTTTGATATATCGTTTTTTTTTTTAATTTACTTCGATTATTCGAGTACATTTTAGAACAAAAAAAAATCATTTCCGGGTGTTTTAATTCAAGTCAAACAGTTGATTTGTTAAAGAACCTATAAAAAAAAACTTTTGATAGTTTGATGCACGAAAACTTCTATACATAAACTAGAAAAGGTCGAACTGCCCCAATCCAGAATATTTATAAATAAGTTATATTTCTAAGTATTATTAATTATACATAATTGTACTTAAATAAGATCCACATCCAATACATACCGCCATTATTGATTAGTTATTTTAATCACATATACCAACACATAAATTCTTAACTAGCACTTTTGTCATTTTATAATCAATGAAAAACCAATTTTAACGATATCCGGATAATTAATTTACTGATATCCGATGTTCTTTCAATACTTTCTTTCTAAAGTTTTACAGCGTTGAATTCCTTCGATAGTTTCCGAAATTCGGAAACACTATTGATATTAAAGTAATTTTCTTGAAACTCATGACGAGGCGCTATTATGCATATTTTGAATTATGTTGACCATTAATCAATGCTAACCAATTCAGTGAAGCAGATGGGGACGTTGTTAACCGACATTTCCCACGGCGACGCTCAAGTTTAATTAAAATTACGGAATAATATTGACTTATACTCCTATGTGATGCATTGCTATGGAAACCAGAAGTATCAGAAACTTGGAAGAGTTCTCAAGATGATTGAATTGTTAATATCAATCAGGTGAATATTAAACAGGCGATTGAATCAAATAGTTAAGATTCGTAAAACTGTTTCCATCCAGGGTTCGAAATTAGGAGATAAAAGTTGGGCGTCATTGGCACCTAGCAAGCTTTTTTTTAGTTGCCAAATTGTTCTGCTAAGGCGTAATTTTAAAAATAATTCAAATTTCTTAGGAACAGCTGCCGACTGTTACAATATTTCTGTAATCGTTAAATCTTCTTGTGGGCGTTTTAGCAAAGAAATGAATACAAGAGGGTAGACATGACATTATTGAAATATATTTAAACTTTGGGTTCAAGCTAAGATAACATTTAAAACGGAACATTTAAGTGGGCGCTTACGAGATTGACCCACTGGGACGACACAGCACTGATCACATGAAGATTGTCAACATGAATGATAGTGTGTTGCCACCACTAAGTTACAAGTTTATATGCATGGGTTGTTCTATTACAAACAAGCAGGGGTGATGTGAAAAAGGGCATTGATATCCTACACTTCTTTTGCATAAAATTAGAAGCACGTTTCCATTTGTACTCTAAAAATATCAACGTCTTATACCGACAAAATTACTGAAAAGTGTAAGAGTGATTATTAAAAATATTTTTTTATATTTATTGTTTCAACAGCTATTTCACTTTTACTCTCCTCCTTTAAATGCTTATTTACATTAGCGCTCGACGAAATAAAAAACGAGTTAATCGAATTTGGTTTTTACCAGTAAAAAAATATAGACGTAATAAATGACGACTAAGTGTAAGAATACGGTCGTCAAGATGAAATTTTTATAAAAAGTTAGGCGTCAAAATTGACGACTGGGTGTAAAATTACAGTCATCAAACTAAAATTTTTAGGTGCAAAATACGACAACTAATTTGAAAAAGGGTACTTAAAAATGAGTACCTGAACCTACTCGTTTTCCTTTGAGTACAATTGAATCATTTAGTACACTGCATAGTTTTAAAAGGCTATATTTGTTATACTGTAAAGATTTATTGAACTCATCAAAATTGACAATCACAAGAAGTTATGTCATATTCGAAAAGAAATAATTTGGTAGAGTTTTATATGTTTATCTCTCTATTTTAAAAAAAAGTAAGCCCTAGGGGGAAAAAGTCGGCCCTAGGGGGAATTTTCAGTTCTTTCAATGTTATTCAGATCGTATCTCAAAATGTTAAAGTCCTAAAATTACGAAATTAAGTGAATTTGTTAAGAAATGTTTGATAAATAAGAAGAATATATTTTTGTTTCAATACTGTTATTAGTTTATAAGTTATTTAATATTAAAGTCGTCGTTGATAAAATTTCGCTTACAAGTAATTTTGTCCGTCGAGTTTCTGAAACACTATGAAGAGGAGAGATCCAATTTTTTTAGGGAGTGTACAAATAGGTTTGAACTGGAAATCCAAGTAAGCATTTTTTAAAATTCGAATTAGTTTTGGATTTATACATTTTTTAAACCTTTGAACACGCTCCACTTTTTGAAGTTTTTTCGCCCTCATTTTTGAAACGTGATTTCTAAATTGCTATAAGTCATTTAAAATTACATATTTTCTTATTAAAAAAAATATATTAATGTTCGTTAAAACTTCATCTTTCCGATGTTATAAAGATTATAGTTCTATCTTTACAATTAAATTAGATGTGGTCAATTAAGATAGGTATAAAAAATAGTGAAGAAAGGAAAAATGTCGGATATTTCGAGAAAATTTTAATTTGCGAATTTTTGTCTCATTGTTCCGCTTGCATCTCAAAAAGTAAATGTCCTAAAATTATGAAATTGTGCCAGTTTATTAAGAAATGTTTGGGTAATAAGATGAATATTTTTGTTTTTCAATACGATCAGTATATTAGACGTTATTTTATGTTAAATTCATGATTTTAGAACATTTTGAAAATAATTCATACATTTTTGTATACTTGTCTTCCAATTTTCAACAAAAAAATAAATAAAAAATTAGGGGTATAGATTAAACTATTGGCTACAAATGATCCAGAGCGTTTGTCAAATTTCGATTTAGTTTTGTAGTTATAAATTTTTAAATAATTGACGAAATGTCTGAAATAATCGTCAATTTTACGCGTAAAATTTTAAGGGATAAATTAAAACTGCTCTAAGTAGTTCAAAAATATACTTTTTTCCCGTTAAAAAAATATAGTTATATTCGTAAAATCTTCCTTTCTTGAATGGTATCAATACTGAAATTCTATCTTAAAAAATAAATTAGATGTAACTATTTATGTGAAGTACTATAATTATTATTAAAAGATATTTTGGAGCAAAATGCCAACGTTGGCAAAATGCCAACATGTATGTAAATCTAAATCCTGTAGCTTATTATATATTTTAACGGGAAATTATTATTAACGCCAATTCTCAATAATCTTACTTTATATAAATAAAAGTTAGCGAATTAGACTGATTTAAGATTGGTGCGTTTATGCTACTGTTTGTTTACACATGTTTCGGGGGGGGCTGTGAACTTTTATACCTTAAAAGTTGGGAATTTCGAGTTTTAAAAATCCCTGAGTTGGGAAAATTTATGCCTCAGGAAAGTTAATATTATTAGCAAATGAAAGCGATGGAAGACTAGAAATTGCCCAGCTTGTATTAAGATGAAACTTAAATTAGACCTCAAAACAGAACACTGCATTGGAACATGCGTGCAATAAATCAATACTTTCGAGATAACTGTTTAATATTACCTATAAAAAAGCTGACAAATGTCTATAAGTTGGAACTGGGAATTTTTTAGCACTGTTGCGTTTTGAATTTCGAATCGTTAAGTGTGGTCTGGTTAATTAACGTCGCACTAGAGCTGCACATTGAACTACTGGCGTTGGTTCGAACAAAGCGTCCTTGATTGGTTATTGGTACGTATTTACTTACTACATCAAGGACGCTTTGGTTCGAGGCCTTTCTTGAAGAATAGACCCGGGAACGATGTCTCATATTTTTAACAATGGTCAGATAACGAGGACAACACTAGAGTTGGTACCTGACGTCCTTAAGTTGGGAATTTTGAATCGTTCACTTTCGGAATTTCGGATCGTTAAGTTGGGAAATTTCTTGTCTCAACATCCCAAAAATAAATTTGTGTGACGGCACTGCCAGCAATAATTTATATAACTAAAAAAAGTATTGTTGTTAGGAAACATTGTCATTGTCTACAGTGTATGAAGCCGGTATTGTTTGCGAAGCAAACTATAGAGGATTGCGTAGCAATCCTCCGGGGGTTGGTGAAGCGTTAGCGGAGCAGGGGGCGGAGCCCCCTAGTTTTTTAAATAAAAGTCGAATAAAGAAAATTAAATGGAAAAATTTCGAAAAGCTGATTTTTGAAAACTATAAATATTGCGAAAAAAATAATGTAATGCATACCGATTAAGTATGTTACGATTGATGAGCAATGCCTAGAGAAATGAAGTTTAACAAAAAAAAATAATATTTTGCATTATTAAAGTTACAAATATTACATTAATATAATTAAAACTGAATTTATTTGTTAACAATGTAAATATTTCTAATAAAATAAAAAGGATTAACAAAATTGCTTATGTGTGAAAGTTCTTTTTGATTTGTGGTGTGATGTCACTCAAGTTTTTATTACGTCATTTTAACAGGATCTTTTCAAACTTAAGTGAAATATCAATCAATCAATTCTAACAATGGTAATTTTTGTTTGCAATAGTTAACAAGCAAAATGCCGATAGCGACCAGATGTTAACTGACTTTGATAAATATGTTCATAACTAAAATAATACAACATAGATTTTTTAAAAATAAACTTTGAATATATATTGATTAATTAACGTTTGGGAAAGTTGTACCGTGAGTTGAGTGAGAAGTTTTTGCACAGTTCCTGTTATAAATAATTAACAGGAGCGTTTAGGATATTCAGACACATCGTCCAAAGTATACATATTAACATTTCCAGACACAATAGCATAACACAAATAATATTTTAACTAAGGCGAATGAATACATGCATTGTTTACTCTTTTCATTCTGTTTTTAATGATAATCAAAGACTGCCCGCTGTCATAATTTAATGTATATTGACAGGAATCTCTACCAAATCTACTGTAAAAAAAGGAGCTTAAAAAAGAGTACATGAACGTACTCGTTTTTCTTTCAGTACAATTGCATTGTAAATGAGCGATGACGTACTCAATTTAAGTAATCGTAATTTGACAAAAAATGAGCAGTGTGATTTAATATTGCTTAATATCGGTTTGTGTTCAAGCCATCTTAACAAAGCGACCTGATAAACTTAAAATAGTTGGTTAAAAGATGGTTTTCCGCATTATTTGATGTCGATTTCTTAAATGGAAACTGAGTTATCACAACTTAATTACCTTACTTCCCATTCTTTCGGCACACCTTTTTAACATAACTTCTGATTATAACTTCTTCTCGTCGCCCTGGTAGCTTAACAAATAAGGCTCTGGATGGCGGCGGTGCATGCATATTGGGTTCGATTCCCGGTAAGTCTTGGTTGTAATTGTCGATATTTATTTAAAGTGATTTATGAAGACAGCATATGTAGGCCAGCATCTGCTCTTTTTATTCGTTGTTACCCATTGTACTTATTTTTAAGTACATGTCTTTTTCAAAATTGAAACGTATGTATTCGGAGCCATGATAAGCATCGAATGTATTTAAAAATAAGTACATTTTGCTTATTTTTGAATATGTATATTTAACAGTGTATCCAAGAAAATTATTTTTCACGCGGATGATTGTATTTTAATACATGGGGAATAATATGATAATGTACAGATAAAACAATAGTTAATTTTTCTTTGTCACTTTTTTGGAAAGTATTTTAATGTCATTCCTCCGTAGAATAATAATTTATAATCGAAAAGTTTTCAAACTAAATCCTTCAAACGCGTTTCTTTTCACTGAATATCATATTTAATATGATACATTTATATCATGTTTCATATTTAATATGATACATTTATATCATGTTTCATATTTAATATGATACATTTATATCATGTTTCATATTTAATATGATACATTTATATCATGTTTCATATTTAATATGATACATTTATATCATGTTTCATATTTAATATGATACATTTATATCATGTTTCATATTTAATATGATACATTTATATCATGTTTCATATTTAATATGATACATTTATATCATGTTTCATATTTAATATGATACATTTATATCATGTTTCATATTCAAGATGATACAATTCTTAAAAAATAAGTACAATATTTAACCCTTCCTTATTCATAAACGCGTCTTTAATATCACATCCAAAAGCACAACACAATAAGCAACTTTCCAATACTCTTTAACTAAGCCCAAATCAATCCATTTATCCATTTACACAAATCGAAATCCAAACAAACTCGCTAATAAATCAATTAAATTATGCAAATCGTCTGCGAAATCGTATCCACTCCCCCAAAACAACGAAACCAATCCAATCCCCCTCCAGTCCAAAAGCATCAGTCCCTTCATCAATCAAAGCGGGGACTTTCAAGTGCAATTGTCTAAAGCACACTTCCAATTGGAAAGGAACACAAAGGCGATTGTTACATCGGGTTTTATCAAGGTGGAACATTTGTTGAAATTGAAAGATTAATTATGTCTCGGAGCAACCGGGGAGCACTTCTGCGAATCGATAATTAGGGAGCCAAATTGGGCGTCGAATTATAGATTCCCCTGAATCTGATACGAGTGTAGAGATTAATGTCTACATTCTGGCGAGTTTTGTGTTTTAGTGCCTTCCTTAATACTTCGGGAGTTTTATCCTTTGCACAAAAGATCCCGGCTTGATTAATTGTTCGTTATTTAAGGTGGAAAAAATGGCTAGGTAAATGGAAGGGAAAAAGCTGATAAATGAAACGCGTTTTTAATTATGGTTTTTAATAATTAAAAGTATGTTAATTAGCAGTTTTTTTGGAAGGAAAGCATTTCCTCTAAGAAAAGATTATTCGTCTTAATTGCGGGAAATACGCGTGCCGGTGAATTAATGTAACCAGAAACGTTTGCTGTGAATAATAAAAAAAAAATGCTTAATGAGTTTTTAGAAATCAAAGCAAAAACAAAGAAAAATATATTTTATAAAAAGTAATCATTAAAATAGAAATCACGAATACAGTTTTGCATATTAAGAAAAAAGTATCTAATTACTTTCTTTAAATAATAAAATAAAATTCATCAAAATTTTGACTAATTAAAATTTAAATAATAACTATATTGAGTGGACTATTAACAATCCAATGTTATTTAATTAAGGGCAATTGCCACTTAACATTAAGATTAAAATTCCCTGACTTTTCCAAGTATTTCCAAAAGGTTTTCAAAAAATTCCACAATAAGAAAATGAAAAATAACGGATTTTTTAAAGGATAAATGTAAAAATAAGTGCCTGCAAATAATAACTTATCAAAGTATAAACAAAAATCGAAGAATTATCATTTTTACAAATTTATATTTTTCGAACTAAAAGAAAATGTCATAGATGGCGGGGAAAGGAATTTGATAACGCATCTTCATCTAAGAATCTATTTTTTAGAAAAATTCCCTAACTTTTCCAGAAAAGTTGAGAAATTGTTAATTTTCCATGATAATTCCTAACTTTTTAGGTGATTTTCCTTGAGAATTCCAGGTGGTTCCTTGAGTGTTCCCGGTTTTCCAGGTGCGTGGGGAACCCTACATGACACATTGCCATTTTTAAATATTCCAATTTAGAATTGTAAATCTGCTTGCTGATTTTAGAACAAATATTTGTATTTTGTTAAATTCTCTTATTACACTCCATATAAATTTACGCGACAAAAAACTTTCACTTGGTTACGATTCCGTTCATATTTGGTATTTAGGATAATTTTTCAATTGCCTTTAAATTGATGTGGATACCAAAATAACTGAGAATTCAATAAAAGACCGTTTACTCAGAAATATACTTTTTTTGTGTGTCCTCTTAGACGGCAATAACCCAATTGTATCCGAAGGGATCCGCGTTTACCATATTCTCAAAAAAGAAAACATTTGTTTATCGCCCCGACAAAAGGTTGACATGGGTCGCAATTGGAACTTTCCGTCTTAGACAGTATCATGAAATCTCCGATTTCAATCTTAATATTACCTAAAAGAGCAATCTACGATATTTGTCATCATTGCAACTTTTTGTAATTATTTTATAATATGTTAACTAACATAAAATAAACCCAATTTTTTAAAAACAAACTAAACTGATAATTAACTAAACACACTAAACATTGGGTTTATTTTAAATAAGGTGTATGTACACACTTGAACATTTTTTAATTATAAACTTAAAAATCTAGTTTATTCATATATGAAAACACCTTAAAAATCCTGATGATTCATTACAAAAAATAACTGAATAAAGTAAATTGCTAAATTAACTAATTAACATTTAATAAGTAAGTATGTTTTTTCAAATATGATTACGCAAGTTGTAATTAATCTAAAAGCATAATTTTAGTTGGAAATTACTCGCGATATCTCTCTTAATGTTATGAATCATCAAAAAGCTTATAACATTTAAATAATTTTTTTTAAATAATTTTTTATCTCAACAGTTCTTAAAAAACCCACTTTTTTTTCCAAATTTTCAATTATAAAAGATTTTTTTTTAACAAATCGTTATGATAGAGGGTCATAACATCTCCCACCCCCGGTAGCAGAAACGCGGCGACGTGCGTCGTACGACGCAGATTTTTTAAAATGTCTGCAGACAAATTTTTGCAGAAGTCTACCATACAATTTTTTTTTTATGTCTGCACTACTTTAGAAAATTTTCTGCAGATTCTTTTTAGGTTAGATAATTACTTTTCTTTCATTTAAGAAGGGGATGGGGGAGAAGTCCCGATAATAGAAAGTCGCAATCGCGATAAGTTACACGTGTTTGAAAAAATCGCCGCAGACGCTTCCTGGTTGTTTGTCCAACTCTGTGGTACATTTCAGTACCTGTTCTTTGAAAAGATAGATTACTACAAAATAATTAGAAGAATCTTCTTTGAGAAGGGAATTTTCACAAAACGAAAACGGTATTTTATACAGCTTCTACGGCAGATTTTCGATTTTAGCGATATTTTTTTTTCTCTTTCGGATTTAGAGCTAAATTTTTTACGTTAATAGCTCATTTTTTTTTCTTTCTTTTTATTCATTCTTATCTCATATATTTGATAGTCAATAGGTAAATAAATGACGCAAGTTTTTGAAAAATCGGCAATTTGACACCGCGATTACTTCGATGTTGGTGACTAAAAATGCATTTCTTTTTCAAATTTATTAATTTTGGTCTGGCTTTAACATGGTTTTCTTAACTTTTTATTGAGTTTGTTAGGAATTTTATTATTATCAGCTAACTACAGTTGCCGATTTTTTTCCGAAATCGGCGTTTTAGCCCGGTGGCTTTTCCGATTTTCAAGACTGAAAACTTGTTTTACTACATGTTCAAAGCCAGCTTTCTCGTTTTGAAAGGCATTTCTTTAGTTTAAATTTTTTTTTACTATTGCAAACCAATTAATTATGCAAAGTTTATTAAAAATCGAACTTCGCTAATTTATACATCTTTATAAATTGGAATATTCGAACATTCCTGAGGATATTGTGTGAATTCTAGTATTTTAAAATAAATTTATACTTCAATATATTTAATTTTATGTCATGATTCTTTTACATGTACAATAACAGTTTGAACATTAGTTTACAGTTAGTTTGCATTAAATTTTATTCACTATTCCTATTCTTCAAGGACAGCATAATTTATCAAACTTGAATGTTATAAAACTTATATTAAATGTCTAAAACCATAATAAATAATAATTTAAATTGCCTTTGAAGTTAATTTTTGCAATTTTGAAACTTAAATATTTAAGTACTAGCAGATAAAATAAAATGTTTTTTTTTGCACCCTTCCCTTTTATTTTTCCAGTATGAACTCTGCAATTTAATGAAGTTACCATACTTTAAAGATATAATTCCAATTTTAATTTACAAAGAAATTCGGAAAATAATCTTTTTTTTTTCATTTATAAATTTTAACAATGAAATAAAATTTTAATTTGTATTGTCCTTTTCATAGAAAATATTGTTAACATAAGGTGTTTTTGTTTTAAATGCTGAAACTATGTAATAAATGGGTATGTGTTTGTTCAATAAGATGTTAAACATTTAAATAATTTGTACTATATTATTTTAGTGATGAATACTTATAATCTAGCAAGCACAGGAAGAAAAAAAACCATGAAAACGAAGTAATACTATTGCTGAGATTTTTTCTTTAATTGAATTCTTGCTCATGAAAGGTATACCAATAGTTACATAATAAATTAAGTTGCAGACAAATCTTTTTCACTAAAAAACTTGTCGCAGACTGTTAAGAATTTTTCTGCTACTGGGCTCCCACCTAATATAAAGTTGAACGAAAAAATAATTTTCTCAAAAACTTTAAGCAAACTTGAGTTGTCAAGTTTGGAATGAGGGGACATATGGTAAAAATACAATTCTTCAGAAATTGAGTGTAAAGTTTACAAAACATATATCCATTGCAAGCGGGGCCCTGGAATAATACTTTGTAAATAAAAAAGTTTTCGGAATATTTATTCAATCTTGGTATCATCTGCAAGATAATCAATTAGATAATACTAAAGAACAATTTTTTGCCGATTTTCGTTTTTTCTTAGTGTGTATGTGCACCTAATTAACATATTATAAGATAATAACAAAAGTTGTGGCGTGGACAAATACCTTGGTATGGCCCTAACAGTAAATTACAATAGTAATATGTATTAAATTTAGAAGTTTTTCATCTCTATATAAAAAGCAGAAATTCATTAAAGACATTTCTCAATTTTGAATGTTTGATTTGGATGTCCCTCTGTGACTCTCTAATGTCGCAGTATAGAAATTAAGGTTAAAGAAAACTTCGATGCATTAATATTTAATATAAATAAATTATCATTTCGAAACGCAAGTGTACACAATTGGCTTATTTGGAAAAAGTTCGATGTTAATATTGAAAAAACAGTTTTTAAATTATAAAATCTATATTTTTAATTATTTATTTTAAAGTATTTTAATTTCTTGGAAACATCTCAGAGACATGTTGATTGTCGTTTCTCAAATGGATATTATACAAAAATGCTTTAAAAAAAAACTTTTAAAAATTCATTTTAAAAAACTAATTTTACTTTCAAAAGTCTGTTCTTGGAAAAGTTGGTTGCTGGATTAAGTTGTGTCTCTCGGGTACTGAAAAAGTAATTGTTTTACGGCCGACGCAACAACTTTTTGTTTTATTATTATACAAAGGTTTCAGACGTGTAAAAAACACACCTGGTCTTTTTTTTATTCCGAAATATTTACAAAATAAAATTCACAAACAAACACTTCAAAACAAATAACGTTCGATATTATGAAAAATCTTTGA
Organism: Troglohyphantes excavatus; assembly: GCA_963932185.1. Taxonomy (NCBI): domain Eukaryota; kingdom Metazoa; phylum Arthropoda; class Arachnida; order Araneae; family Linyphiidae; genus Troglohyphantes; species Troglohyphantes excavatus. The sequence continues at coordinate 37,293,434 of OZ010673.1, forward strand.
TCTTCCTTTTTTATTATTTTTTTTCTATCTCACTAAAGGAAAAGTAAGATAAATCAGCCTTTTTTAGGAGAGATTTTAAAATTCCTCATCAAAACAAGAACAATTTGTGAAAATTATTTTTTTTTATTATGAAAAATCTATTATCTTTTTCTCATCCCTTTTTCTTTATTCTTCCTTTAGGAATAATGAGATACAGCAGGTCTCTGGCGAGCAAAGATCTCAAAATAGTCACAATCGATCAATAGTTATCCCTATCATAAGGACTCGCTATGTTAAACAAACGAAGGGGCGTTTTAAAAAAAAGAGGCACTCTATATATTTAATATTTTTGCTTAGAAATCGCACAATCCATCTGGAAAATGTTTTCGTGTATTGATACAATGAAAATTATATTTCAAGATAAAAAAAAACTACAGTTATTTGTTAAACTTCTTGACTACATAGAGAAAGAAATGTTAGTGCATGCAAATATTTACGACTGTAAATCCGTTGAATGTTTTAAAATTTACAACATTTTAAATCTGCAACGTTATATATCTATTATTAAGAACGAAGTCGTTTTATTTAATCGTACATTTTTCTTGTGAAAATACAATATATATCATTTTAGGAGATAAATTATTATTATTAATTTCTGGGTAACAGTGAAATTTTATGATTGAAAAAGAGGGATCATTGGCTCCTACAGCAAGTCACGACGTAGGCTTGAATTAAAAATATCAGTAATAGTTGTTTTTTATTTTAATATGCGAGTTATTTTGTCTAAGTAAAACTGCCAGTGCGAAAAGATGTTATTAAAAATAGGCGAGGAAATTCTTAGGGAAAACGTCGAAATGAAATTTTTTTTCCAAATACTTGACAGCTAGTTTTGACGACATCTCCAACAAAGGAAATGGGACTGTCGTTGCACACGTAAGCTGTCAAGTTTGATGGATAAGGAAATTGATTCCATTTCCGAATAATAGAGTTTTCGTCACACCAAATATTTTTAGACTCAATATTCTCTAAGTTAACTTAGATGCGTTTTTATACTACAATTTTCTGTAGTACACTGTAAAAAAAGGTACTTAAAAATGAGTACCTGAACCTATTTGTTTTTATTTGAGTACAATTGCATCGTAAATAAGCAATGACGTACTCAAATTTAATTAACCATACTTTCTCAAAAATGAGCAGTGTGATTTAATATTGTTAATCTCAGCTTCTGTTCAAGCCATCTTAACAAAGCGACCTGACAAAATTAAAATAATTGTTCATAAGATGGTTTACCACATTATCTGATGTGAGTGTTCACATAGTTTTAAAAAAGGGCAGGGGGTATTTGTCAAAAAGGGCACTTTTTAAGTAAAAGGGCGCTTTTTGTTATGTAAAAAGGCAAAGGGTACGATTGGGATACCAAGGCAATCCTTCAGACCTACGTGTTGGCAGAAAAATAAAAAATAAATTAATTACAGGGCGCAAAGAAGATATTGAAAAAAAGGCAGGGCACATTTGTCACTTCTAAAAAGGGCAGAGCGCATCGACATTTACAAAAAAAAAGGGCAGGGCGCGGCGCCCTTTGAAAAACGCATAACAGGAACACTACTGATGTCAACTGCTTAAATTGAAGCTGAGTTATTACAATTCAATTATCCTACTTCCCAATCTTTTAGAACTTTTTTAATATTTTTTTTGTTTATAAGTTCTTCAAGTTGCCCTAGTAGTGTAAATGATAAGGCTCTGGACTGCGGTGCCTAAAGATCTGTGTTCAATTCCCGGTGTTGTAATTATCGACATTTATTGAAAGTAATTTATGAAACCAGACTATGTAAGCAAGCATCTGCTCTTTTTACTCAATTTTGAGTACGTCTTTTTCAAATTGAAACTTATGTATTCGGTGTCATGATTAAGCATCGATTATACTAAAAAAAAAGAGTTCATTTTACGTATTTTGAGCACCTATTTATAACAGTGTATGTGGCTGATTTTAAAGACGTTTCATGTAAAAATTCATTACGGTATACTATCCTATTGAAATGTCACAATACAGAATTTCAATCAAGCAAAAGAATACAAAGAAAATATCAATATCGAAAAAATAAATGCAGCAAAAAATCTACATAAAAAAGCATTTCACGTTTCACCTAAAACAAAAACTCGAAATTATATTCAATACCGGAAAAATCCCCCCAAAGCACCGAGTGGCAAATTTCGTAGCGGCAGATGTTGCGCTTCCCTCCCGCACAATCTTCCCTTTACGAGCGACTGCTCTTGCCATCCATCACTTAACGAGCAAGGTGGGTTTCTCTCTCTCTGAGAAACACAGCATCCAGTCGTCTGCGCACGATGGCCATTTACAACGCGGAACCTCCCCTGCGAAAACGTATCACCGAGAAATTAAGAGAGCAGAGAGAAAGAAATTCGATATTTCTTCTTCCTTCGGTCGTTTTTTTATTACCACTTTTTTGTTTTTGTTTATTTTTTTGAGTTTCACCGTAACTAAAAAGGGGGAATGTCTGGTTTACGGACGATATTTTTTCCCCTTTCAATTAATCGGTGACATGTTTATTTTTTTAAATTTAAATAAATTTCGCCGAGTTGGGAATATTTTTTTGGTTTATATTTATAGAAGAAGGGGGGGGGGGGGGGATCGGGCGTATTCTGCTGAATGTTGTTGTTGCTGTCCTTGCAATAATCTGAATAATCTGGCAGTTAATTTAAGGCAGTGACACCAATGTCTTGAAACGTTTATTCCTTTACGATACGATAATTTTTTTTTATAATTTTAAATTCCAAATAAATAATTTAAAATTTTGCGGTATCATATGTTTTAACAAGCATAATTTTTCATTTGCATATAATCCCGCTATTGTGGGATCAGGGGAGGGGGGACAGACATGATTTTTTTTATCTTTAGATACGGGTTTGAATGCTTTGTGAACCACACCCTAAATCTAAACAGTTAAACATATGTTTTAGGTGCATTCCAATGTAAATATTCCTTTTTTTATTCTTTTAGTAGTCAAACAACAAAAAATCTTAAAATGTTGGAAACACTTCAGATAAACAATATCATTGTATTTTAAAAGTATAAAATAACTTGGGGGGGGGGGGGGGGGTGAGCGCGACCCCTCAATAATCTGGAAACCCTAAAAAATGGGAATTTCCAGTTTCAAAGATCCCCCCCCCCCCCCCGAGTTGGAAAAATGTATGCCTGAAGAAAAATTAATATTATTAGCAAATGAAAGCTAGGAAAGGTTAGAAATTGCCCAACTTCTAAGATTACATTTAAATTAGACCTTCAAAAGGAACATGCGTGCAACAACAAATCAATTCTTGTGAGAAACTGTTTAATATTACCTAATATATATAAAAAACCATGAAAACAGTCGATAAGTTGAAACTGGGAATTATCAGCACTGTTAAGGTAGGAATTTCGAATACTCAAGTTAGAAATTTCGAATCGTTAAGGTGGGAAATTTCTTGTTTCAACCCCCAACTACATAAAAGTATGACACAACTTAAATAAATCCACTTACTATTATGAGAAGGATAATCCAAATTCGTCGGTTTTTTGAAGTAGGAACTTTCTTGAACCAAGCCACTGCCGCTTTGGCCGTCTTTTTCAGGGGCCTGTCTTTTCTCGTCACCGCTTTTGGCGTGACTTGGCTCACTTCCGCGATTGGTTTGGTTCACAACCCACGGATCCGACGCCTGGTCCCTGTAACTCTCACTGAAAGTAGCGCGCCACTCGTGGTAGGGCCGTCTTATTTCTTTGGAGTCGAACACCACATACCGACCACCCTGGTTCTCGTTCCTAATTGGTCTTTGATCACAGAATTCAGACAAAACCCCGTCTTGGCTGTCCGATGTCTCTTCCTTTGAAGAAGATTCATCCAACAAACTCTTTCCACTCATGGAATTGTCGCGAGTTTCGTACCACCCCCCACCGCTCGCAGAGCTCTTGTGTTCGAAATGGCCGTTCTCCCAACTGCAGTGACCCAACTGAGGTTTCGAGACATTGACCTTGTGCCTCATCACAGAACTGGGGCTTGAAAGCACTGAGAATTCTTGAGCATGTTTATCACGACGCTTGTCCAAGGGATCACTTTTAGTTTTCGCTTTGTACCTGTGGCCGTTGGTCGGTTCCCTGTGCGGCAGGTGGATGCCTGATGAATCCTTCAGTAGCGGAAAGCATTGTGCGTTGGAATCATCTTTGACTGGAGGACTACTCCTGTGGAACTCCACACTGAAATCGTCTCCTTTTGAGCCATCCTCTGCGGATTTCTTATTTCGCGGAGACGTGTTCAGTGAAGACAGAATCGAATCCTCGGTATCGATTATTTTGGAACTGTCCTCTTTGAAAGGAGAGCCGCTAATACTTAGATCGCATTCGGGAGCCGAATTTTGGTTGCCGTCGGATTCGGATCTCTGTAGGTCCGATTTGGAAGAATCGTCCATTTTCGAGTTGCTCTGCTGAGATTTGAGATCATTCAATATCGACTTTTGGACATCGCTGCCTTTTAGAGATCTTCTGTCCCGGCGGTTGCTCTTGTGCTTGGACACAGATATCTCCTCGCTTGCCTCCGAGCTTTCGGTTAAACTATCCGGTTTGTCGGACGAATCTTTCCCAATCGAACTATCACGTGTTCCTTTAGATGCCAGTCCCACCTGTTTCGGTGGAACCTGCGGTCTTTCACCATTATGAGATAAGATTTTACCGTAAGTAGCATCTGACAAGTGCTGATCACTGAAAACAGGCTCAACATCTTTACGTCTTCCGGATGGATCTGATGACGAACCATTGACATGATGGTCCCCTTTCTGAATTTGAGGTGCAACAGATTTAGGACTCTGCAGCATATGGTGGGGTGAGTACATTCCATCTGTCGGAGACTTGGTGCCGCTCTTGTCTGCAACAGATTTGGAACTCCCCTTCGTCGGCGACATTGTCCCCCCCTTGTCCGCTATGGTCGGCGACGAAGATATGACTCGAACCTCTTTCAACTTCGAGTCGGTCACGGGGTAAGTGTCTCTCACCTCTTTCAGCCAATGTCCGTCGGCGTTGCTGACGACTGCCGTGTTGGTGGTGGAGGTGGGCGGCATGCAGGTGGTGATCACATTGCCGGCCATCGCAGCAGGGTCTGCGAAGCAGATGTCCCTGATCCTCTGGTTGGTGTCGGCGAGCTCAGCCCGCAGCTCGGACACCTGCGCATGGGCAGACTGGATGTCCTGGTCTATTCTGGAGGCCAGGGCCTTGTTGTCGGTCATCATTTGGCGGAATTTCCCCTGGGCGTCTATCAGGAGCCTCCGCATGAGCACCATGGAGTAGCGGCAATCGTGACTCCATCGGGCCGCGACGATGGGGTCCTCGTTCAAGTGGCCATCCGACTGGGAGCTGAGGAAGAACTGGGCGATCTGATCGTTCAGGGAGTCCAAGGATTGGATGGCTGCAAGGACACAAAACGACAATTGTTAATCGTTGTTACACCCAACACCTTAATAGAAAGAAGGATATTTAAAAAAAATTAACTATTCCAGACCTTTTAGACCAGCATGTGTAACAGGTAGTTGTTTAGACTTATAGGGTTTTAACATTTATAATTTTTATACTACTCTGTGAACAAGTAAATTAGCAATTGATTTGGAAATTTAAACGGAGAACATTTTACCACAGTATAAAGATTAATACATCAAAATGAAAAGAACTTTCAAGCACAGTTTGAAACGCTTTTTACAATATATATTTGGCAGTTTATAATATATGACAGAATAATTTGTTTTCGATACAAAAAAAAAATAGTTACACTTTAAAATTGGCATACACTAATTGAAAAGGAGGAGAGGCGTGTTCTTTTCAAAGCTTAAACTTAATCAATAATTTAAATCATTGTTAGCATTTTTCTTCGTATGAAATCCTTTGAGAATGAAGTATTAAATAAGAAACACTAGAAATGAAAATGTAGCTCCCGAAAAGGGAGAATTTAAGAAAGAAAACCGATCTTTTGAATCCAAAAACAGAAACATTATTTCTAAAATGGTAATCCCCTCTTACTGGACTTTTGCCAGAATTAAGAAAATGGCAAAGTATCTTTTTTCAGCCAAAAGGGGGAAAAACGTATAGGAAACATATTTCAGATTAGCCACACATTTATTATTAATTGTGTGTGTGTTTTTTTAATTTACTTAAAATTATTTTTTTAGCTATTTTTACATTGAGTGGGTTTAATCATTGGATGAAAAAAGACGCTAATGATTATAACTCGAGAGTTTAATGTGTGTGTTTTTTGTGTGAAATGAATTATAATTTAATAACTCTCAAGATAAAGTTTTTATAAATTAATAAATGCAAACGTATTGAATAAATCCACTTGAAAATATGGTGAAAATGTATTTTTTCATGTTCTTTTAAAGAAAATCTGACTTATTGGATAAAACAAAAAAAGATGAAATATTGAGGTATTTTTAAAGTAGTATTAAGAGTTTAGTTTTAAAGTATGATTAAAAAAAGCATTAATGAATTTCTTTTATCCCAAATAGAATTATTTTAACGTGTCCTTTTGGACCAGCGGCAACCTGTAAATGATCGCGGACCACTTAATCGAAAATTCGACAGGCCAAGGACCACCATCTTTAAAAAACGCTAAATAATTTTAGGCTATCGTTAGGCTACTGTTTAGTTAAACATTCTTTTTCGTTTTGATTTTTCATAAAGCAAAACAACTGTCAAGACCTCCCACCAACTGTTTTATTAATTTGCTTTGGTTTTTATAGTAATTAATACAAAAGAAGTTCTATATATTTTTCGGAGAAACGCAGCGTTTCAGTATTACACATCTCTCGAACATCGTAATATGGTACACTGTAAAAAAAAGGGTACTTAAAAATGAGTACCTGAACATACTCGTTTTTGTTTTGAGTGCAATTGCATCTCAAATGAGCGATGGCGTACTCAAATTTAAGTAATCGTACTTTCACAGAAATGAGCAGTGTTATTTAATATTGTTAATATCAGCTTCTGTTCAAGCCATCTTAACAAAGCGACCTGACTCACTCAAATAGTTGTTTAGAAGATGGTTTTCCATATTATTGGATGTCGATTGCTTAAATGGAAACCGAGTTATTACAACTCAACTCCCATTCTTTTGGAACATCTTTTTAATATTTCATCTGTTTATAGTTTCCTTAGGATCTGGGTTCGATTCCCGACAAGTCTTGGTTGTAGCTGTCGATATTTATTGAAAAGTGATTGATGAAGGCAGCCTACGTAGGCAAGCAACTGCTCTTAGCATTCATTTTACATGGATTTTTACTAGGGATGAAACGGATATCCGGTAACTATCCGGTATCCGGCTGATTTTTAACTATCCGGTAACTATCCGATATCCGGAAGTAAAGTGCCGGATATCCGATTTACCAAGCCGGATATCCGGATAATTAAAAAAATCGAAGATTTTTTTTGTGGCGATCAATTATCTTTGTTCTTGTTTTAAGTATTTTCCTGAAAATTCTACCAATGTATTCACAGTGTGCAGATTCTCCCTTGAATTGTTCTCGGGCTATTCAGGTGGGTAAGGAGTGTGCGTTTTAGACTCAGACGCGGTGAGGCACAGAGAATAGATAGCAAGGAAGATATGCTGCAGACTTTCGAAACACGCCACTATAGTGGAGTAACTTTGAGTTTGAACAATTCACATAGGTGGTGGTGTGTAGAGTGCATAGCTACATCTCCGTTTGTTTTATATTAGAAATTGTTTTATTCTCCAGTCTAAAAGTTAGTTTCAGCATTTAAGTATGGCACAATTTAGATCAACAATTTGGAAATATTTCAAAATTACATTTTTAAACGCATTATACACTACAGATCTGGCCGTTTCAAAATCTGTATAAATATGAATAGTTTATTAAAGAACTGTTAAGGTACCTACACACTTGAACATTTTTTTTAAATTATAAGCTCTAGTTTTTTCATGTATAAAAACACTTTAAAAATCACGATGCATTATAAAAAAAAACTGAATTAAGTTAAATGCTAATTATCATGTTTTTTTTTTAAACATGATTACGCAAGTTGTAATTCATGTAGAAGCATAATTTTTGTTGGAATTACTTGAAGTATCTTTCTTAAAGTTATGACCCTCTAAAAAGTTTATAGTATTAAAGTTTTTTTATATAATATTTTACCTCAAAAGTCCTTAAAAAACCCACTTTCTTTCAAATTTTTAATTTTAAAATTCAAATACATTTTTTTTAACGAATCGTTATGGTGGAGGGTCATAACATCTCACAACTAATATAAAGTTGAATTTAAAAATAAATTTCTCAAAAGTTTAAACAAACTTGAGTTTTTATGTTTGGAACGAAAGGGCATATGGTAAAAATACAATTATTCAGAATTGAGTTTAAAGTGTACGAAACATACGCCCATTGCTAGCAGCACCCTAGAATAACCCTTTGTAAATATTATTTTTTTAATGTTTATTCAATCTTGGTATCACCTTAAAGGTAAGGAATTGGGGAATATTATAGAATAAAACAATATTTTGTAATTTTTGACCAATTTCCGTTTATTTTACTGTGTATTAGAAGATAATTTAATAAAAAAGAAACTGCCGGATATCCGATCGGATATCCGGCGAAATCAAGTTCGGATATCCGATATCCGGTTTGTAATGTGCGCCGGATATCCGGTATCCGCTAAAACCACTATCCGGTTCATCCCTAATTTTTACTCATTGTACAAATTTTTGAGTACGTCTTTTTCAAAAATGAAACTTATGTATTCGGAGCTATAAGCGTCGAATGTACTCCAAAATTAGTACATTTTACTTGTTTTTGAGTAGCTATTTTTACCAGTGAAGGTAATGAGTATAAATAAACCACACAAAAAAATACTCCCAGATTTTAACACGTCCATTAGCAGATATTTGACACTTTATAAAACGCTCGACGCAGCTAAAAAACAAACCAAAAAAACACATTTTCTCCCCATTCAATAAATAAAACACAGTATTATTTTCACCTATAAAACATGGATATACATTACTCTCCCTCCCCATCCTTCCCCCACGCTTGAATACAGGAACCCTATCGGTGTACTAAATCCCTCTAAATTTCCTTAGGGACTCCCAGGAAACACTTCTTAAATCTCCCCTATCACGAAGGATGCATTTCTTCCCCGTCCTGATAACTTGTAAAAAGGACAATTTCCAGAGCGGCCCTTTTTTATTATCTTTCTGTTGTTGAATTTCTTATTAAAATGTGATCAGAAATGCGAGAGGACGTTTCTAGGGGGGTGGAATGAGATATGGGGTGGTATCTCCGATGTGGCGTGGATTTTCATAGAGCTAGGGATTGAGTATCTTAGCAGTAAGGGGGTCGAACATTTATTACGTCATGCAGTATCTTGTTAACAGGGGGTCGAACATTTATTGCGTCTTGCAGTATCTTGTTAATAGGGGTCGAACATTTATTACATCATGCAGTATCTTGTTAATAGGGGTCGAACATTTATTATGTCATGCAGTATCTTGTTAATAGGGGTCGAACATTTATTACGTCCTGCAGTGTCTTGTTAATAGGGGGTCGAACATTTATTATGTCATGCAGTATCTTGTTAATAGAGGGGTCGAACATTTATTACGTCATGCAGTATCTTGTTAATAGGGGTCGAACATTTATTATGTCATGCAGTATCTTGTTAATAGAGAAGTCGAACATCTATTACGTAATGCAATAACTTGTTAATAGGGGTCGAACATTTATTGCGTCATGCAATATCTCGTTAATAAGGGTCGTGCATATATTACGACAAGCACTTATGAGAAGGGAGATCATTGCTGTGTGAACCAGGATGATATGGAGAAAAATAAAGTAAATGAATGATCTATATAATACAACGGTTGGCTTCATTAGTGTTCCTGTTATGCGTTTTTCAAAGGGCGCCGCGCCCTGCCCTTTTTTTGTAAGTGCCGATGCGCCCTGCCCTTTTTATAAGTGAAAAAGGTGCCCTGCCTTTTTTCAATATCTTCTTTGCGCCCTGTAATTAAAAAAAAATATTTTTCCGCAAAAACGTAGGTTTGTAGGATTGCCTTGGTATCCCAATCGTACCCTTTGCCCTTTTACATAACAAAAAGTGCCCTTTTACATAACAAAAAGTGCCCTTTTACTTAACAAAAAGTGCCCTTTTTGACAAATCCCCTCTGCCCTTTTTTAAAACTATGTGAACACTAGGCTTCATAATGAATATTTTTACTTTCTTAGCAGCGAGTAAAATGTATCGAAAGTGTAAAGTTGTTTTTAGTGCAAAGCATTTGTTTTTTAATTTCCAATATAAACCTTTTCTTAAAAAAAATTAAATAAATTTATTAGAAGTATAGAAATTGATTTAAATTTATGGCTAAATGTATTTATGCCTAAATATATTTTAAAAAATATTGTAGAAAAATATTATTATAATTTTTTAAAAATTGCATGCATTGCAGGGAATACAGGAGATCCACGGACGGATAAATGCAACTCGATTATTATTTTAAAAAAAAACTATTTAAATAAATCAATTTATCTTCACAATTATAACTAAGAACTATAGTCAGCATATAAAATATTAAAAGTTTCTCAATGACGTTACGTGGAGTAGAAGTGTTAAACGTGTAAATTTTAAAAACAAATGTATAAATGTTAAAGATACAAAACTGGTTACTAGAAAGAAAAAAAAACACTGAAACAATTAATTTCTTTACATTTATGCTGAAAGTTTACAGCAGTAATATGTTATAATAAAAGCGTCCTACTGACGTCTCGTAGTTGAGAAATATAAAAAATACGAATTTTAATGATAAATTTAAAAATAAAGCATCCCATAATTTTTCAATTTCAAAATAGGCTAAACACAAACTAGAAAAATAAACATACAAAAAAATTACTGATAATAATAAAACAAAAAAATGTGTTAAAAGAAAAAAATACCCAAACAATAAATGGCTTTAGAATTATGACAAACGTTTAAAACAGAGTCAGTAAATAATAAAAACGCTGAGTCGAGCTGTTATCAAAATTGTTTTTTAAAAATGCAGTTTGAGGTATGTGACATGGGGTAGGGGGGAAAGATCTCGTGACTGAGAGTGACATAAGGGGAGGTGAAAACTAACATGACATAATAAATGAACAGCCCCCTAAGAAGACATGGAAGGTGTTGAAGAGATTGAAGATTTGAGAAATGTTGGGTGTCTTTTCACCATTTGGTAAGAAGGATTTGGATGTCAATGGAAGTGGAAAGGTTTGGGCGATTTGGCGAGCGAATGGGAAGCTGGGAAAAGAAATGTAATCAATGCGGTTTTCAGACAGATTCCGCAAGCCATTTTTCGATTGATTAAAATCCCCAGTGGTCAACAGTCAATGAGAAACTATACATTATTTTATGGTATATAGAAAATATGCTATATGATATAGAAAACCATATTCATCGATATACACATGAAAATAAATTGGGCTTAAACTTATCTAATCTAAAAAATTAAAATCCCTTTTTTTTATAATAGACCATGCCAATTTCAGATATTCCCATACATTGTTAATTTTTATTTAAATTAGATAAATAACATGATATAAAATTATTTTTAGTCTATAAATACCGCTGTTGTGGATCCCGTTAAGGCACATACATTAAAAAAAATTGAGTGGCCCTCTGTAGGATTCGAACTCGCGACATTTTGCTTCGATGTGCCGCACACTACCGACTAAGTTACAAAGGCACGCTGCAATTGGATCTGCATTGGGGAATCGTGAGGATGTGCTAGATTGACAGAACCAATTTATTGAACCTAGAGTCTGTTGGTCGACATATAGTATATATGTATATAGAACATATAGCATATATGCATATAGGATATATAGTATATAGAACATATAGTATATATGTACATAGCACATATAGTATATATGACATATAGTATATATGACATATAGTATATATGACATATAGTATATATGACATATAGTATATATGACATATAGTATATATGACATATAGTATATATGACATATAGTATATATGACATATAGTATATATGACATATAGTATATATGACATATAGTATATATGACATATAGTATATATGACATATAGTATATATGACATATAGTATATATGACATATAGTATATATGACATATATACTATATGTATATAGGACATATTGCATATATGTTGTATATCGAACATCATATATTGATGACTTTATACAATCTAAACAATCTATATATATATATATATGACATATAGTATATATGACAAATAGTATATATGACATAGTATATATGACATATAGTATATATGACATATAGTATATATGACATATAGTATATATGACATATAGTATATATGACATAGTATATATGACATATAGTATATATGACATATAGTATATATGACATATACATTTATATAGGACATATTGCATATATGTTGTATATCGAACATCATATATTGATGACTTTATACAATCTAAATATTCAGAACTTTTAAAAAGGTGTATTTTCCTTAGTTATCTGATGTAGAAGAATCGAGGTCGTTGTACGCAGTTAATTTAACTATCGATTCAGTGACACGATGTCATTTTAAAAGTCATGAACAACTGCTTAAAACTATATAAGGAGACAGAAAATACAAGTACATCATTAACTAATCGGCATTAAAAAATATGTCATATTGTTTCAAGTAGATATACCCATCTCTCGCAATCGCTTTATATTGTATTACGAGTTACTGCAGAAAAGAAAATAGTCTGTGAATGTTTTTAATATATTTTTAGATAGAGGAAACGCAAGCGACATTACATAAATATTCTTGGTATCACAACTTATGCATGCACCCCTTATCAAACTGATAATAGTCAAGGAATGAAACATGAACAAAATTTCAAATTCTTTTCAATAAATGTTATAAGATATGTAAAGAAATCATTTGGCGATTCTGCGTGACTATAAATTTTGTTAAAAACTTTCTAATTTACTATGACAGTTCTTGTATTTTATTAATAAAAAATTATATCTTTATCTGTGGAAAAATAGTATCATAAGAGCAATAACGTACAACATGAATTTTTATCATATACAAATTTTGTATTGTAATTATATTTATTAAAACGAAATATTATGTTAAAGTAATGAATAACTTGTTGTGCCACGTAAAATTCTATCTGGTTTAATGCATTGATATTTTTAAAAGTAAACGAACAATATTAGTATTAAAATAATATTATATCACTTGCACACTATTTTCATAAAACAACGGCAAAGCAGAAAGTTTGAATTCTATATCAGAAATATCGGAGAAGGTTAAACTAATACCCAATTTCATTTATTTCGTAGCTCCTAGATGCCTAAAATAAGATAGATTCATAATTAAAAGTAAATATTATCGTGCCAAATTAAAAAAGTTTAATTAATATTATTTTATCAAAGTTTCAAATTTCAATCGAAGAAAGCAAAGATCAATATATACTTTGACATTTCGAGGTACTATATAATTGGAAGAATTTACATTTGAGTTTATTGCAGTTGTTGGGTACTCTTTCGACCAGGCCAACCTGAAGCCCCCTAAATTATTTCAACAATGTTAAAAATATATTCAAAAATAAGTCAAATGTGCTTATTTTTTAATACATTCGATGCTTGTCATGGCTCCCAATACATAATTTTTAATTTTGAAAAAGACATGTACTCAAAAATGAGTACAATGAAAAAAAAAGAGCAGATGCCTATATAGGATGCCTTCATAAACCACTTTCAATAAATATCAACAATTACAACCAAGACTTACCGGGAATCGAACCCATATACTCTGGCACCGCCACCCAGTGCGTTATCCGTTGTACTACCAATCAGGCACGTAGGTAAAGGGGTGGTTCAGGGGGTTCAAACCCCTCCCATTGAAATCCCAAACAACAAAAAAATCGAATTACTGTAAAAATACTTTTAAAAAAAATTGAAAAATTTTACTTTCTCGTATTATACTTCTTGTAAAGTTGATATTTTCCGGGTCCTGACCCGGAAAACAGATTTCAAAATGCTTCAAAAATATGTTTTGAGGCAATTTTTATCTTAAACTAAGCTTCACATGACATAATCTGGTTCATTTTCCAGCATTTGGATTTTGACGACAAAGGGAAAAGATCGTATTTCTGTTTACTCAAAAAGAATTGATAATTTTATAGAAAAAAAAAGTGGGGGGGGGGGGGACTCTTGTTCGGGGGGGGGGGAGTAACATAAAGATATCCGTTGCTCAGTCACTGAACCCCTCCCATAAAAAATGTATGCCTACATGCCTGCTACCAATGCGACGTGAAGAAGTTATAGACAGAAGAAGTGTTAAAAACGTGGTGTCAAAAGAATGCGAAGTAAGATAATTGAGTTGTAATAACTCAGTTCCCATTGAAGTAATCCACATAAAATAATATGGAAAACTATCGTCTAAACAACTTTTTTAAGTTTTTGAGATCGCTTTGTTAAGATGGCTTGAACAGAAGCTGAGTTTAGCAATCTTAAACCACACTGCTTATTTTTTCGAAAGTACGCTTACTTAAATTTGAGTACGTCATTGCTCATTTACGATGCAATTGTACTCAAAACGAGTACGTTCATGTACTGATTTTAAGCACCTTTTTTTTACAGTGAAGGCTTATCATACAGTTAGATAACCATATTCAACATTATTTTTTGGTTGACTAAGATTTTCTCATATTTATGGACATGCTGCCCTCCCCGGCATGAGCGACTGCCAAGTCACGTAGGCTGTCTCAATTTTCCTCCAGAACTTGTAATCTCCGAGTTCTTAAGGAGTGTGAAAACCAATTTTTCGCATTCCTTCCCCTCCTGGATTCCTGACAAGTTTCGTGGAGCGGCGCCAACATTTTGTTTCGTCGTAAACACGGCACGTAAAAGCAGTGACAGAAACACGCGTTTTTTTCCATGAGAATATTTTGGCGTCGGTATTAACAAATTGACAGACTTTCCGTTGGCAGGATGACATTTTCAAACACATTTTTATAGCATTTGGAGAAGCGTGCCATCTAACAACAGATAACAGTTGCAGCTAGTTGTAGAGAGAGAGAAACTAGAGTGTTTCAAAATCGGTTGGGGTGAATTTAAAAAAAGATTCACGTGCTGTAAGAAAAATTGAAAATCGTAAACTTTTAACTATACTGTTAAATTTTTCATGAGTCAATTGGAATGTTTCAAAGCTATTATTTGGTAAGACTACATCGCAAATCGCTTACGTCCTTTAAAAGAAGCATACAGTTACAAAAATTTGAATGAGTTTTATTGCCGTATGTTGTATCATGGTACGAAGAAACATTTTAATTGTAACAAACTACTTTTCTTAATGTAAATAAACGACGCAAAATAATGCATTTTTGTGCATAATCACTGCTTTCATAAATCACTTTCAATAAATATCGACAATTACAACCAAGTCTTGTCGCGAATCGAACGCAGATCCTCAGCACGGTAGTCGAGTACCTTATCCGGTAAATCACCAGGGCGACATTAAGAAGGTATAAACAGAATAAATGCTAAAAAAAGTGTGCTAAAAGAATGTAAAGTAAGATAATTCAGTTGTAATAACTCAGTTTCTATTTAAGCAATCGGTATCAAATAATTCAGAAAGCCATCTTCTGAAATACTATTTTACGTTTGTCAAATTTCATTAAGATCGCTTGAACAGAAGCTGAGATTCACTGTATTAAATCACATTGCTACTGTTACTTTCATTTGAGTATGTCATACGCCCGTTTACGATGCAATTGTACTTAAAGAAAAACGAGTAGGGTTAGATACTTATTTTTAAGTACCTTTTTTTACAGTGTGGTTTTCGAATTGTGTTAAAAATGCGGTGTAGAAGGAGATTAACCAACTAAACATTTATTAAAATACAAATGCAACGTTAAAATACGCAATAAAAGTCCGTAATAATCCGGACATGTTTCGGGAGATACATCACCCTTCATCAGCGGAAAATGTAAAGTCTGTGTGTAATGAAATATAAATAAACCCAAAGAAATCTAAAATGTTGCCAAAGACTAAAAAACTAACTAAAAACTATTACAAACGGTTGGAGTTAACTATTGTGTGCCAACAAGCGGGAAACATTGGGACCGCAAACGTTTCATTGACAACCGAATCAATATTACTAAAAATATGAAACGCCTCCAGGAAGTCAAGTTCAAATGGAGATTTAGGTTTGCAAATTAAATGTGAGTTAGAAAAATTAAATATATGACCATGTTCCCAAGAGTGCTTGGCAATGGAGGACTTCTTTATTTCTTGTTTAACAGTATGTGCTTGGTGCTCCTTGATACGAAATCTTAATGCTCTCCTTGTTTGACCAATATATGACATAAACATATATTGTCATATATTGGTCAAACAAGGAGAGCATTAAGATTTCGTATCAAGGAGCACCAAGCACATACTGTTAAACAAGAAATAAAGAAGTCCTCCATTGCCAAGCACTCTTGGGAACATGGTCATATATTTAATTTTTCTAACTCACATTTAATTTGCAAACCTAAATCTCCATTTGAACTTGACTTCCTGGAGGCGTTTCATATTTTTAGTAATATTGATTCGGTTGTCAATGAAACGTTTGCGGTCCCAATGTTTCCCGCTTGTTGGCACACAATAGTTAACTCCAACCGTTTGTAATAGTTTTTAGTTAGTTTTTTAGTCTTTGGCAACATTTTAGATTTCTTTGGGTTTATTTATATTTCATTACACACAGACTTTACATTTTCCGCTGATGAAGGGTGATGTATCTCCCGAAACATGTCCGGATTATTACGGACTTTTATTGCGTATTTTAACGTTGCATTTGTATTTTAATATTCTTAACGCAATGCTCTATAAGACGAGTTTTTATCCCAACTAAACATTATTCGACGTACCACCTTTCACGAAGTTGTGCACGATTCGTGGTAGAAGGTTAACAAGCCTAGTTCAATTTCATACATGTGGTGTTTGCGTACGACTTATCCAAAAGTACTTTTGTCAGTGGACGTATACGACCGGTGATCGTTCAAGTGTTGAAATTGAAAGACAAGATTACATTATACAACAGAGTGAGTAACATAAAATCGTGTAATAATAAATAAAAAATTAGCTATTTTCCGAAATACAACAAACAATCCATCATTTTATTATCATTTAGATTTATTTTCGAGTAATTCGGAAGGGTTGGTTTGGTTTTGGTTAAATAAAGTCGCACTAGAGCGGAAAATTGCGCTATTGTCGACGGTTCGAGGCCTATCTCGAAGGAAAGACCCGGGAACGATGCCTCGTATTTTTGAACCATGGTCAGATGACGAGGACAACATCTCAGTTAGCACCCGACGCAACCTCAATAGGCGTCAGAACATTAGACTACGATCACATTTATCGTGCACGAGTCACGTATACACGCCGGTCAAATTTGTTGGATGTTCTGGGCGACTTTCTAGTATTTTTGTAGCGAAGCTGGCAACCTTCCGATCACAAGATCACTACTTTTTTACTTTTCAGTTGCCAAGTCCATCGCACAGGCTCGAACTAGCAATCCTAATTACCAAATGAAAGCCTTTATCCACTGGGCTACCGGGTCCCTTAACTCAAAAGGGAGACGAGTATATTAAAAGAGCATAGACGAAATATATTAAAAACTTCCGAGTAACTCAGAAACCATACACAACAACTTTTTAAAATTGCCCCTTGTTATTATTAGTCGAGGTATTACAGAAAGTCTAAATCCACGTTGAAGCCTTTGATGTTAAGTGAGTCACTAAAAAGAGAAGCCGTATAGAAAAATTAAAACCAAAAAAATGCAATTAAGAGCTGAGGTGTTTGGAAGGGAAAGGCGCCAATGGTTCTTTGTCCCGAAAGCCACCATCAGACATCCGAAACCACACTTCGATCGATCCCTGGGCACCGTCCAAAACACTGTCTGCGGTGAGGGAATTTTAATA
Source organism: Troglohyphantes excavatus (assembly GCA_963932185.1). NCBI lineage: Eukaryota > Metazoa > Arthropoda > Arachnida > Araneae > Linyphiidae > Troglohyphantes > Troglohyphantes excavatus. Next base: position 37,311,411 of record OZ010673.1, read on the forward strand.
AGTGTCACTGGATAGTCGTGCCCTGTGACGGATGAAGGGCGGACGGAGAAGAGATGGTCCAGTCCTGCAGCTGTTGGATATTATTTATCATTTCATTCTTCATAGAAAAGGAGACCTTAATCTTAGGTTTCATTCTAACACTGTTAATTATTGGCGACTGTTTTGGAATTATTCATGGCTTGGCGAATTTTTAAATTGGGAATGAAGTGAGTGTTTTGAATGTGGTCACCGAACTTATCAAGTTACATATACGCTGTAAAAAAAGGTACTTGAAAATGAGTATCTAAACCAACTCGCTTTTCTTTAAGTATAATTGAATCGTAAACAGACGTATGACATACTCAAATGCAAGTAACCGTACTTCCTCAGAAAGTAGCAATGGGGTTTAATATTGCTAATCCCAGCGTCTGTCCAAGCATCGTCTAAACCATGAAATATACACAAACTCCAACCATTATAAAGATAAATACTCGAATTATAAAATTAAACTGTTTGTTAAATTCCATAAAACAAAAACAAGACAAATTCCGATATTATAGAACTATAACATAGGGCATATATTTTCATCCTTATTAGATGTACCCAATTTATTAGACGTACCCCGCATGTTTATTATAATAAAGTAACCACGATTATCATATTATAAAAAGGTCAAAGTTATTATTAAGACGAATAAATAAGAATTTCAATGTAATATTCATTTTGAATAATTAGGAAATACTGATTAAGCACAGTTTCATTTTTATGAAAAAATTAATTTAATTAAGTAACTCTTGCGGAATAGCGAAAAGTACATATGACACCAAAATTAATGGATCTAAAGACTGCTTACAGTAACTACACGAAACGGAAGATTTTTCACAAATATGAAACATTTACTTTTTTTTTCTTACTTTAAACAATTTCCCCATTAACCTTAATATTGACGAAACAAAACATTGTTTAAATTCGCATATCTTTACCGTAAGGGCGTAAAAGCACTCTTAAAAATTTACATCGTGTTTGCAATGATTTCTTGTTCACAAACAAAAAGGATATCTATTTAATATTCATAAAGCATTCAAGCTTACTCCACAGCATCTAGAATTTTAATAAACCGTAAATAAATTTGCATACGTACCACTATTACTTTTTATCCCTAAATCGTATCACGTAATTTAAGACTTACCAACTAGAGAAAACTTATAGAGAGAAAAGTAGAATAAATCTTCTCGTTTGAATGACACTTTGAATTTCAAACGTTCAAAAAATCCACAAAGAATTATACTTTTGTCAACTCGCCAGAAACGAATTATCATACATAGGAAAACGCCATTTACACACTACGGAGTCACATGAACAGTCTCCACGTTCTTTTGAATCTAATCGAAAGCGATCTAATCAGGGGTCAGTTACCAGTAGAATTTCGACGCAAGACGGAATTAGAATAGAATTTATAATGAGAAAAATATATAATAGTCAAGAGTTTATTTCGTGTGACAGATTAGATAAAAGTATAAATAGTAAAACGCGTAACCATTGGTGCAATGCTGCTTTGAATCGAAAATTTAATCAATTCAAAAAATTCTTCTGAGCATAGTTTTAACTGACGTTCTTAAGATATGCTGATAAGTAAACAAAAAATAAACACTTTTCATTCAGGAAGTAAAATCATTATGTCGATAAAATTTAACTTTTGGTAGAAGGATTTATTTAAAATTCAAGAATTGACTTTGAAATTGGATTACACCGTAAGATAATTAATCTTTCAAGTACGATTTATGAATATTCAAATTTTCTCTGCCGAAGCTAAAATAAATAAAAAGAAAAGTTGAAGTAGAGAAAAATAGCGTTTGACAACAATTATATATATAAAAAAAGATTCCTTTAATACAATCTCCATTTTAAAGCGCACATAATTCTCTGTTCGAAATCAATTAGAAAAGAACATTTCTTCAGGCGCGGTAGATAATTGTTTCTCTTCATTAAATATTCGACAACATTGATTAAGAAAAACTGTAAACTTTACTACAAACTGAAACAGGAAATTCCCTAAACATTTTTTTAAACAATACCGTGATTATTTTTTAAAAAACCAATTAAAGAGAAATGTTTTAAAGTATTCAAAAATAAATCTAATTAAATCCAAAGTTGTAGTTCAATTTTAAAATCAGCTACATATTGTGTCAGGATAGAAACATTATGTTATACATTATAGGGATCCATTCCGACACTATAACATCGTGAAAAATAACACGATTGACATAAATTTAGCCTTGTTCGATAATATATTAAGCACAAATGCGTGTAAATTTTTTAATAAAGCAAAGTATGTACAGGGCGTGTACAGAGACCTGCGGTGTCAGGCGAAACTGTATTCCTTCTGTCAACGAGGTTCTTAGTCAAATTCCTATTTCTATAACCTGCTAAAATGACGTTTCACGTGAAACCCTTACAGCCGTGCTCCGCTGCAGCTGCACACGATTTTCTTTTATTTTGAATTATACGGATGACATTTACTCCTCCACAGTATTGATTTAAACAACAAAAAATAGATCACTTTTACTTAATGTAAATTAAATATATCGCATTTTGAAATTATTCTTTATACGGCAACTCTCGATATCTCGAACTCGAAGGGAAGTGTATAAAAATTCGAGATATCGAAAATTCGAGTTATCGAAAATCCTATAAAATAAGCTGTTTTGGTAAAAATAAATACAAGAATACTTACCCTACTTTATTTAAAATATCTATCCAAAATTTTTTGGTGAGTATTTCTATTTATTTCGGAATCAATTATATTTTCCAAATGCATGATTGCTGGAAATGTCGCTGTTTTTATTTCCGGCCACGATTCACTGAATGCACGCATAGTTTTTATGGAAGATAGAGCCTCTTTCAAAGTTATCTTTAGAGGAGGTTCGTATTCTTTTTCCGAGAGCGATCTCTCATCAAAAGCTGCTATATAAAGTGTATTACATTTTTGTTTTGTCGCCATTATTCGCAGCGACAAATCAACACCACAACAATTGCATATTTGCTAAAGTTTCTTCAAAATCCGTAGTTTGAGACGAAAACCAAATTTTGAGTTGTGTGGAAACTTCGAGTTATCGAAAATAAGGAAGAAAAACTTCGAATTAACGAGATAAAATTACATTAAATAAGTAATGAAGGTGCAGGGAAATCGATTTTTTTCGAGATATCGAAAAATTCGAGTTATCGAAGTTCGAGTTATCGAGAGTCTACTGTATATGAAGATTATTTTCACTTCAACCTATACTGTAAAACTGGTTACGGTTAACTATTGCACAGGCATGGCATTTATGCATAATTTTTAAACGCTTTAGACTGTTCATGAGCTTTAACAAATTTATTAACTCAATGCTGGATATTTCACTTGATATTGTGTTAAAACATTGTGTGTTCATTTTTTAAAAACATCTCTTTTTTAATAATTTATAATCGAAGCTTCCTATTTTATATTTTTAGAAACCCATGTTTTTTCGTAGCGTAGGACAGGCTCCTTCGTTACTACAAAAAATATGAACTTTAAAACTATGAATTATAACTCTAAGTCGTGCAGATAGGCCTATAAATTTCTTAGCTCCGAAATGGCCACTACGAGAATTGCTATATAATTCATTTCTATTAAATTAATGTTATACAATTCAAGACATATGAAAACACTAATGAATAAAATATTTTTATGTTTTTCTCACGGAAACGCCGCAGATTAAAGATATCATTCTCAGTTGTATTAAAGTAGTTACTTCATGTAACATGGCATTTCCTTGTATTCTCATGTTCTTAGCAATTGGCGCAATGAAGTGGATTACTAGTTTTTTGCCCTTGTCATGTAAAGCGTCCAGGTCAAGATAAAGTCCCGGGATTTCCCATCATTCACACGTATGAGCTCCGTTTTACAGTACAGACGCCCTAACAGCCAGCATTTCTTCTGAAAATCCCCATTACCGGTGTAAAAATATATCTATTTATTACTGGTGCGATTGACTTTCCCAGCTCAACCCTATACTGTAAAAAAAGGTACTTAAATATGAGTACCTGAACATACATTGTTTTTTCTTTGAGTACAATAGCATCGTAAATGGGCGATGACGTACTCAAATTTAAGTAACAGGACTTCCTCAAAAATGAGCAGAGTTATTTAATATTGCTAATCTCAGCTTCTGTTCAAACCATCTGAACAAAGCGACCTGACAAACTTAAAATAGTTGTTCAGTAGATGGTTTTCCACATTATTTGATGTCGATTGCTTAAATGGAAACTGAGTTATGACAACTCAATTATCTTACTTCCCATTCTTTTGGCACACCTTTTTAATATTTCTGTTGTTTATCACTTCTTCAAATCGCACTGGTAGTTTAACGCATAAGGCTCTGGATTGAGGTGCCTAAGGATCTGGGATCTATTCCCGGTAAGTCTTGGTTTTAATTGTCGATATTTATTTAAAGCGGTTTATGAAGATAGCCTATGAAGGCAAGCATCTGTCCTTATTATTTAATTTTACTCATTGTACTCATCTTTAATTACACGTCTTCTTCAAAATTGAAACTTTTGTATTCGGAACCATGCTAAGCATCCAATGTACTCAAAAATGAGTACATTTCACTTATTTTCGAGTACCTACCCAATTTTTGCAGAGAATTGCGAGAACCACTCGCTCCTCCCATCAATACTAAACAAATTGTTGTAAAAAAAAAAAAAATACCCGATTTGAGTTCTTTGCCTGAAATAAAATGGCCGACCACGGAAGAGAAGTAGAAAGAGATGTTCCACATATTAACACAAACCACAAGCGTTTTGGATAATCTTTTAAAGATCGTGGAATTCGCATTCTGTTTACCAGGGACTCGAGAGTCAGCGGAGCGAGCATCAGCTAAGAACTAAATGGGTTTTCTTGAAAAGGAGTACAATAATGGAATATGGCTGAGGGCTTCCCTCCCCCACAACACTAACCGAGGTAGGGTTGGGCAGGGGTTCCGGGTTGACTTTAGGGATTTCTGGTTGCCCTAATTATAATTGAATTTAACAGAAAGAGGTTTTTATATGAATGAGAATACATACTACAGCGTCATAGAATCTCTCATTCATAACATAACCTTTTTTTCACGTTTTTAATTAAGAATAAGATAAAAACCTCATTGTAATATGATAAAAAAAACTCAGGTATAAGATAAAAACGTAATTTTATTAGTCTTGTTAGTAATAAAACTCAACAATTTCAAATCTAACTCCTGAAGCGCTTCAAAAACTGTAATCGGCGATTTTTGTAAAATATTGATATCTGTTTGAAACATAGTTATATTATTATATACTTTGTGTTATATACATTATATTATAAATATACTACATATATTAATATACTGGAGATTAAGTTTCCACTGTGAAATATATTTTCAACACATAGTCTTTCTTTAACAAAATGTTTTTATTTTAGTAGGGAAGGAAACCAAAAGTTCCCCTCATTCTTTAAAATTTCAAAGTAGGGATTTTTTTTTCATAAACTTTTACAACTACGTGTAAAATCTAGCGATACACAAACGGATATAATCTTTCGTATACCTTGGATCAGTAGTTCTCAACTTTTTATCTTCTTATGAGTCCCCCCTTTTCTCGTAACTCTTCTCACACATCCCTCTATGCAAACAAGTTTGTTATTGTTAGGCTGTAATGTTCTTAGGTACACTGGCAAATTAATCAAACGACTCAAATTAATTGCACTCTCTTATAGGCTTTTTATATTACTTATTACATTTATATATTTTATTTTATGGGTTTTCCCGCCATTACTAATATTATTCCGCGTTCTCCAAACCGGAGCGGCAGGTCGAGAACTGCACTGCCTTAGATGATAAAAAAGTTATTATTATTTAAATAAAGTTTATTTAAAAAAAATTTAAAGATCAAAATTACATTATTATTTTATTACTTTATTCTTACTAGCATTTCAATATTAATCCTTCAGGCACGCGTTTTTATTTACCAGTCGAAAAAAAATATTTTACGGAATTATGCCTGTTTTTAGTCTAGATTAACATAAATGTTCAATTAAAAAAATATCTTAATTTTTAAATTAAAAGTTTTAATGGTGCCATTTGGGGACCAATTTGGCACATAAAACTTTTATGGCGCCATTTGGCGTCACTGGAACTTAAAGATCTAGAAAGAAATAGGCTATTCAATGAAAAAAACCAGACCCTTGGTAACAGAAAAAGTAAGAGTAATAATTATTTTTCGCAACTATATTTTCACTGTTTGCTTCAGAGCGTGTTCCTATTAAAAATTAATTTTATAAATAGAGTGGTGTCATTTACTATTAAATACAAAAAATACTCATGTATTGAAGGATAAGGCTCCTTTTAAATGGTTCGAAATGGAACCTACGGTTTGGTTAATTAACGTACCACTAGAGCTGCACAGTGTGCTTGGGGATGATTCGGGGCCTATCTCAAAGGAACGACCCGGGAACGTTGCCTTGTATTTTTGAACCATGGTCAGATGACGAGGACAATACATGAGCTGAACACCCACGCTTTCAATAGGTGTTAGGTCTTTGGACCCCGATCAGATTTACCGTGCACCAGTCCCGTATACACGCCAGTATAATTTGTTGGATGTTCTGGACAACTTTCTAGTAATTTTGTAGAGAAGCTGATAACCCTCCAATCACAAGATCACTATTTTTTTTTAACATTTATTTGTCAAGGCCATCGCACGGGATCGAACTAGCAATCCTTTGATTACCAGCTGATCGCCTGGGCTACTGGGACCCCAATAAAACCTACGGGAATTTATGTTTCAATGAAAAAAAAATGCAGTAGTGCCATTTGGCACGGAATTCCCTGCCACAGATTTCATTCAATAATCGACGACTTTCACATGTGAATTGGAGGAAAGTAAACGAAAAACAAAAGGGGGAAGCTCAGACGAGATAATTTAAATTCCTTCCAATTGACCTCGATTTCACACGCGATTAATAAAGTGACTGATGCGCCCGAACAATTAGGAACCGAGGTCAGAGACGAGAAGAAAGTCACATTCGCAGCCTCTTTACATGCATCTGGGCTGAGTTATTGTTCCCCCACCCACCCTCCGAGAGGAGCTCTTTTCACTTGCGACATGCGTTTCCAGGGAAAATAAGCTTTCGAGAAAAAGAGGCCGTGTATCTCAATTTGTATGAATCTTTAAATGGCGCTTGGAATTTCCTATTATTTTCGACGCTTGTTGTTTTGGTCCATGGGTATTCCTTTTAAGGAAATTGTTTTTCTGAAAAATAAGGAAAATGGATGTCGCAGAACCGATCGATTTTTTTAAAAAATATGTTAAAAGTAAAGTATATGATGTAGTTATCGAGCTCTTTTCGCTCGCTAAATTTTTTTAGTATTTTTTTTTTAATATGCTGAGTATTTATGAATACGAAATGACACCCATTTATAAAATTGTCGCCACTGGGAATTTTATTTGGTTGGGTGTCAGGACCGGATTTAGGCATAGGGTACATCCAAGGGGCCCACACCACACATAAAAAAAAAGAGTCAATTTGCGGAAGGATAATAATACAAATCCTAATAAAAAATAGTATACTACAATCTTTATATCATGGAGATTTAAAAAAAAAAATTAACAGATTTGTACAATGTAAATATACCTAATACTTTTACGTTCTTTAAAAAAAATGTGTAATTTGTGATAATTACAATGGAATTGTTTTACATTTTATTAGAAATCAGTTTTTATTTTTCTTACATTTTTACTTTGCTTAGAGTCTTTGAGGGTAATACAAAGACGATTGCAATATTTTATTATCATTTTCATAGATTCCAGAATGCAATTGCACCCTTGAGATTCTTTGAAACCGTTGAAATTTTGTAACGTAGTATTGGAACTTTACAAATAAACAGTGTATCCCAATATCATTTGTACACTTAAAAATTATTTAATTTGTGGTTTTGGAATATATAAATAACGATCCCCCTCCATCGTTTTACTGGGGTATCCTATCCCCCCTGAATATAACGGAAAATTCCAATTGCGGCCCATGGCAACCTTTTGTCTGGGCGGTAAACAATCGTTTTCTTTTTTGAGAATATGGTAAACCTGGCTCCCTTCGGCCGCAATTGGGCTATTGCCGAATATAATAATGGGGTTCAAGCACCACATATTCAACCTAGGGAGGCCCACTAACTCTAAATCCGGCTCGGTTGGTTGTATTATCGTGTCACACTAGAGCTAGACAATAGGTTATTGGCGACGGTTCGGAATCCCGCATTGATGGAATTTCTTTCAGGAGCACTGGTATCCTGTATCAGGCTTACACACTTTTGGACACATATTATAGAAATGGCGTCCAATGGCCACCAAGCATATAACATGATTTTAGTGAGTTTGTATGTTGATACAACTGCATAAATATTTTTTAACTTTGAGGAAAACTGGAAAACTTAAGTTCGTAAGGAAAATTTTCATACTAAGTTACTTTGCTGTTATGGAAGGAGTTTTCCCACAAAAGCTTGAAGCGCCAGCACAAACTTGGTATCCAGGATATGCACGAAATTCTAATCATGGGAATATGTACCTAAGGAAAGACCGGGAAATTTGTCTCGTAATTTTTAACTATGACCAGATGACCGGAACAATACCTAAGCTAGGGCGTGAGGACTTACGAGGCGGATCAAATTAGTCAGTCATGTTATTGGTCACAGAGTTTACAGTGTCGGAATTAACCAAAACATAACATGGTGTTCCTATCCTGTCACTTCATCTAGCTCAGTGGTCGGCAAACCGTGGCTCGCGAGCCGCATGCGACTCTTTGGCCTCTTGAGAGTGGCTCTTCCCCCAAAACATTAAACAATATCCAAAATATCCACTATTTTGAAGAAAAGGCATTATACAGGGGTTTAGGTGAAATTACCTAAGACTTAAAACTTTAAGTAAAATTTATTAAGTTAATATTAGGGAGCGTTGTGAAGTGAAAGAAGATGTAGTGTCGAGGATTGAAAAAGGTATATTGAGATGGTTTGGGCATATATAGAAAGGATGAACGAAAGGCGATAGACGAAACAAATATAAAGACGTATATGGATGGGACAGTTGGAAGGGGCCGACCTCCGCGAACGCACCTCAATCACATTGATGACGTTTTTAGCAAAGGCCAGCTTAGGAATACCATAATTAAGTAAATAGCAATGTACTTGCCCATATAGTTTAAGTTAAAAAAAATTTGGCTCTCAAAAGAAATTTCAATCGTTGTACTGTTGATATTTGGCTCGGTTGAATAATGAGTTTGTCGACCACTGATCTAGCAGATTTTAAAGACGTTTCGCCAAAAAATACATTACAATGTTAAAATGTGAGATTTTTCTAACCTAATCAGAGATTTCTAATCCTTTCTCAGCCATCCACCAAGAGGCGATTACTCATTAGAATAGTTGGCGGAGAAAGTTAATGGTGTGTCATGTCCCTAAACAGGTAAGAGTGTTAATGGACATTAACCAGTGTAAAGATTCTGCCAGGGTAATGGATTTTAGTGCTGGGCGAGTTTGCTTTTATTAATATGCGAAACGTGGGCCCGCTAATTGACAAGCTGCGAAGTAACTTAATGGTGTTTAATGCCCGATGCCCGTAAAGAAAAGGTACAGGAGAATTAATCGAGCGCCGCATGGTTGGCGGCATGCTTCAGCGTATCAGCACCCACGTGGCGGGAAATTTTGTTACATAGTTGCAAAATGGAATGTTTGATACGAAGATAACTAAGATACAAACTGGAGTGCGATGTCTGGAAGTTGTTCGCGTGAAGCGTGGGGTTTAAGCACTGAACTCTAAATGTAACTTCTGGAAGGCTCAAAATTGTTGTCATCTATGGGCGCGTTGAAGCCAATGTGGAAGCAATCCATACTGTACCCTATTTTTTAAAGTGATTTAGTGATGTTTTTTAATACCATAGCATTGTAGAAATACTAAATGTATATATATATATATATATATATATATATATATATATATATATATATATATATATATATATATATATATATATATATATATATATATAATATTTTCTTCTTATGGAATTCATATTCATATTGCCAAACAAACAGTTTTTGCCCTTGCTTTTTAACCACTTTGACTTACAAATGACTTTCTATTTTAATAGCAGATTGCATTTAAAATGGGTTTCAAAAATAAATAAAAAAAAACTCAGCCAAAAGCAATTTGCAAGTCTAAGGGAATTAAATTGAAAATATAAACTAAACTGTCTTGCAAGACAATTTATTTCATATTTTCTATACATGTATTGCATATATATATTAATGGATATAACTTTAAAAACATGCCCTAAAGCTTTATAATTGAAAAATGTTTCTATATAGAATTTTTTTTTTATGAATGATGAATTTATGAGCATGGCTGGGCAACGAAATATATGATCCAAACCGTTCAAAGGGTTAAAATTATTAATTATTTAGATACAAGTAACTTTGAAAAGCAGTGAATCTTCTTTCTGTAATTGAAAAAGCACCGGTAAGATTAAAATTTAGTTTTACACACAACTCAAAAAGTCCTATTTTTACCAATAATTGTAGTAATTCGAATATTTAAAAAAAAATATTCCCATAATCTCAATACATCTTAGAAACCTAATATTACAAATAAAAGAGTTTTAAAATCCTTAAGCAATCATTACTTTGATCGAAAGACAGATAAGATTAAAATTCAGCTGCATACTTCATAATCAATTTTGCACTGATAACTTTACTAGTTCGAATATTACAAAAAATAATCATTCAATCTCATTACATTTTTAAATAGAAATCCGAAATTACAACCTTAAAGAGCTCCAAAAATCATTTAAGAAGGTATTCTCATAATCAGTTTACGAGAAGAAAAATGAAACATAAAACCTCTATCAAAATCGCTTCCATTCATTAAAGTTCTTTAATTCACACTGATAGAATGTATTTTCTCTCCTTGACATTTCTGGATAATAATTACTAAATTTAGCTTCTTCCACTCGAGTTTCGCGTGATGCAGATAAACTTAATTATTTCAGAGAAATGGATTCGAAGAATGAAAGAAATCCGGACTCTTTTTCAATTTGCTGCTAATTCTTTTGTAATAATTAATGGAGAATATTCGGCGACTTTATAATCTAATTAATAACCCTCCTCTCAATTACAGACATCGCTTTCTTTATTTAAATAAATTAGCTCATTTATTCTTTAATTAAATCGACGGCATGAAATAATTCGGCATGGTTTCATTTACTATAATTTAACTATGTATGTTAACTTTGAAAATCGAAAATAATGGGGGTTGTTTTAGAATAAAAAAATAAATGAGTGCAAATAAATAAATAATGCAAGATCTTTTAGTTAGCTGCGTTACTTAGTTAATAATTCGGCTTTGGTTCATTTACTATAATCTAACTATGTATGTTCACTTTGAAAATCGAAAATAATGGGTGCTTATTTGGATTAAAAAAAAACAAAAATAAAAAAATAAAAAATGAGTAGTAAAATGAAATGTAAATTTTTTTTTTAACTCAAGGTTTTTTTTTAGTTAATTAATTAGTTAGTAATTTAGTTAGTTAGTGCTTTGTTTCTCTCATTGCCAAAATATACTCTGAATAAAAACATGACTTATGTACTATGATAAATGCTTTATTTCTAATTGTTTATTACAAAACCAATTAATTCATTGTAATAGTTGTTATGGTAAGACTAATAATAATCAATAATTAAAGGTATTTCAGTACATATGATATTTACAATGTAATTATTTTATATATGATATAATATTTGCAATTTTTTCTTTTATTTGTCATTTAAATTTTGTCTACTTTATCCTATTTAAAATGTCGATGTTGTGCTTATTTATAATATTCTTAAATATAAAAAAATTACTCGTCAAAACAAGTCCAATTGTGTAAATTAATCTTTTTCTCATCCCTATTTCTTTATTCTTCCCATAGGAATAATGAGATAAATCAAGCGTCTCTGGCGAGCAAAGATCTCAAAATCTTTACAATCAATCAATCAATCCAACTATTTAAATTTTTCATATTTAAATTTTGTATTATTTTACAAATTAAGTAACATATGCAAACTACATTCTTTCTTTAGAAAATTCTTTCTTAAAGAAGGTTAATAATTATTCCTCCTTTTCTACTTTACCTCATTTTCTACGTTTCCTCTTGCTCACGCTTTTAAATATTTAACTAATAAACATTTATTTCATCCGCAGTACTAAATTTCAGAATCCATTTTAATTTTGTTGTAATGGAGTTAATTTAGGCGACTTCTTTCTGGATAACCCAATGTTATATCCTTTTATGGGAATGTTCCCTTTGGATCAATACCAAACTATTTCTTCATATAGAAAAGGAGGTACCCTATTATTATCGAGAACTATTTATTTTTGTTGACTTTTTCCCCTTTTCGGTATCTCACGTCCCGACCCAGATTCAAAGATACTTCAAGAAAACCACAATTGGGATTTCGATTATTTAAAGAAGTTCGTTAGATTTGATATCTGGAAGAAAAACCAGTAAAATCAGATAAGACCGGTATTTCGAGCCTTTAATGTAATTCATAATGACCACTATTTTGTTGATTTTAAATATAAAAGTGGGTTACGGTCGCACATCAGCTCGCGCACTAGACTTTGAAAAACACAAAGGATTCATTAGTGGCTAGAAGAGTCTACACAACATTGACATTTAATTCAGGTGTTTTTTCACTGATGACTTAAGCGAAGCGTTGCTTGTTTTAGAATTGGAAATGTGTTTTTATTAAACTTCTTCCAAAAGGTTATATTTATTATTGTTATATTACTAGGATAAACAGTTATAATGTAACACAAATATTTATTATATCTTTAATAAAAGATGAGCTTTGTATATTATAAGAAGTAATTTAAAACAGCAAAGGGGAAAAATAATTTAATTAAATTCGGAAGACTTGATGTTGAGGTCAGACGTTATCTTCTGGAAGACCAAGCATGAGAATAAAAAAAAATCTTTCTTATTTCTGAAACTTTATCTGTTAGTGAAAAGTGTTTTTAATTAAAACTTTTTAATCTAATATGAATGCGTTTTAATCTAATAAAAATAGTTTGAATTGGTTCATTTCCGTTGTGGATGTGTTTCAGCGATAATGAATGCCTTAAAATGCGTCGTTTTCAGCTCTCCTATCTTTACGACAATGTTTTAAAATGTGTGTTATGTACGACAATGTTTTAAAATGTGTGCAATGTTTTAAATGGGTAAAATGTGTTTAAAATGTGTAAGGTCTCATTCAAAACCATATACCAACTGCTCACTAACGATAATATAGCAGTAAGATTTTGAATTAGAACGAAAAAAAATTTTAAAAAGGGTTTTACAGAATTATATTTCTAAAGTATTAAAAGTAAGGGAAATTATTTTAAATGTTTAATTTTTTTAACCTAAAGCAAAGTAAAAAATCCGTAATAAATGAAATATTCTCAATTTTTTTTTTTTAAACTACCACTTATCGATATTTTGAGTTTTCAGCTTAAAAAAAACAACAAAAAATTAGTTTGAAAATAAAATTATGAAAATTGTATCTTTATTAGGGACGTGCTAAAAGTGATTTCGCCGAATAGGCGAATATTCGGTTAACTTTGAGGCTGAATAACAACTTCCTTTAAAATTCTTTATACACGTAAACAACCCAAGTACCTAAGGTAAAGGTTTAGGACGTAAAATTATCATAATATATATGTAGAATAGTATTTGTATTTACTATAGATTAGTAAAACTTTTAAATATAATAATAATTATTAATAATAAATAGTAAATCTATAACCAGTTCAATTTGAACTTATAATATACAAAACCTTTTTTCTGTAAAATAAATGTTTTAAATTATTTATTTAATATAAATTTGAGAGGTAGTGTTCATTAAAGTTTTTGTTATCCTATCATTATCAACACCGGTTTTGTCACGATCAAAATAAAAAATAAAATGCTGTTAAGGTTTTATACGTTTTGTAATTTTGTTAAAGATAATTTTAATACCTGATTAGAATAGATTTTTCTTCAAAGCTAAAAAAATATTGAAGAGCTCATGACATTTTTTTTAGAATACGATATTAAAGACAAAGTGAAACGAAATTAAAGCAAAATTTGCATATAAAGAAGCGATATTATTGTGTACCAATAAACGGCCACCAGTATGTTTTCACAAGTATTGTTTACCAGTCATTGATTATTTTCCAATCTTCTCCTTATTGATAATCATAATTTAAAGTTATATAATTTTACATTAAATATTATATACGCAAAAAAACTTTATTAATTTTAAATATGTAAGTTATTTTGCAAGATTTACGCTTGTATTAAAGATTCATATGTTATTCTTCGTTGTATGTTTATACATAAATTTGATTATCCTGCCCCCCCTCCCCCCTCCAATGTTCTTTTTCCATGGCCCCTAAACTAGTAAGTTGACCCCTGGCAATGCCGTCACTCAAAATGTGTTTTGGGGGTTTGAAACGAGAAATTTCCCAACTGCACGATTCTAAATTCCCAACTAAACTATTCTAAATTCCCAACTAAACTATTCTAAATTCCCAACTAAACTATTCTAAATTCCCAACTAAACTATTCTAAATTCCCAACTAAACTATTCTAAATTCCCAACTAAACTATTCTAAATTCCCAACTGAACTATTCTAAATTCCCAACTAAACTATTCTAAATTCGCAACTTAATAGTGCTGAAAATTCCCAGTTTCAACTTATCGGCATTTTGCATCGTTTTTATTTTTTTAATATATATTAGGAAATATTAAACAGTCTCTCACAAGCATTGTCTAATTTAAATATAATCTTACTAGTTGGGTAATTTCTAATCTTCCATAGGCTAATATTGACAAAGAAAAGTAAAAAAAAAAAGTAGTGATCTTGTGATTGGAGGATCGCCAGCTTCAATACAAAATACCATAAAAGTCGTCCAGAACATCCGCAAAAATTAACGGCGTGTGGACGGTGCACGATAAATTTGATCCGGGTCCAAAGTCCCGACGTCTATTGAAGGCTTTGGGTGCCAGTTCAGATGTTTCCTGGTCATCTGACCATGGTTCTAAAATAACGATGTGCATGTATGAATGTGTGTGTGAATGTGTATAAGTATGTGTTCCCGGGTCTTTCCTTCAAGATAGACCCCAAACAGTCGCCAATAGCCCACTGTGCAGCTCTAGGGCGACATTAATTTAACCAAACCAAACCATTGGCTAATAATATTAATTTTCTTCAGGCATAAATTTTCCCGACTTGGGGATCTTCAAAACTTGAAATTCCCAACTTTTAGGGTGTCCAGATTGTGTGACCCCCCCCCCCCCCCCCCAACCCCCGGTGCGAGGGGCCTGGTCCCTGGTCCTAATAATGCTAAATTCATAATATAATACTAAAATTCATTTAAATTCATAATGTAATGCTAAAATTCATCTAAATTCATAATATAATGCTAAAATTCATCAGTTTTCAAACATATATATTTTTGGAGATTTCTTTGTCCCGTTGAGCAACAGGAGACGGCAATCCGGGCCACTAAGAAACACTCACGAAAAGTGAGACACAAAAACCACCCACCTCATACATACATACATAATGGACTCACTTCCCCCAGCGGAACCATCAATTGTTAATCCAGGGCGAAAGAGAGAGCAAATCAATGGAAAGCGTCACCGCCAACTGAGAAAGAGAAGCGGCCTTCGCAAGCGTGACACTAAAGCGCAGATTAATGGCCGCACCGAAGGAATGACGCACACACAGGGAGGGGGGGGGGATGTTCACTCACACGGTCAGTCTTGCAGCATCAGTCACGTCCAGACCACTCAACCGTCCAGTAGAAGGTTCCCGCGTGAAAAGGCTTTAGATAAAAACAAGGAAAGGTGGGGATTGCCCCTGAAAACTGGTATCCGGTTGGACTGTTAAAAATGCATTCTCGTATTTGACGAAACTTTCGCGATTTTTGACGAAACAGACGCCTGCTATATAGACTCCGATTAAATATTTCGGCAAAACCGAAGAAATTCATTTTGTCGTTAGTTTAACAAAATTTATTTTGTCAAGAAATGAGGACGATTTTTAAATAATGCAATAAGTCAATATCGACGATCCGACTCGAACCTCTCGTTCGAGAGTCCAACGTTCTATCCACTCGGCCAAAAAGGTTCGTTTGAATTCTGACAATATAAGTATAAGAACTAAACATGAGCTGATGACCCAGAAAAGGGCCGAAAAGGGTCTTGTTTCACCAAGTCACGTGATCCAACAACGAAACGATTGTCAAATACCGTAATGAAATATTAACGATCGCAGAATTATTTCAAAATTTATAGTGTTACTTCTAAGAGTGTGGTTTGATTAGTTGAATTTACGCCGAACTAGAGCTACACTTTGGGCAATTGGCGATGGTTCAGAATCAATCCCGTACGAAAGACCCGGGAATACTCCCTCGTAATTTTCAATTATGAACACGACATAGAACATTTTAACCGAGAACAACTTTCATTACTTTTTTTAATAAAAGATTATAAAAAGTAAAAGGAAGAATGCTTAAAATTGAATAAATGTCATAGCGCGATTCATACTGGTAATCCTAAATTATTATTGAATTCGCCATTTTGAGAAGTCAATTTTGGTAAAACTTCATTAACAATTCCTTACACATCATAAGGGAAAAGTACAAAAAAAAAAAAAATCCTAAAACTACTACAGACTCAAAATCTAACAGTATTAGCACAAGGTTTCTGCAATTTCGAAATTATAAGATCAATTATTTTTTTAAAAGCAATATAATTTCTAACCTCTATAATAAATAAAAATATCAAAAATATTGAAATAATCAACTAAAAACTCAATCATTTTGGAGCAATATATTTGGAACACGCATTTGATCAATTTGCAGAAAAGCAGTCAATCTCTTTAAAAAAAATAAAGATTTCAGCGTCAATAGCATCAAATTTTGGCGACACAACTCCACAAAAACGTGAAATAGAAGAATAATGTTGAATTCAGTTGTTATCCAAAAACGCATTAAACACAGTCATTATTATTAACATATATTGAATCATTATCGAACATTCTCCATTTTTCACGAACATATTCAAGTACAGACTACGGGGTAGTATTTATATGCTACACGAAAATTAGAACGAGCAAATAGACTATGCAATTCAGAATTATTTTCAACACAGTTAACGTAGTTCATTATAATTAATCGCAATCTTGGGTTTTCGATAAAATTATAATTTTCCCGATTTACGATTGGCAAACCAAAGTAAAGTTTTATATACATCTATACCTCCATTATTAATATAGAATACGACATACAAAATACTCTTATCAACAAATATTCCACAAAAATAGCAACAGTTTTTATCAACATAAGATCACATAAAAATATTTGTGACAGTAAGAGAAATAAAAATGATTGCAAGTTCAAAAGCAACTTCGAATTTTTTTGTCTCTCGACACTTTCGTCTCAAATGGAGAGCTTATTTCCGTAGGCCATTTAGCTATGAAAAAAGTTCGATTAAAAGAGTTTTGCCAGATGACGTCACATCGAACACTTATCGATTCCACATCTCATCTCTACGCAGACGACTTTTGAACTTTAATACTCAGTAGAAATAAAATCTGTTCGAAGGCAGTTTCTACAAAATAAATAAAAATAATGGACAACTTTCATCAACTTAAAGAGCTTAAGGAAATATGTTCGATTACAAAAGAAAAAATCGATTGCACTTTTCTTGAAAATCGTGATCATATCTTGATGTCTTGTTCAGATAGTGAATGAAAAATCTATAAAAAACTAAGGAAGTTTTATAGACTACTGAGAATCTATGCAATTACATTGTTAAAAATAGGTACTCAAAAATAAGTACAATTTTCTCATTTTTTAGTACATTCGATGCTTATCATGGTTCCGAATAAATAAGTTTCAAATTTTCAAAGACATATACGCAAAAATGATTACAATGAGTAAAAATGAATAAAAACAGCAAATGGTGTACTACATAGGCTGTCTTCATAAATCCCTTTCAATAAATATCGACAATTACAACGAAGACAAACCGGGAATCGAACCCAGGTCCTCAGGTACCGTAGTCCAAAGCCTTATCCATTAAACTGCCAGGCCTACTTGAAGAAGTTATAAACAGAAGAAATATTAAAAAAGTGTGTCAAAAGAATGGGAAGTAAGATAACTGAGTTGTAATAACTCAGTTTTCATTTAAGCAATCGACATCGAATAATGTGGAAAACCATCTTCTGAGGTTTTAAGCTTTTCAGGTCGCTTTGTTAAGATGGTTTGAACAGAAGCAAAGATTAGCAATATTAAATCACATTTCTCATTCTTAAGAAAGTGCAGTAAATTAAATGTAAGTACGTTATCGCTTATTTATGATACAATTGTACTAAAAGAAAAACGAGTAGGTTCAGGTACTCATATTCAAGTGCTTTTTTTTACAGTGTAATAATATAAAAAAAATATTCTGTTGTGCTGTACTGTACTTCCTATGTAGAGAATATGATATCGTTAGCCAAATAGTTCTTCCTATACTCGGGGTCAACCTAAGTTGAACCTGAACCAGAAGCTATGATGTGTATAAAATATTCAATTGCTTTAGGCCCAACTTAGGTTGTCCCCGAGTATAGCAGACAACTAAGTGGTGATGATATAAAATGAATAAAAGAATATTTGTAAAATAACGTAAAAGGACGAATCATTTGTTGAATTTGAGGAAATAGAATCATGGGTAAACTCAATATAAACAGGTTATTTGGATTGAAAAGAGAACCCCAGGACATACGGAAACTGACGCAGTTTGCATCTTTAGGCTTAGTCTACTCCTTTATTATATAATAGCTTTTTTTTACTTGGTCATTACATGGTCGATATGTCATTCTTTTGTCTAATTAAACATGAACTCACTTATCCTTTCTGTCGTTCATGTTAGCCAATCTGCCCGAAAAGTTTTCTTCGACTCCTGTTATTAAACTACTCTTCTTTTTGGAACCATTCAATTTATTCTTGATCATAAATATTGGTAATCTTTTAATTTAAATATTTGTTTCGATTTCAGATTAATTAAATGTTTATTATTCCTATGCATGAGTGCTGCCTCGATTTTCGTTGTTTTTTTACAGTCTTTTCGCTTCTTTGATTAGTAATTATACATACCTTCTTTTTCCTAACAACTCAAACAGCATAGCTAAACAATGGATTAGAAAGTTGATTTCTCATAACAAGAATTAACATTTATTTATTAATTGTATACTGATTTATTAATGATTTTTTTTCTCCTTACAAAACATATTCTATGGACATCTTTATATATCATTAATAGTTTTTTTAAACTCCAAAATTAATTATCACATAGGAAATTTAAATAAATTAATGATATTGACCAAATAAAAGCTTAAAAAGAAATTCCACATTCGAACACTTATTATGCGATTAATAGGGTTTTTTTAATGTGTTTATTTTAATGTTTTTTTATTTTTAAAATTTTATATTTTATCATAACAATAATTTATAAAAAAACACCACAAACTTTTATAGGGCCGTGTCGTAATCCATTTAAGAACTACCCTTTTTAATTTTGTCAATGTTTATTATCGATGGAACGCCTTTCTCTAGCCGGCTATGAACCGCATATGCACACTGTTGCGTGACCGTTACAAGAATGACGTTGGGCCTGTGTAGCATGTCCCTGGTGGTCGTTGCATGACAGTGGCGGACCGTCGTCTGAAATGTTAGTGCAGCCGAAATCACGTGAATCCTACTATTTTATCCTCCTATTTTTAATGAGTTATTTGAGATTCTATGCTCTATCGAAAGGTATGTTTATCTAAGAAAAGAAAACTTTAAATCTTTTATTCTCTTTTTTTTCCTTGTTTTTAAGTTTTTCAAAACGCTAAGGCTTTAATTATTATAGAAATAATCATGGAGAAATACATACTTTTTTTAAGAATATTGGGGCGGGAATGGGGGGGGGGGGAATATAATTTTAAAAAAAACTCGGTGTTTTAAAAAAAGTTTTTAAAAATTGCAAACAGTTACGGAATTTGTGTGTGAAATATTGTTTTCTCATATAAATTTAAATACTATACTTTATTCAGAAAGTCAAAAATAATAGTTCATGTGGTACCGTATACCCTTAAAACTAACAAACCAAATTTAAAGATGTTCCAAAATGTATTAGTTATTTTGGCGTACTACCAAAAAAGAAACACATTTCTAGTACTATAAGAAGAGGAAGATTACAAATTCCTCTTCGACACCTTAAATAACTCTTAATTTAAAGAAATTGGGTTACCACCGAGACCCAGCCTCGCATACAACCCACCCGTAAATTGTTTACAGGCAAAGTGTCTTATTGTGTCGCAGCCGCGTAAGGTCAGCGACATTTCTGGGCGGTCGCCAGTCGCATTGGGAACCATTAGTTCCACTGCGATTAGTGTTCCCTCTCACGTGAGGGAACAATACTGCAAACCCGACGACAGGAAAGGGGGGGGGGGGGGGGGGCAACGAAAAGAGAGAAATGCCGCACTTTTAATCCAACGCTGAATTTCTCGTTATGTACGGGGGGGGGGGGGGGGATAAGCAATGCTTTTATTTAAAAAAACGTTGGGTGTGATAACCGATGTGGAAAAAGGGGCTCTACGTCGTTAGGTGCGATGATAATTATTGCCTCATCTCCAAAGGGAATGGAGTGTGTAAATGGATTTGTTGTATCCTATTCCCAAGGGGTAATTTCACAGCTGACTAAACAGGGCTTTGGTCTTATATACTGTAAAAAAAGTACTTAAAAATGAGTACCTGGACCTGCTCGTTTTTCTTTGATTATAATTGAATCGTAAATGAGCGGTGGCGTGCTCAAATTTAAGCAACTGTACTTTCTCAAAAATGATAAATGTGATTTAATATTGTTGTGTGGTTTCATAAATTGAGCAGTGTGATTAATATTGCTGATTTCAGCTTCTGTTCAAGCCATCTTAACAAAGAGACCTGACAAACTTAAAATAGTTGTTCAGAACTATCCCACTTACTCCCATTGAGCGATGACTTACTGAAATTTAAGCAATTGTACTTTTTAAAAATTGAGCAGTGTGCTTTCATAGTGCTGATTTCAGTTTCTGTTTAAACCATCTTAACAAAGCGACCTGACACACTTAAAATAGTTGTTCAGAAGATTATCTTACTTCCATTGAGTGATGACGTACTCAAATTTAAGCAACCGTACTTTCTAAAAATTTAGTAGTGTGATTTAATATTACCGATTTCAGCTTCTGTTCAAACCATCTTAACAAAGCGACCTGACAAACTTAAAATAGCTGT
This sequence comes from Troglohyphantes excavatus, assembly GCA_963932185.1. Taxonomy (NCBI): domain Eukaryota; kingdom Metazoa; phylum Arthropoda; class Arachnida; order Araneae; family Linyphiidae; genus Troglohyphantes; species Troglohyphantes excavatus. The sequence goes on from OZ010673.1 coordinate 37,332,787, forward strand.
TCAGAACTATCCCACTTACTCCCATTGAGCGATGACTTACTGAAATTTAAGCAATTGTACTTTCTAAAAATTGAGCAGTGTGCTTTCTTATTGCTGATTTCAGTTTCTGTTTAAACCATCTTAACAAAGCGACCTGAAACATTTAAAATAGTTGTTCGGAAGGTGGTTTTTCACATTATTTGATGTTGATTGCTTAAATGGAAATTGAGTAATTACAACTCAATTATCTTGCTTCCCATTCTTTTGGCACACCTTTTAACATTTCTTCTGTTTATAACTTCTTCACGTCGCCCTGGTAGTAAAACGGATAAGACACTGGACAATGGTGCCTGAAGATATGGGTTCGATTCCCGGTAAGTCTTGATTGTAGTTGTCGATATTTATTGAAAGTGATTTATGAAGGCAGCATATGTAGGCAAGTTATTGCTCTTTTCGTTCATTTTTAATCATTTTGAGTACATGTTTTTTTCAAAAATGAAATTTGTATTCGGAGCTATGATAAGCATCAAAAAATAGTAAATTTTACTCATTTTTGAGTACCTATTTTTAACAATGTACTCTCTATTAAAACACACGTAAAAATATTTCTATATTTCGGAATTTATCGTTAAAATGTCTTAACTGTTAAAAGCACAATTAACCTTTGTTTGTCACTTGTTTAAATCCGCTGACGATCAAGTAATTTTCGCAATTGTAAAGTTGTTTTTCCCTCTGGAAATATTATAATAATATTTCCTGGTCATGCTATTTTATATTACTTAATTTTTTTTTAATTCATTGGAAAGATATATAGCTTGATATTTCTACCTCAAACCTTTGAATTAATAAAAATATCAATGAAATATGTATTGGGATTTTAAAAAACGAGCGATCGATCTCAAAAAGCAAATTTGCGTCTTACCAACAAAATATGTACGCCTATATAAAGTTAACCATAAAAAAAATGGCGACTTACTGTACAAATACGATTGTCAAAATGAAATTGTTTTAAAAAGTTATATGTCAAAAATGACAACTGAGTGTAAAATTACAGTCGTCAAACTGAACGGAAAGTTCCAATAAATTCAAAAGAAAGTTCCAAAGAATATGGTAAACCCAGTTCTCTTCGGCCACAATTGGGGTATTGCCAAACTGAAATTGTTAGGTGCAAAATTTGAATAACGGCTGCTAATTTCAAATATTTATTTTGAAATCGTATAATTAAAAAAATGTGAAGTGTCCATCATATTTTACAATACAAAATTTTAAAACTTAACCATTCAATAACAAAATTTTTATTGTGAAGGCTAATCTTGTTTCTAATGGACATTTTAGCTAATTTCGAACCCTACAGAAATATGATCTGGGAATAAAAGAAAATCTATTCTGAAGGATAATTTCATAACCACATCAAACAACCATCGGTTAATTTACAGGTATAGGAGATAACACCGATAACAATTACGAAACGGAGCATTCCTTCAAATAAACAACCACTTTTCTTCCCTCCAAATACCTCCACAAAAACTACTTAAAGTGGAGATATCTCAAGAACTGCACAAGATAAAAAAAAAAAAATTCAATGATATATCCAAAAAACGAATTGAAGTTCTCCAGAGTAAAACACAATAAAAAAAATAACTCTTCTTCGCTTTCTTTTTACCGGTGCTGCGGCGAGCATCCCCGAAGCAACCGTGAAAACGGCCATTAACCCAGCCACAATGCTAATGACTCAAATCGGCAGGTTGTGGTTCCACCACATAATACACGGATTTCACTTCTGCTAGGGGAGATGGCGGTTGGAAGATAAAATACCCCAATTTTCCACTTTTGCTGTTTTTATAGCGTTTCTTTCATTCGATCCTATCAGTTAGACGTTTCGGGAGCGAAAAACTCGTATATTGAGGGGAAAAGAAGAACCTGTGACTCTTTAAAAAATGTCCCCCATCACATTTTAATGGGAATGTTGGAACGAAATAAAATTTTTATCGATCGGCGTAATAAGACCCTTATGATAATCGATGTATTTTTGATAATGGTTATTTTTTTTTTGTTCGATATGTCGATATTCTATGACTTCACTTTCAGGACGTCATTATTAGAGAATATCAAAACGGGGAATTAAAAAATAAATTAAATTACATGAAGAATTGAAACTGGTTCCAAAAAAAATGTGATTATAAAAAAAGTTAATTGAGAATATTTTGAAATGTATCAGCAAAAGATAATTCCGGTATCTTAATGGTATTTTTTTAAATTACGGTTTACAGAAAATATTCATTAATATATTTTTAAAGCAAATTGAAGCAAAAAATGCGAACTCAGATAAAGTACTACTGATTCTATAAAAATTCAAATAAATGATTATCGTTTATGTAGTTTTAACAGGTTTGGTTTCTCTTTTTTAAAGATTGTAAAAATTATCAATAAGATAAAACGTTGTTATTTCTTAGTAGTAATTCTTATTAGTAACAGTATCGCAGTTTTTTGTTGTTACCATTATTATTATTTTTTAAACAAAAAAACCTGTCGAGGTTATATTTTAACTTGATTGTTCGTTGTTACAGTTTTTCAGAAAGTTAATATTCACGTTTTGAATTTCATTAATAATTCTATTTAGTAAATCTAAATTAACTTGGTTGTAAGAAAATCTACTTCATATTAGAATCTAAACCTGTAATTTAAATGGTATTATATCGCAATTAATATCAAATATATCGCCATTTTGCTTTGACATAACTAAAAAAAAAATGTTTTTTGAGTTATCTGAAAAAACGTGTTCCAGAAACAATAACCTACAAATCACCAAAAGTTAGTTACAAATTTTACTTTAAAAAATGGGACGGTATAGTGCAGTAATGTCGCTCTTAATCGTCGTTTCAGTAATTATCTTCAAAACAACTTTGGGTATTTTTTGAAAACTGAATGATTTGGGGTTGTGTCACCTTTGAAGTAAGCGGGCGATGTGACGTGCTCAAAAATAATCAAATATGGGCGTCAGTGTTAAATATTTGATTTCGAACTCAAACAACACGTATTGTCTTTCCATTGGTGATGATTTAGCCAACAGGAGACCATTCAATCTTTAAGGAATGAGTATTAAAAATCGATTATATGTTTACAAAAATTTTAGACATAAATACCCGAAGCTATTATAAACAAAAAGAGTACTCAACAAAGATCGCCCTTCGTTCAAAATACTCACTTTTTTTAAAATAATCTATTGGAAAATATCGAAACCTACATTGTTAAAATAGGTACTTAAAAATAAGTCAAATGTACTCATTTTTGATTACATTCGATGCTTATACAATGCGGATACACAAGTTTTATTTTTGAAAAAGATGTACTCAAAAATGAGTAAAATGAATAAAATGAGCAGTTGCTTGCCTACATAGGCTGCCTTCATAAACCACTTTTAATAAATTACAACCAGGACTTACCGGGAATCGAACCCAATTCATCTACTTGATGTCGTCCGCACCGAAGTGCAGGGACTCATCCGTTATACCCACCAGAACCTTGTCCAGAGTGACATGAAGAAGTTATATACATAAGTAATGTTAAAAAGGCGAGGCAAAAGAATGGGAAATAAGATAATTAAGTAGTAATAACTCAGTTTCCATTTAAGCAATCGACATCAAATAATGTGGAAAACCATCTTCTGAACAAATATTTTAAATTTGCTATGTCGCTTTGTTAAGATGGCTCGAACAGAAGCTGATATCATCAATATTAAACCATACTCCTCATTTTTGCGAAAGTACGATTACTTAAATTGGAGTACGTCATCGTTCATTTACGATGCAATTGTACTCAAAGAAAAACAAGTACGTCCATATACTCATTTTTAAGCACATTCTTATTTTACAGTGTAAAAATGAAAATAAAAAAATTGGAGATACAGGGTTATAAAATTGGCTCAAAATTATCATTCTTTCTCACTTTCTGGGGTATCGAGCGTCAGCTGGGAATATCAAGGCGTCAGCTGGGAATACGAAGATTCGTGGTTCGATGCCAGGCGATGGACTTGACACAAAAAAGTAAAAAGTAGTGATCTTGTGATTGGAGGGTTGCCAGCTTCGCTACACAAAACTAGAAAAGTCGTCCAGAACATCCGCAAAAATTAACGGCGTGTATACCTGACTGGGGCACGATAAATCTGATCGGGGTCCAAAGTCTCGACGTCTATGGAAGGCGTTGGGTGCCAGTTCAGGTATTTCCTCGTCATCTGACCATGGTTCTAAAATAACGAGGTGCATGTATGAATGAATGTGTATGTGTTCCCGGGTTTAATTTCGAGATAGACCCGAACCGTCGCCAATAGCCCACTGTGTAGCTCTAGTGCGACGTTAATTAACCAAACCAAACCGCTTTCTGGGATTTCAGAGACTGTCAAGCAATCAATCTAGAGCGTTCGAAAATAGAACACCGGAAAATATGTTTCGCGATGGCTACTTCAAACAGTAAAGAAGAAAGAAAAATGAATTGAAGGTTTTATTTAAAGGCGCTACTTTCTGGATTTCTCCGGTGGTTTATAACGGGCAGTCGGGCTAATCTTTTTAGCTCCAGATTACCAGTAGGATTGGCAAGAGGGGAGGGGGGGGGGGGGGCGAGAGCTACTTCTTCGCCCCAAGGTAAACTACAGATGTCGACGCGGTATTTTTAGAGTAAAAGGGGGGAGTGAGGACTCCGAGATTGGTTTTTCTCCTCTTCCTCATCCCTCCCCCCCGCACGCACTAAAACTGTCTGGATGGAGAAATATTTACACGCAGAGATTGGAGGATTTTTTTGTTATTTTTTGCTGTTGTTACTTTCTTTCTCTGCTGTGTTTCAATTACGAAAGGGAAGTTTTAAATGAGGCTTCGGGGAGGCTGGTTTGTGCAAGATGTATCTAATTTTGTCAGTTTGTGAGGTGATATTCGTCCATTTTGTTACACAATCTTGGATAGCACATCCGAGTTGAGGAGACGAGAAACCATTAAGGATTGATTGGGAAGCGTTAAATGTGTAGGCTTAAATTTGACTTTTACGGATTGTACACTGTAAAAAAAACTAGCTGGACCAATCAGGTTGGGCCTTGAGCCTGTTATTGGTCATCAATATTTGTACTTGTAGGAACGCAAAGATTATTTTAAAGGTTCAACTTTTATAATAAGTTTTTTAAAAAAAATAATAATAATAATGAGACAAACTGCAACAGTACATTACTTAGTTTCTTTGTGGTATTTTTTTGTTTAGAATACTTTTAATTAAAAACATTTAAAAAGATTTTGAGCAGGAATACAAATAAGTATCTAGAAGCAACAGGTAAGATACCCTACTAAAAAATCATATCAAAAGCCAACACATATTGCTGGTTCTATTTGCTTCGAAAACAACAAACATCAAGAGAGCTAAATTCTAATTTTAAATTACCGTTGGATATCGCCATACTCAGCATGACTGGGTTGAATCACTTCGATTTCTAATCACGATAAAGCGGTAAATCGCATTTGAAATACACTCCGGAATCATTCAAATCAAGAACCGGCCATTTCGATTGACCTATAAAAATAATTGCAATGGCAAAGCGTGTGTACTTAACATTAACCCTAAAAAATAGTTAGGGGTTGTAATAAAATAAGAAACTCTAATTGCGCACTGAGAACTACCCCAACATAAAACAAATAACGCACGTTAAGATCATAAAGGAACTGGTTTGTCGGCTATTTAAGTCATTGAGGGGTACGGTGGCAGATATCGAATGCAGTTTGTCATTTTATCCATTGTAGTTTATCCGCTGATGGTCGGCAATTGTGTCACGATGATCAAGGTTCTGAAATTATAACTAGGGCATACTCCATATCAGGGCCGAATTTAGGCATAGGCAACACAGGGGCCCGCACCCCACACACCACAAAAACAAACAAAAAAAGCAATCAATTTGCGAAAAAAAAATATTCGAAAGGATGTTAATCCAAATCCTAATAAAAATAGTATGCTACAATATTTTTATAATGGAGGACATTTTTATTTTTCTTAACACATTTGTCCAATGTAAATATATATACCTAATACTTTTATATTCTTTTTAAAAAATATATGTTTCATTTGTGATAAATATAATGGTTTTGTACTTATTTTTATTTTGAGGGGGGGGGGGGGGGGAGTTGTTTTTATTTTTCTTATATTTTTTTATTTCGCTTATTATTTATCATCATTTTCACAGATTCCAGAATGCCATCGCACCTTGAGATTCCTTGAAACCCGTTGAAATTTTGTAACATACTATTGAAAATTTACAAAAATCAGTGTATTCCAATTTCATTTATACACTTAAAATTATTACATTTGCAGTTCTGAAATATATACATTTAAAAAAAAAATCCGCCCCCTAGGTTTACAGCCCCCCCCCCCCCCCCCCCCCCATATAGTTGGGGGGCTTGCACCACATATTCAGCCTAGGGGCCCACTAACTCGAAATTCGGTTCTTCTCAATACACTTATACTAAGCCGAAAACATCGCATTAAATTTCTGATATTAACAAAGTGAACCTTACTTAGCAACTCGCGATTCACAATAAACATACAAAGGGGCCGTTGCATTCCGTAATAATAACATAATAACTAATCCGAAGTCGAGTTAACGAATTCCTATTTTATTTTTACGTTGCTGATCTAAGATAAAAAAAATAGCATGGAGAATAGCAATTTAGTTACAACTTTTAAAACTTAACCCTCTGCCCGCTTGGGCCCAGCTTTACCGCGAATTCTCTGACATTGGATCCCATTTCTCCGATGGCTTTAAACATGAAAGACCCTTGAAATCGAGATCTTAACGCCTTACCTATTGTAACCGTTACTGCACGAAGTATCCATTTTGTCTTGCAACGATGCACAATTTAAAAATTGTAGGAATACTGTATCAAAGTATAATTTTTTACTACATCTATAAAAATTAACACGATTTTAAAAATCATATCCATGATCCTATAGTTTAAACTATATAGCAGAGAAACTTTACAATTTCGTTTGCAAGTTGCTCACTGAAACTGTAAGGCCACTAGTGTTTTGTTAACACTCTAACTATTAGCTATTTTTTAAATACAAGTATTTTTCAAACAGCTCGTATTAGATAGATTTGACAATTTTGAAGCTCAATATTAGTTCTACATAAAAGAAAGGTACGGGAAATAAAAACATTCAAATATGAAAATTTTCAGGAAAGAAACCTAATAAATTAATACTTTTAAGCAAGTGTATATGTCATCATTTTAAAAATAAATTGAATAAAGTAAAACGAACACATCACTCGAAATTGCTCGTTACATAGATACGATAAAAACTACCTTCATAAAAGAGTAAAATTTGAACAACTCTTAAACAAAAATTCACGAACATTTAATAAAAATTATAAGTAACCGGTAATAAAAAGATCTAATCACGGTGTTTCCATAATAGGTATAACACCTTAAGATTCTATGAATTGAATATCCCTATTAAATATTACATATTCCAATTAAATATTACATATTCCTATTACATGTTAGATATTCCTATTAAATATTACAACAGCCAAAATTTAATTAAAACAATTAACATAAAATTTAAATATTATTCATTTTAATACCATACCTTTAATTAAATTTAGTAATTTATTCAAAATTAAACTATTTCATAATAAGGTATTTTATACTAGATAACCATTTAAGTCCTTTTATTCCAATATTTTTTATCGAATATACTAGAATATTTAATTATTTATGATTAAATTACTTTGTATTATTCGGTATTCCTATTGCGACTACATTATTTTACATTGGATGTTTTCAATTACAGTATTTTCTAGTACATTATTTCTTATTATTTAATAAATTATAAATGATATTTATTTTTGAAAACGGGGAAGAATACGTTATTAAAACGATTAGAAATAGGGACAAGTATTTAACAATCATAACATGTCATGGGTTAACACTTTATGGTTTAATAAAGTTTAATATAATACTAATATATAAAGGTTAAATAAGCTATGAGAATTTAGTGAAGCATCAACAGTAAATAATTCTGAAAGCAACAATATATGTAACATCAGATGTGATCAAATAACTTAAACAAGTGATCATTTTATAAGTATTACAATGACAGTAATAAATTACCAAGACAAAAATATCGTAGAAGACCATTTAAAACAAATTATAATATAATTTTATAAGATAAACTATTCAAATTTTTACAGCAATAAGAACGTAAATAAACTCTATCTTTACAAAGAAAAAATTAGAAATAGAACGATTTTTTTTTTTAAAGGAAAACAAATAAATGGACCAGAAGCAACAAACACACATAATTTAAAACTAAAACATGAAAGTAAAATGCTTTTCAGAAAAATAGAACGTTCGAAAAAAAAGATCAAAACGGAAATGCCCGTTATAAAAATAGCAGCGAAGACCATCAACACAATAAAAATAGGAGCGCTTACCTGTAATTCACGCTCAGAGAAACGAACGTATCTGCTTGTGAATGATGAGCACATCTCTCTGACGATTTACACTGCGGTTCTACAAACCCTTCCCATCGTGCATTGCGGGCGATCCCAGCTGAGATCACGTGACGATGATCGGACCGTCAATTTGTTCTTCCGTGCGACACTCACACACAAAAAGAATTCTTTTATCTGTATTTAAATGACCAGGCTCGGTTCTGAAAGACGGTTCTGGTGTGAGACTCGGTCTTTTAGGATATTTTTTTATATATGTATTTTTTTTTCACTCCCCTCCTCAGCGAAAAGGTCAAAGAGGCGCATTGAAGAATCGTCGGGGAAGGTTTGCCGTAGTTCATTTTTGTCGCCAAGTACCGCGCCAACCGACCTCCGGGCGAATGGGAGCGCGAGTTCGAAACCGAAAACTAATTGAGAGTTGAGAGAAATGTCGAACAAGAAGAAACATTGTAATCGATAATTTGATCGTTAAGTTGAACAAAATAACGATTAAATATTATTTTGTTAAGGTAAAATAATTGTTTTAAAGAGAATTCGAATTTTGAATTGTTTTTTTTTACACTCAATGCAGATAGGTTTCGGTTTTATGTTGCATTTAGAATTGTTGTGTATATAATTTCCTTTCTTACTTGTCGACTTTTTCATATATTATTTATTTTCTATAATATACTTTTAATAATTTTGACTTTTATTTTTGTTATTTTCTATAATAGTTTTAATCAAAGCGACATAATGCATGATTTTTTTTAAATTTAGTAAATATACACTTTGTATAATCTTTTAATAATTTCGACTCGACTATAAAAGATTAATTGAATGTGTTTTTTAAATATATAAATATTAAAAATAATAAGAAATGGTAAAGTACGGGTAGACCAAAATTAAACGAATAATACCCCCCAAAAAAATAAAAGACGCTTCAACGTTAGGTCAATTCTACAGGAACGAGAAAAACGCGCGTGAGCATTTTCAAATGGCCCTGTGATTCGAGAATCTAGATCCATTTCGTTTTTTGTATGCACGATCAATCCGGAAAGTTCCAATTGCGGCCCATGGCATCCTTTTGTCTGGGCGATAAACAATTGTTTTCTTCTTTGAGAATATGGTAAACCCAGCTCCCTTCGGCCGAAATTGGGCTATTGCCGAATCGATCACAGAACCATCTGAAAATGCTCACGCGCGTTTTACTCGTTCCTGTAGAATGGGCCCTCCGTTACGGAGGAACAGCTTTGTTATATTACTAGACAACAGTTTACCAGTGACCATTTCAATATCTATTTCACTGTATGTCCATTTAGCGGTTTGGTAAATGAGGAGGTTTTTAAATAAGACATCAATACGGGACAGCTAGTAAAAAAGCAAATAGAAAGTGTCGGGATTTATTAAAAGAAATGTATCATTTGAATCTAAGAAGGTAATTTTACCACTGCATAAGACTTTAGTTAGGCCTCAGCTTGAATATGCAGTACAATTCTGATCACCTGATCTTTAGAAGGATATTGATTTTTAGAACGGGTTTAACATAGGGCTACGAAAACGATTCAGGGTACTTCGGGAATAAATTATAAAGATAAGGTTAGAACTTTAAATACGTATACATTCAAGGATAGAAGGAATAGAGGACATATTCAGTTATTCAAATTTATCAAATTGAGTGATGTGGAGGTATTCGAATTTAATTTTGCCAATGTGATGAGACTGTCATGGATTCAAATTATACAAATCACAGCTTAATCGAGACGTTAGAAAACATTATTTTTTAATATTAATTAATTCAATAGGGTAATAGACAAATAAAATAGTTTTCGAGTATGTTGGATCGGCATTGGGGAATTGTGGGGATGTGCTATATAGACAGGACCAACATTGCTGGGCCTAGAGCCTGTAGAGTTAATCGACATTATTTGTATTTTAATGTGCTATGGGAGTAAAACTTTACTACGACAAAAACGAAATGGCCAGAAACTCTTCTTGGAGGGTAGATACCAATGAAGGGAAATATAAAGTAGTTTACTATTGCACATCATATCTTCATTTTTATTTTGAAGCTTTCTAAATTGATAAATAAACAATTTCGTTTTTAAAATATTAATAATAACTACACTGTAAAAAATATACTTAAAAAAGAGTACCTAAATCGACTCGTTTTTCTTTGAGTATGTTGGATCGTAAATGAGCGACGAGGTACTCAAATTTAAGTAACCGTACTTTCTCTTTCTCAAAAATTAGCAGTGTGATTTAATATTGCTCATCTCAGCTTCTGTTCAAACCATCTGTACCTGACAAACTTAAAATATGTGTTCAGAAGATGGTTTTCCATATTATTTTATGTTGATTGCTTAAATGGAAACCGATTTATTACAATTCAATTATCTTACTTTCTAATCTTTTGGCACACCATCTTAACATTTCTTCTGTTTAATAACTTCTTCAAGTCGTCCTGCGACTGGACTGCGGTGCCTGAGGATCTGGATTCGATTCCCGGTAAGTATTGGTTGTAATTGTTGATTTAATGAAAGCAGCCTATGTAGGAAAGCATATACTATTTTATTTATTTTTACTCGTTGTATTCATTTTTCAGTGCATGTGTATTTTTCAAAATTGAAACTTATGTATTCGGAGCCATGATAAGCATCGAATGTACTCAAAAACGAGTACCTTTTACTTATTTTTGAGTACCGTACCTATTTTTAACAGGGCAGAAAGAAACGCACGCAACTAGAAACACAGCAAGAAATGTCACGACGTGTCTTAAAATTGCGCCAAATATGCGCGTCGTGAGTAAAACTTCAAAGTGCCCCCTGCTGTTCGTTCGTGTTTTGTCCCTAGATCTTGTCACGAAACGCAATCTTTTGTTGTTTATTATGTAAGGTTTTAGTATGACTTCACTTAGGGTCTATTTTGCAAGCGACATTATTCTTAGACGAGTTTTTGAAAGGATTGAAGGGTATAATGTTCAAGTATTTCTTCTCTCGCAAGTATAGGAAATAGAATTAGTGATTGTTATGTCTTTATTGTTCGGAAATGTGAAACGGAAGTGTAAAATATTAAGAATTGAAAGAAAAAAAATAGGGAAAAATTCCATCACTATCCATCAAAATTCATGTTCAATGAAACTTTTCCATTTGTTTCTTACGAAGCCAAAACCTTTCATTTCAACTGCAAACGATTTTCTTCTAAAGTACTTTTTATTTATTGTTTTTTTAATATACAATTTTTTGTATGTAGCATTTGCATTTATCAATTTAGAACCTTTCATTTCAACTGCAAACGATTTTCTTTTAAAGTACTTTTTATTCATTATTTTTTTAATATACAAATTTTGTATGTAGCATTTGCATTTATCAATTTAGAACCTTCCATTTCAACTGCAAACGATTTTCTTCTAAAGTTCTTTTTATTCTTTTATTTTTTTTAATATACGATTTTTTGTATGTAGCATTTCCATTTATCAATTTAGAAAGCTTAAAAGGTAGGAATTTGTTAAGAATTCGTAAAAAGTAAGTTTTTTCGTAGTTTTAACTTCCTTAAATAATAATTTTTCGATATTTAAGTCTCAAGAAAACATAAATATTCTTCACAATAGAATTTTTTTAAATATTGCAATCATCTTTAAGAATTATCTCTAAAAAATCTAAATCGAAAAAAGGTATTGAAATGTTTGTTTTGGACATTACACTTGCTGTTTAACTCCTCCGACTGCAGTAAATTCTACAACAAATAACTTACCGTAACATTATATGTTCTTGAGCTATTAAGATCATCAGTAGTTGCATAATCATTAGTTGTACTTGTATAATCATCAGTAGTTGTATTGTGTATCAGATTGTTAAAATATAAATTTTGTGTTTCACAAAACTATATTAAGAAATTGGAAGCTTGATCTCAGAATCCAATATAACTGTCTAAAACAGATTTAAAATAAATTTAATAGCTGTGAAAGTTAAAGATTATTAACCAAAAGATTCTTATTTATACATTTTTAAGCGTTGTAGGCTTTAAATTTGGTTGACAAGCAATTATTTCAACTGCAGCTGTACTTTTGATTTAAAAGTTTAACGGCTTTTATTGTTAATTCGGCATTTTATTTACCAAGGTTGCAATATATTCTATTTTATCTATTTATTCACCTATTTTAATGTCTCGCTTTACTAACATCCGACAGAAACACATAAGTTGTTATAAAAAATGCACTTTAAAAATACTTTAAATATAATTTAAGTGCGCAAAACTAATTCTTTAAACAAACGAAAATGCAAGCGAATGCCCATTTACTGAACAAATGTACAACTTCACATTTAAATCGGCACTTTTTGGAGAAAAAAACACTTTTCTCTCTATGACAAAAAAATTTAACTTTTAAAAAAAGAACTTGCTTCTCTAAGATTTCTCCAGATAATTCAAACAGAAAACTATTGAGCAAACAATTTCAAAAGCCTAGAAGATTTACCAAAAGGATTAGTTGAAAAATGCTTTTTTAAATCTATTCATAAAATATATTACTACAAATTTAGAAAATATAATAATAATTTATAGTTATTGTTATTATAATTTATTGTTATATATATACTGATGAAAACAACTAAAACACAACCAAAAGATGCTCTTTAATGTTAAGGGAATTGAAATAGAATTAAAAGTTGGCTGCAATCCAATGAAAGCAAGGGAAGTATCCCTAGACTCCCATAATGTGTGTACAATGGCTTAAGAATTCGCATTTTACGCATCGGCTAACAACTCGCAGTCAGAAGCCATAATCGTTCATTTAAATGCAAATAAAACGGATAAGTTGAATACCCAAACAGTCTAAAGCTCGTATTTAGCTTAAAATTACTGTAAAGTTTATACTTCGTTTCCACTTCTTTCGCTGTTTAAAAGATACACTTTAAAATATAGCATTTTTTTTTCTCTCTCGATTTTTAAATGTTTGACACCAAATTAGAATTTAAATGCCTTCAAAATAGCTTTAATCCAGTAAACAAGGGTTTAAAATTAGCGTATTTTACACCTAAAATTTTCTGTTTGACGGCTATAATCAGTGCCGCCCTTAGCAGGTGCGGGGCCCTGTGCAAAGGAACCAAGGGGCCCTTTGAAAAAGATTTTAAGGTTTCTTAGCTATATCAGTTTTGCACCATTCTTAGCCAAAAATAGCACATTAATAGATGAAAAAACACATTGTATATATTGCCTGTACTAATGGGAAGATTTTTTCTTTGCTTAAAATTCATTTTTTTAAATTATTATTTAAAATATTTTTAGTTAAAAATCCGTAGCAAAGGAGTATAATTTAAATAAAATAAAATTATACATAAAAATACAAAAGGGAAGAGATCGGAGCAAGGATATCATTTCAGCAAATCGCATTAATAGGGATTGTAAGGAAGATAACCAAGCTGTTTCATCTGATACCGCGGTCCCCCATCCACGCCCTGTATGTGCTTTACTTTATATCATTATATTTTATACGCATGGGTGCCTAATTTCCTATTGTAAACGAAGCTAAATCTATGTCAATTGTGCTATTCGTCACGAAGTTGTATCGGAATGGGCACCCTATCATGATATTCCTATTCTGATTTCCCATGTAACTTAATGGCGTTTCAAGTTAAAAACCGTTTTCTATTTTTATTTAAAGAAAGTGTTTATTTGTAAACGCGAGGCCCAATATAATAAGCGGGGCTCTGTGCGACGGCACCTGTGGCACACCCCTAAGAGCAACCCTGACCGTAATTTTATAACCAGTCGTCATTTTTGATGTCAAACTCTTTATAAAAATTTCAGTTTGACAACCGTATTTTTACACCCAGTTGTCATTATTAACGTCTAACTTTATAAATTTTGATGGCAAGACGCAATTTTTTTTATAATCGTCGAATACCGTAACCGCCGTTGCTTGCTCCATATTAATAAAAGCGCACATCACATTCAATCGTATCCGTATTTGCATTGCAATCGCTTGTTGCACTTCAAATCGTGGTACTTTGGATTTTCACTTTAATGAAGCATTTGAAAAATGGTTAAGCCGATTAACTCAGATTTTATTTCGTCCAGTGCTAATGAAAATAAACGTTTAAAGATTGGTACGGATTATAGATTAAATTAAAGCTTTTTAAAAATAAAAATTGGTTTTCAATATTTGCTCACATACTTTCAGTAATTTTGTCAATAAGACGGTGATATTTTTAAAATAGAAATGGAAACATAATTTCAATTTTATGCGAAAGAAATTTTAACGATTACAAAAATACCAGATAAAATTGGAAGCTATGTTTAGACAACTTAAATTACTTTTAAATTTTGCCTGAAAAGGACATTTTGGCAACTAAAAAAAAATTGCTAGGTGCCAATGACGCCTAAATTTTATGTCCTAATTTCGAACCCTGAGTAGACATATAGTATCGAAAATAACTAGAAATTGCTGTTTTAGGAGAAAAAATTTAAGATCTTGTAATGTATTTATCTCGTAAAAGTTTTCCTGTTTTTTAAAGCAAATTAGTAGAAAGTGATAATTAAACAATTGTTATCATTGATAAATTTAATACTTAAAATGTATGCTAGTTTTGTTTTGTACCATCAATAATACGATACAAAAACACAACAAAAGTTTTCTTTTTAGTGGAATATATACAAAAAAAATTAGGAATGTAGGATCTATTAGCGAGATAGATGCAAATAAAAAAAAAATTGCCACAAAGTTAGCAGTACAATAGTTTATACAAAAGACAATAAAATAATCTCGTTTTTCATAACAGTTTATTTTAATGATAATGTAAATTTTTTTATATTTCCCTTTATGAATTTTAGATTTAACTGCGAATTCTAAATTACAATAGAGTTGTACTATAACAATTTTCCTCACACAAAATACTTCACGTAAAATTCTATAATTTCTATAATAATTTTTTATACAGATACGATCATGGCAAGGATAGTGAAGACCATATATATATATAAGGTGTGCTCGTTCTTGCGCTGCCTGACGGAAGGCGGAGAGAGCAACTATTTGACATCATAGTGACACCTACTTCGCCTTCTGTGGGCGTGTCTAATGCTCTCGTTTGAACCAATGGCAAGGCTGAACTAGATGCGCGCGCGTTGGTTGATTGTGCTGCCATCTATTCGTTTTTTGTGAACTATTAAAAAGTGATAAGCTAACTTTATTTAGTTACTTTTACTGCATTTTATGAGTTTAAATTATATTTTAAGGATTGAATTTAGTATGGAAAAATTGCAAAAGAGTTGCTTAATAAATTAAGCGTATTAAAATAATATTAGCTTCCACGAGAGCATGTCCATGAATTTTGAAAGAGTAAAATGGGTGTCGGATTTGTATTGGACATATTAAATGAGTTACAATTTCAATCAAGTAAAATACGGGGATATAACAAAACAAGGACGGATTAGTTGTAAAGCTACCTGAACACAATTATTTACAGATATTTACATTATTTTGCTAATTAAAAATTAAATCACCAGTTGTTACCCAACCGGGGATCGAACCTAAGTAGCAATGCTTGAAACACACAGCCAATGAAAATGATCAAAAACCGATAGTAAGGCGGAGCTAAAATGACGTCAAAAGTAAGGCGGAGCTAAAATGACGTCAAAAGTAAGGCGGAGCTAAAATGACGTCATATAGTTGCCTTTCCTTGCCCACTTTCCTTGCCCAAAGAGAAAAACGAGCGCACCTTCTATATATAGTCTTCACTATCCTTGCGATCATGGATACAATCCTTGTAATTCCAAATAAAACTAACAATATTTAAATGTTTAAAAAAATCTTTCAAAATTTAGCAAAATTCTTTTTACGCAGACGAGAATGAAATTCGCAGAATACAAATTCCGACAAGTCAATTTATTTAGATTCGCCTTAAGCTGTACTCGTATGAAAGGTTTAGCCGATATTGTACCAATTATATGAAGGATAAATCCGAATTACGGTGAACTCTGCTCCTCATAACTCATTTTAAACAGGTAGCGAAGGAAACAAGACTCAATAAAGGAACGAAAATGAAAAGTGATGTTTTGCCCTAAGAACATTTATCACTGGTTCAGTTCGTATCTGAGAATATAAATTGACAAGGAGGAAATCAAAAGCTTCGGTCTGTTGGCGTTAGAGCGAATCGCTTTTTATCCCTCCAGTTGATTTCATTTACTCTGGAACTTTCTTTCCCCTGTGTATTCTTTTCACTTCTTATTCTCTGGAATTTTTTATACGGGATTTCTTTTTAGAATTTCTTTAGAAAAGAGTGAGAAAAGCTTCGAGAAAAAAGAGCAACTTGCGAATTGGCTCCGATATTCTAAACATTATTCTAAGAATATACAAAAATTGTGTTCAGAAAACAAACAGACCAGAATCAACCTGGATTCTGTTAATTGTTAAAATTTTTATTTTAACATAATTATTGTTTGGTTAAAAAACTAATATTTGTTTTTTAAATACTTACAAAAACTAAAAGAAGTTTGGTTTATTTATATTTTATTGTTAATTTTATCGTTTGTTGCTTTCAGGAATGAAATTTTTAAAAAATGGTGGTGACGTAGATTTGTTTATTTGTAGAAGAAAATGTTAGAATTCGAAAAAGGTTGAGGATTTTTATACGATACTGTTCAATAAAGATTTTTGATTAAAATGGAATCAGACTGAGTTGAACAGAATAGAAAAACCATAAATAACTTTTCTGAGATAGTCTCTCGAAACAAATTTTACATGATTTGTAAATCATCAATTAAGATCGATGTATTATTTATATTATCTCTTTACAAAAATTCAGAATGCAATGATGAGTATTTACAAAACATATATTAAGACATCAAGTAGATAAGGGAAGTTAAATATTTATGGTTAAATAGGTTACTTCAAACTTTTTGATAACTTTAGTAAAGTTAAATAATTATATATTATCCATAATCGGCTAAATCATATTATTCCGACTAAAATAATAAGCAAAAAAAATTAAAAACATACGTTAAGACCGAATAAAAGTATGTTTTAACTTACATACTTAACTTAATTAAACCGTATTTCCATTTAGAAAAGTGTTTTGGTTGATTTTTGCCCTAACAAACAAAGTTTCAAAAGCTGTTTGAAATTATGACAAAAATACAGCAAAAAGGTATTTTTGAGTATCAATAAATTAATGCGATTTATCTAATAGCTTAAGTTTTGATGCAATTAACAAATGTGCCATTTTGAAAAAAAAAAAACATTTTCTAATTTTCACAAATGAAAGGATAAACGAGTCATATTCCAAATAACTGTAAAATGTCAGAAATTTATTTTTAAATTCATATGAAAGTTCGCTTATATCTAATAAATTTGAAGAGAATTAAAAATGCAGAAAAAGAATTCATTAATGAGAAAATAAACCCATATTTTACTGCGTATAAACTATTATAAAATAAGCAATTTTAATACTAGTATTAATACAATGATAGATTTTTAGACATTTAAAAAAAGGTCAGAATAATATAACTGTATACTTCTCGAAAAACTAATACTTAATGTTAGGAAAATCGGAACACTTAGAATTTTCGCCATTTCCGATCAGGACATTCAAGTCTTGCCCCAAGGTCTCAACAATAAAAGAACGGACATTATAATTGCCTACAGAATCCGAAGAATCCATTACTTATAAATATAAGAGGGTGGGTGACAAGTAGCAAGGGGTGTCATAAAAAGAAAATAGAAATATCAAGAGGAAAATAATGTAGCTTAGAGAGATGTAATCATTCGGATGTTTTAAAGGACCTCCAATCGATCTGTTCACAAGCCCCCTGGGGCGAATAATAATCACTAGATGAAAAAGCAGCATGGAATATGGAATGTTTCAGTAAAGAGAAAGGAAAAATGTAAAAAAAAAGTTTCCCGGATAAAATTTGGAAAGCATTTCCGGCTTTTGGGAATGCGCAAATTGGAAATGAGTTTTGGTTTATCCAATGGAATTTCGAATTTTCATTTTCATTGAGCTTATTTTCCGCACTTGCATTATTAATGATAAAGTGTAGTTTTCGTTTTTGTCAAAATGTGTGATCTAAATTGCATTTGGTGTTACGGGTGCTGTTCTATTTTACCATACGGGCGGGCTCAGTGGTGGCGATTGGGTGCTGAAAGTGGGGGGGCAAGATAAAGGGGAAACAAGAAGTCCCCCAAATGGGAAAGGAGGGGAAGGTGGACTAAAAAAAAATTTGCTATTATATTGCTATAAAAAAGCTATGGTATTGCACACTTGTATGTACTCACTATTTTGTGTTATTTGAAGCATGCCAACTTAAAATACACAGTAAAAAAACTTAATAACATAAATTTAAGAAAAGAATTTTTCATACCATAAAGCTGATTTGAGACAAGTTAAAAGCTTTCTTTTTTCGTTATTCTGACTTAAAAAGGCAAAACAAAGCACAATAACTTTCAGAAATATTATATAAAAGGGCCACAAAAACTAAAGTCCAATTTTCAGGAGTATAAAAAGTATGAACTGTTCAAAACACCTTTATATCACTTGCTATTTTAGCTATAGTCGAAGACAATTTAACTAGACCCTTAAGCGAAGGCTACGATGTGTAAAAAGACTGAGCTATGGCCCTGATTAAATAAAAAAAATCAACGGCTGATTTAAAAACAAATAAATATCTATCGGAGTAGTCATAAGTCATATACAGTTAGCTCTGTAGACTCCAAAATGACTGTACAAACGAGAGTCATAAGTCATATTCGGCGCCGTTTCGACTTTTTTCCCTACTGCTTATATGTAAAACTGAGAAAACTTGGAAATGAGTCATTCTGCTAGATTCTGGGTATTTTGTAGATTTAATACGTAGTTACAATAAACTATTTTATTGATGTTTTCGAAATCAAAGCATTGAGAATTAAAAAAAAACTATTAAATCTTTTCTGCCATCATCTTTGAGAACATTCGCTGATAAGTAAAGTAAACAAATATACTTTTGTGGATTGTGTTTTAAAAATGTTAAAATCGGAGATTTTCTGACTAAAATAAACTATTTCATAATCAAACTATTTAATAAGTAATCATAAGTAAAATTATTATAAACTATTTCTTTCAGAAAAACTATAGAAATTATATGGTTGGTTAAAAAAGTTAATCGCTTTGATTAGACTTTGCAAATGTATGTTTTGTTTTGATTTAATTTAACAATTACTGGTACTTTAGAAGCAAAATTTATTAAAATATACTATTGGATTTAATATTCGAACTCGCAATTTGGCGCTCTTTAAAGCGCCAAGTTCCTTACCGGGAGGTTGCAAGCCCGTTCTCCTATCGTCCAAACGTTTGACGTTTGGAGGCGACTAGTGCACATTAAAGCTGTCAATGAGAGGGGTTTGATCCTCCTGAAACCTCCCCCCCCCCTTATTTACGTTTCTATGGTAGTGTGAGGAAGTTAGGGTTCAAAATTTTTCCTTTGTTAGGCAATGCAGTAAAACAATTGATTTGTAATTTAGTTTTAAAAAGTCCAATATATAAAAATGTTGCGGGAGCAACATACAAAAAAGTGCGGGGGCAACATCCGAAAAAAGTGCGGGGGCAACCGCCCCCCCCTTGCCCCCCCGAATCGCCGCCACTGGGCGGGGCTGGCTAGAAAGTGTTCGAAGTCGCATCCGAAATAAAAACTGATATTTCATTACGCGGCCACTTGGTCTACCACTTGGCCACAGTGACTGCGATTGTATGTTAAAAATGAAGGGGCAAAGACTAAAAGTGAGAGGACAAATGTTCAATTGATTTTCTAACTAATAACTATGACTATAGAAGCATAGGCTTAGGAAGGTAAGAAAGGGGAGAGGAAAAGTCTCCCCCTCCCCTCTCGTACTCAAACTTTTCTACTAAAAATTGTTAATATCTCAACAAAAATAATTTATGTAATTTCCTAATTTACAAAGTATTGAAAATTAGCAATTACTAATTAACAAGTAATTGATAAATAATAACTAATTACCATAACTACTAATTACAGTTTATTTATTACCATTGATAAATATTCTGGGAATGGAACTAGTTAAGCCTCCTTCTCTCCCTTAATTTTTGAATTTCTACTCCACTATAAATGACAGTGCGTTTAAATTTTCAAAAAGTAGAATGGTCCTTGCCCTCGCTCTCCACTTGTAATCGCCATCACTATGCCAAATTGTGTAATTCCAAGTTCAATAGGTTGCCCAATAATGAGTTAAATGTCAATTAACTTTACATTATAGCCTAGTCGAGTTGCAAAGTTTAAATGCTTATCACGAAATTCTGTTTTTGGACTTATAAGACTTGACCATATGTAAACTATACTCGAGGACAACCTAAGTTGAACCTGAAGCGGAAGCTATGATTTATACAATTATTCAATTGATTTAGGCTCAACTTAGGTTGTCCCCGAGTATAGAAAAATAAGTTTTAGACTGAAATGTCGGTAACAAAAACACATATACGCTCAGCTGAATAATTCACTCTTAGCAGCTTTATTGTGCAATTATATAGACGGAATTAGAGGTCATTGTTTAAAGTACTTTAAATTAAAGTGATGCAGAATTATAATTGCTTACCTAATGGGGGCTGATTAAGTTAGTAATAATAAGTCAACTGAAACAGATTGTCAAAATCTATTAGCTAATCATTAAAAAACTGAGAATATTCTATATTAGAATTTGTTACTTATTAAATGTTTACTAAGTTTAGAAGGTTTGGTTTGGTTTATACAGTTTCTGGCTGCCTATTTCTGTCCTCGTATTAAGACTCTTATCACAGCCACATACACATTCACACACACATTCATACATTCACCTCGTTATTTTAGAACCAAGGTCAGATGACGTGGAAACACCTGAACTCTTAAGTTTAGAAGGAATTACTGCTAATTACAATGATGAGTTATTATTTACTAACTACAAACCAAAATATTATTGCAATATATTGATTATTATTTCCCTATCAAGATATATATACAAAATTAATTATTACTAATTTACTAAGAAGCACTTATTTAAAACATTTTAGCAAATTAAAACAAAAACTGATTGGAAAAATAAAAATGCCAATAAATTTACTTAAATTGTACAGCCGGGGGAAAAAAACGAACCACCAATGAATATTTCGTTAGTTTTTATAGTAGAGCTAAACTTAATATACCATTTTGTATGGAATAAAGTCTACTATACAATGATATACAAAAAATTTGCATAGGGGACTATCTTCATACTCGAATTTGCAAAAACTTTAAAATTTTCAATAACAACACGTACTTTTGATAGCGCAGAAATGTTCCCCGCCCTCAAAATAATCTAAATATAAATTTTTGTTAATTTCTTACATTTATATGCAGATATATTAGACAATATGTATCGATCTTATTTGAGGGGCTACCTCCACATTGAACAATGTATTAGTTGGACTACGAAATGTAGGACGCGGGTAGAAAATATTTTGGCGTTAGCCGTGGTTCTACTTTTCCCGTGGTCATTCATTCCCCCACTCTTGTATACCCCTCGCCTTTATATAAGAATTTAGAATTTTATGCCAACATCACAGCGTTTTTAATTCTCAAAATTAGTAAAGATTTCTGTTAAGTTCAGCAGATTTTAAATTTGTGTATGACCCCTGAAATGATCATTTGATTCTCATTTTAATATAGCAAACAAACTACGAAGAGGAAAATCACGAAATTTTATATATGCATATAAAGCGTTTTTCTGAATCCATCACTATCAAAATATAGCATGGTTGCTATTCATAAATTTTATGAATATTAACATCCTAATTTAAATAAAATTAAAAAATGTACGTATAAGTAATGAAAGTTAGAGTATTTTATTTGGGTCGTTTAGAAGTAACACAAATAAAAATATCAGCTTAATAAAATTATTATTTCGAAACATATGATTAAAAGTTTAAGAAATTCATTCAACATTACGAGTTCTAAACTTTCGATATTCATAATAAAAAAAAACTTAACCAAATGACTTGCAAATTGATATTATACGATAAATTTTGTCGTAGATTATAATATTGAATAAAAATTGGGTGTTGCTATTGGAAATTTTAAAGTTGGTGTGGATTTTAATATGAAGATAGTCCTCTATGCAAATTTTTTGTATATCAATATGTAGTAGACTTTATTCCATACAAAATGGTATATTAAGTTTAGCTCTACGATAAAAACTCACGAAATAATCATTGATGGTTCGTTTTTTTTCCGCGGCTGTACATAAAGATGTTGTTAGCTTGTTGTTATTTTTTGAATTTGATACAAAACTTGGTCAATTTTATAAAAATAATAATAAATAGAGATCTAAACGTCTTTCACTTTTGAAATGTCTTCCATTTCATTACCTTCCATGAAAAACTGACATCGCTGGAGCTTTTATCTGACATATTGCTCTCCTACTTTTGTCTATTCTGTTGATCCTGCTAAAACTCTATTCTTCGGCTAATATTGATTTTCTGATAAAGAGGTTCTCGAATATTTACCCGCAAAGCTGCATGAAGAAAGGACGAGATGTTTTCCAGGGAGGGGGATCTTTAATGCCAAACGATTTTCCTACCGCCCCCTCTCTCTCCCTCGCGCTTCCGAATTCTCGATGAATCACGAAGCAAAGCACTCCCCCCCCTTCCCCTTCGTTTCATCCCACATCGACACGAATACAGATATACAGATCAGGGCTGCCAATTCCGAAATTTCGAAATCGCCAAGCTGAAGTTGTTGTCAAATTGCAAAACGATGCAGCCGATTTGACGTTCGAGAAATTTACATATGCTTCGATTTCTGTTTGCAGAATTGCAACGTAAAATATCCCCCCCCCCCCAAAAAAAAATTGCGTTTCGTAGAACCATTATTATTTGCAACAATATATTGTAAATTTTCAAATGGTTGTGGAAATGAAATTAATATGAATTAAAAAAATTAGTAACTTAAAAAATAGTACAGCAATTTTGGAGAGTTTTAAGTTTCTCAGTTATAAAAATAACATAAACTAAACCAAAAGTTCGTTTTTTTTAATTCACAAAACAATCGGATATTTAAAATAGTTCTGTAAATTAAAAAAAAAAGTGTGATCATCAAAATTATTATACACCAGAGAAATTTCAATTTTATTGTTTTACTCGTACATCTACATTTTGATTAATTCCATGTTAAAAAAAGCATTTTCAAGTTTATTAATTTTTTCAAATTACAAATAGAATTTTTTTAATTTTGATCTGGGTTTTATTCCCGGTAAGTCTTGGTTGTAATCAGTGCCGTTACAAAAAAAAAATAGTTAAGGTGGGGGTTGAAACAAGAAATTTCACAACTTAACGATTCGAAATTCTCAACTCAACTACTATTCGAAATTCCCAACTCAACTGTGCTGAAAATTCACAGTTCCAACTTATCGACATTTTTAATCTTTTTTTTATATATATTTTAGATAGTATTAAACAGTTCTCTCACAAGCATTGATTTGTTGCACCCATATTTCAATGCAGCGTCCGTTCTGATGTCTAATTTCAATGTAATCTTACAAGTTGGGCGATTTCTAATCTTCCCTAGCTTTCACTTGTTAATAATATTAATTTTCTTCAGGCATAAATTTTCCCAACTCGGGGTTTTTTAGAAGTTGAAATTCCCAACTTTCAGGGTTTCCAGATTATTGGGGGTGGGGGGGTCGGAATCCCTTCCCCCACCCGGTGCAACGGGTCTGGTTGTAATTATTAATATTTATTGAAAGTGATTTATGAAGGCAGCCTATGAAGGCAAGCAACTGCTCTTTTTATTCATTTTCACTCATTGTACACTAATATTTAAGTACATGTCTTTTTCAAAAATGAAACGTATGTATTCGGTGCTATATGATAAGTATCAAATGTACTCACAAATGAGTACATTTTACTTACTTTTGAGTACTTATTTTTAACAGTGTGTTTTATTCTTTTGAATTTAATATTGATGTGCATTACAAGAAAAACTAGGATAAAAAATTCCGGGTCAATGAGACCATTTTTGGAATATAAAATCATGCAAGAAATATATTTTTTGGTATTTTATTGTTTAAAAATAAATTGGTTTGTTTAATATATATAACACGTAAACTCATATTCTAATTACAACTATTATATTTACATTTCTTCAAAAGTACATCGTTTTATTGATATTGATAAGCGGTTCAAAATTAGCCAAGGGGACCCTTTTTTCATATATGCTCGTGAAGTGAAGTCCCCCCACCCCCCTCTTTTCTTTGTGACCCCGCGGATCTCCTAACACCGACCCGTGGACCCCCGGGCGTCCGCGGACTACTTTTTGGGAACCACTGATCTATAAAATAATTTTTAATTATCATGCGTTGTGCCGCTTTTCAAGAACTATACTCGGGGACAACCTAAGTTGAGCCTAAATCAATTGAATATTTATACATATCATAGCCTCCGATTCAGGTTCAACTTAGGTTGTCTCCGAGTATAGGTGTTAGATTGAAAAAAAAGTTAAACATTGAATTATTCCTAAATAAATGGTACGCACTTGAACTTTTTTAGGTGTAAAATTTATTTTTAAAAGAGTAACTTAACTTAAAATGGGCAGATATATGTTTTTCTCAAAATCATTTTCCTATTGGGATTTTTAAACAAGGGGCCTAGGGCCGAAGGCACTTTAACCCTTACATAATTTTTAAAAACATAAATGATACTTAATCTTTTAAAAACATTGATTTCATATTGGGATTCTTAGTACCGACACGTTTTATTGTTTGGGTTTAAAACATAACACAAGTAAGGATATAAAGGGTTGTCACAAATTGTTGGCGCTGATCATTGTTTGGCTGTTTAACTACATATTATAATCCATTCTTTTTGCTATACTTGAATTACTTTGCTTGTTGCTACTGAAGCTAAACGACTTGCTTAAAATATTAGCGAAATAGTTAGGCAAAAAGATGTTTTATAATCCTAATACATATAAATGTGATGCAAACAAAAAAAAATTACCATAGCCCAGCAACTATTAACCATTATGTATGTCAATGCAGATTACACAAGATTATTTTCCTGTTTCCATTAGGCTTGTTACTATAACTTTTTGATTCATATAGAAAAAGAATACCAAAAAAAAAAAAATGTGAGTGACTCTTCTGTCGATATTTGAAAATTGTACGCAATTCTACAGTTGAAAAGCAATTAACTCTTAACCGTATCGGGACCGGGAATCTGAGAGGAATATGAGGGATCGGGGGTCTGTTTCTCTATTCAAAGTAAAGACATTATTCCTATAAAAAAAATTTAATTACATGAATTTTAACAATAACAACTTTGTTCTTCTCATTTTAAAACTACCAGGTATTAAACATTCCAAAGGCCATTTTTCGCCAACCATGGCAGCACTGTATACAGTGTATCACGTCCCCCATGTTCAACCCCCTAGGCTTTGGTTCTTCCCCTATTTTGACCCCCCCTCCCCCCCCCCCCCACTTACTGCTACACCCCTCGCCCCAGAACAGCATCAGTTGGAATTTTGAACGTCACACTTCACTTGACCACCGACTCGGAGATTGGACTTCGTCGCAGTAGGACGTACTTTCTCGAGGCTCCCGTTTGGACTTCTGATCAACTATCGCAGGCCGGAGGTTCGGCCCGCGGACGTGACACGAGGGTCACAGACGATTTTTGACGACTGTTAGCGATACATCGCCCAATTATGGCGAGCTCGCTCATAGATCTCTTGCCGATAATCGTACCCAAGCCGGGTGACGATATGGCACTGATTCGATATTGCAAGCTCCGAGAGTCAATGGCCAAGGATGGCAAAAACTGGACTCCGGGCATGATGGATATGATGATTTACATGGCGGAATCGATTAGCGGTATGGAAGGCTGTCATGACATGGTCGATATGCATGCTATTGCTGCCTGCTTGGATCCGGTCAGGCGGGCGAGACTTAACCTAAGGATAGATGATGTGGAGCCCACCTGCCCAGCTGCCCTCGATCTAAATATGGATATGGATTTAGATACCAATGAGGCGGTTATCGCTGCGAATGGCCGGGTGTCAAGAAACCCAACGCCGGACGCGGAAGATAATTTAGCCTCATTGGTTAATGATGTTCCTGATATCGTGCCACCCTTTATCTTCCTCCGTTGCATGGAAAACTATGCAGCTACGCTAAGCCAGCTAAGCGCACTGTTACCTTGTGGATTCGTCAGCAAAGTTGCAGGCGAGTTCATAAGGATTGCTCCATGCTCGGGGGGGGACTCTGACTCGATCGTGAAATTTCTCAAGGATGGGAATCACGAGTTCTTTTTGGGGAGTTGCGCGCCCTACAAAGTAGTCATCAAGGGGCTACCTCTTGTAACGGCGTGCGATGACCTGATTCCTGAGCTTACCAAATTGGGGTTTGAGCCTACCAAGGTGACCCGCCCCACGGGAAGAAACGGAAAGCATCCGTTGAGCATTCTCGTGGTCGAGTCGCCCCGACGACCTGGTAATAACCGTATGCTGAATATCTCAACCCTGTTTGGTGTAGATGTTAAAATCGAACCATTCAGGAAGCGTGGAAGCATTATGCAATGTTACCAATGTAACTGGTTTGGCCACGCGGCCTCTCACTGTCACATGAAGGCGCGCTGCCTTAAGTGCGGTGAAAACCACGCTACGAGAGATTGTATCCTGCCCCGCCGAGATGACCCATTCTGTATAAATTGCCTACAGAAGGGCCACGTCGCCTGTAGCAGGAGCTGCAATATGTTCCCGAAGAGGCCTCCAACGAAAAGGAGCGAAGGACGCACCGCATTCGTAAAAAGGCCTAGTCGTAATTTTAAAAAAAAAACCTGCCCAAACCAATTTAATTCCCCTGCTGTAACTTCTATCTCTAAGACTAGTTTGCCATGCCCAAACCATTATAATCCCCCCTCTACTTTCACTAAGCCGCAACAACCTAATGATGTTGCACTCATTATGGAGCTCTTTAAACAGCTCACTTCAATTTTCTCCGGAGAGAATGGACTCAAGAGTTTAATCCAGCAACTCCAGGGAAAAGCCTCTGCCATCGAGAAATTACAAGTCTTTCTCGACTTCTTTGCTGCAGCCGATGCCCCGCCCACCGGCCAACCAGGAGCCTCCAAGGACTAGGCCCCGCCCCCTGCCCTGACGTTCAGACATAGAGAAGTGGTGCCCGCTTTTCTTCATAATCTGATGCAGCCATGAGCTACAGTGATGTATTCTACTTCTGATGATTGGAGGCGATGGCCCCTACGGGGCCAAGTCCTTCGTCAACTAGTTAAATTCCTCCTCCAGCATCAGTTGGAAATCGAAACAAAACAAACGCATACCAGAATCGATCTGAATGTTGCATCACCCCAACACCAATTTTGGCTTAGAATTTGGCGATATATTGCCAAATCTGGAACCCAAATGCCGATTTCAATAGTTTTTAAAGTGGACACCAGATGGCACTGTCCTCAATCGCCACTTGAATTTTAAGAAGGTTACTAAGTTTGGCGAATAATCGCTTATTGGGCACTGAGAAGAATTTGTTAATTTTTAAGTGAGCGATACTTTTAATAAACTTCGATGCTTTTTTTATTATATAATTTCCAGTAAATTTACATTAGATTTAACTTCGAATACCAAATATAATGTTATAAATTTCAAACAATAAAAAGCACTATTTCGAATTCGGAATTTTTTTTCTCGTTGGTTTGGCGAATTTGGAATTCAAAACTGGCAGTCCGATGAAAGAACAAATGCAAAGAAAGTTGCGATTTTAAAGGGAACGGACCCGACAAAAAAAGCAAATAGAATAACAAAAAATATTTTAAAAAAAACGAACAGAAGAGAAAATTCGAAAAGTGGTGCTTAGTTGAACGACAGGTAAAATAGGCAAAGCAGTTTGCTTAGAGTTGCTGCAGGGGAAATGACAATCGATTTTGCTGGGAACGAGAGAGAATATTGTGTTTTTTATACCCTAGGACCCCATCCTTTCATTGCAATAAAGTTGTTTAATTTTTAAACACTCTCAGAGAGTGCCGTTCTGTCTATCACAGAATTCGTGTCAGGGATTACGATTTTATTTCCTGTCTTTTTTTGTTATCCCTTTTTCTTTTTAGTTGGTTTCGATGTGATACATGCATTATATAAAGATCCCAAGGGATGCTATGCTCTTTTCTGAATAATTTTATTTATAAAGAACAAGTCAGTGTTTGAATATACAGAATAGGAAAAGGCTTACAATAAGGCTTTTGAATGTCATTATCTACTTGACAATGCAATTTCGGAGATGGCATTACTTTTTGATCTTTTTATTAGTTTGAATTTAAAATGAGAGGATTTGAAAGCTAAGAAAACGTAAGATTTTTTTTTCTTTAGAATATGTAAAAAAAAATTATGATAGGGAAAGTAGTTTTATGCTTCATATATAAATCGTATTTACAAGTATTTCTTAAAATGATGTAACAAAACATATAAAGCTATTAATAATTTATTTTCCAAAAAAAAAACTTTCGATAATAAATTTTATTTTATTCGAATTTTTGCTTTAAATTTAATTTTAATTGTTTCTTTCAAACGTCACAAAGAATTGATGATTGTTATTCTAGGAGCAAAAACTCAAAAAGTGCTGTTTCCAAAATTTCTGAAAACGATATTACTGAATTCGAATCCAAAATTTTTAAAAAACTTATTTTATTAATCTAAAACACAACTTGTCTTATTGCAATTAACTTTCATTTGTTCACGAGTCAATGCATCTGGAAAGTTATTTTTGTTTTCTTACGAATCTCCTTAATGTGACAAGACACGTTTGAGATCGTTTGCTCCTTATTTGTTATTAATATATTTTCTAATAATTTTGATTGGTTGGGTTTTATGATAAGAATAACATTAGTAAAGTTGCTTCATTCTTAGTAACAATTTGTATTTTCTGAAAATGTGTTGTTTTATATAGTTATATTTCTTTTTATTACATTTTCAGAAGAAAAAAAATGTAGGGAACTTCAAATAAATGTCCCTTCTTTCCCCCATAAAAATGAAGTTTATAATTGACGGAAATTGTATTTATTCCAGAGTTTTGAAAATTTCACTGCATCCTTAACGGAAAGGAAGACAAATATTTTCGAAATTCGAATGCCTGAAACGAGGTGAAAATCTAAAAATGCAATGAAATGGCCGTGACAGCTGGAATTCTAGATTAAACGTCTGAGTGATGCTTATTAATTTCTAGGATGGAATTTCTCACCAATCACTTCATCGATTTATCTGAGGATAATTGTTTTCCTATTTTTTAATTGCAGACGATTATTTTATTCGAAATTTGAGTTTAGATTACGCTACTACTTTGTTGATGGAGTGAAGTTATCAATATTGTATATTAGCAATGTTATTTTGACACATAAAGTATTGAAAAATAGTTTAATTATTGTTAGGTTATAAAAATAATAATCAAATAATAACATTGAAATAAAATGTCATTATATAAAAATTCTATTAATCTTTTATAGTGTTTCGACCCGTCAATGAAGAAAAAAGAACTCATTTAAATAAATTTTCATTACAGAAAACTCACATTACGCTTTTAGAGTGATCAATACCAACCCCATAACTTCATGACAAATAGCTCCATTGATATGAATTTGGTCTTAGAAAATCAGGCATAAAATCTTTACATAAAGCAAAGCACGTACAGAGATTGGTCGATGGCCTGAGGTGTCAACCATAACTTCGACTGGACAGCATGTTCGTTTTCCTCTTGTTGGTGAGGTTTTTTTGGGGGGCTTCCAGCACATATTTCTATAATCGGTTGAATCTAAAATCTGCTGAATTTAAAATTAGCTACAGTAGAACTCTAATTATCTGAGACCATATTCCATCGGGATAATTCACGAGAAAATTTTAATTTTTTTAGTTAAAAAACAACGAATTTTGCTTTAGTGTGAAATGCAACTTAATGACAATTAAAAACAATATCATTCACCGATAAGAAACTATTAAAATATGGATTTTGCTGATTTCTTTTTTCTCTCTCGATACGGATCAGGATAATTGGCGATCTGCTTTGTTTGATCCGGATAACGGCAATAGCCCAATTGCGGCCGAAGGGAGCCAGGTTTAGCATATTCTCAAAGAAGAAAAGATTCGTTTATCGCTCAGACAAAAGGTTGCCATGGGCCGCAATTGGAACTTTCCGCCGGATAACTGGGGTGATCTGATTTTGGGAGTTTTAAATGTATATGGGTATTAGTGTAAAAAAAATTATATAAAAACATTTTGGGGGATCCATACCGGCACTTTAACTCTTTTTCGAATAGCACGAATGACATAAATTTGGTCTCCTCCGATAGGAAATTAGAGCTTCTTGGATAGGAAATTCAATGCAATTAAAATCTTAATCTAAAGCAAAGAGTATGAAAAAAAACGATATTTAAGTAGTTTGAAGTAGCAACTTGTTTATCTTCCTTCTGTTGCCGAGTTTTTAATTGGCCCTTATTTCTATAATCTGCTGAAATGTCATTTCACGTAAAACCTGTGCTCCAACACAGGCACACCCTATCTCTACCCATATATGACACGGAATGATATCTCCCAACGGGAATGTTCTCAAGAAAACGGTTGAGAGAATTTATTGTGGAGGTGGGCAATCTCCCAGTGTCATTGATGGATGGGACTTTCCAAGAGTTTGCACCCCACCATCCACTTCGGAATTCGAATGGGAATGAGAATTTTGACGTATTTCTCACCTATCACGTAGATTCCGACGAAAGAATAAATCTTTTTTTTTCTTATATTGCTTTCCACCCCCCTCAAACCCCCTATTGAATCGATTCGAATGAAGGAAAATGAGAAATGGCAAAACATAATCATTGCAACCGATG
The DNA here is from genome assembly GCA_963932185.1 of Troglohyphantes excavatus. Lineage (NCBI taxonomy): Eukaryota > Metazoa > Arthropoda > Arachnida > Araneae > Linyphiidae > Troglohyphantes > Troglohyphantes excavatus. The sequence continues at coordinate 37,364,083 of OZ010673.1, forward strand.
CGCTGGAGCGTGTCTCCGATGCAGCTCGACCGGAACTCTTGAGATAAGGAAGAAATTATTAATTTTTAATTAAAAAAAAGTACTGAAGATTGATGTGTTTCCACTGGAGTCGTGGAGAAGGGGGGCTTATAAGTCTGGTGAAAATGAAAACGTATCGCTTTGAATTGAAATCGAGTATTTTTATAATAAATTCCGAATTCGCATGCATTATTTTCAAGTATAAGAATACTTTTTACTTCAGTATTTCATACTTAATTCCGCTATTGTAACCAGAGTCACCCTTAGCAGACCCATACAAATTTATGAATAAGTTTTCTGATTTTTTAACATCCATACAAATTTATGAATAAGTTTTCTGATTTTTTAACATCCATAAAAATTTATGAATAAGTATTCAGATTTTTTAACATCCGTAGAAATTTATGAATCAGTTTTCAGATATTTTCACATCCATACAAATTTATGAATAGGTTTTCAAATTTTCTCACATCCATACAAATTTATGAATAAGTTTTCTGATTTTTTAACATCCATAAAAAATTATGAATAAGTATTTGGATTTTTTAAAAAGCCAATTAGATTTTTTTATTACCTACAAATATTTGATATATTAACTACATATCATGTGAATGGATATATATTCGAGAACTTCGTTAAATAAAAAATCTGTATTATTTAGATTTTTTTAAAAATTATTTTTATTTATATAAGCCTATTCTCTATCGATCGAGACCAAATTTATGTCAGTCGTGATATTTCCAACGGAATGGATCTCGCTAAGAGGTTAATGATAGAAGGTACAGGCCGAAGTTCTTCGGGAAGCACTTTTGTACATAACACATTTTACAGTTGGAATTTTTAACTTTTTTTTTCGCTAATTCAGAGGTATCTGAATTTTCTGATGGTAGTACCGGCCGTCCTACCAGAAAGAAAAAAAAACGGGCCAAACTGGCGACTTTTGGCGAGATTTTGAGAAAGTCGCTATAAGTGACCGTACAGTAAATTTTTACCGAAAAAACCTCTATATGATCGTAAAGACGAATTCTACCGGCTGTACTCTCCGAACTTCCAGAAGGACATCGTATACTGTTAAAAATAAGTATTCAAAAATAAGTAAACTGTACTCCTTTTTGAGTACATTTGATGCTTGTCATGGCTCCTATTACATAACTTGCGATTTTTGAAAGACATGCACTCAAAAATGTATACAATGAGTAATAATGAATAAAAAGAGCTTTTAAAAATTAATAATAATGCTTAGAATTAATCTTTAAACATAGAGTTATGTCATATTGACAGTAATTATCGATCTTTAAAAATCGGATTTGTGTTATGTACATGCGCGTCCGACATAAAACCTCCATCACATTTATTCCCTCCTTTATAAAGAAACTTAACAATGCCCATCTTATTCAAAGAAAATTTCAGATACTTTGTCTATGAAGCAAAGCTATTAGATACCCCCAAAAAATTTAATTTCCTGAATAATCAAATATTACAAAAACCATTTCGAATTCCGATAGATTCCTTTCTTTTTCAAATCAATAAAAATAAAAAAATATTTAAAACTTTATTTTTTGAAAATGCCTACATAAAAAGTGAACAGAATTTTTTCCAACTACCTTACCAAATAAAAATATCACTAAAATAATCAATCAAACAGCTAAACGAGTTTGAAATGAAAGAGAGACCAGTAGCACATCCCATCCGGGCAATTCAAAGTGCATTACTCATTCTCTGTCACACGATTACTGTCAAGATGGAAGACCCAAAAGCCTGTTGAAGGGTTAATAAAAATTGTGTCAATTGATATTAATACATTGTCAATGGCGATTCTCAAAACCATCATGCCACTTGTAAGCAATGGTTCAATGAAATTGAAACGCGTGTTGCTCATTTAAGTTGTGGAGCAAAATAAAATATCACGTGAGGCTGTGTCGGAGCACGGCCAGCAGGGTTTTACGTGGAACGTCCTTTCAGCCGATTATAGAAATAAGAATTGGTTGCCAAACAAAATCTTGCCAAGAGAATGAAAATAAACAAGCTGTAACACCGAGTGCTTCCATCCCCCTGAACTCTAACTGTAACTGCTGGAAAGCTCAAACCTTGTTTCCTCTATGGGCGCGTTGAAGCCAATTGAAATCAAACATGCTGTGCCCCAACATTTTTTTTTAAAGTGATTTAGTGGTGTTTTTTATTACCATAGCATTGTAGAAATATTAAATGTATATAAATATTATAATTTCTTCTTATATAATTAATTTTTATATTGCTAAACAATAGTTTTTGCTCTTGCTTTTTATCTACTTCGAATTTACCTTGCAAATGACTTTCTATTTTAATAGCAGATTGCATTAAAAATGGGTTTAAAAAGAAAATAGAAAAAAAACTCAGCCAAAAGCAGTACACGTCGGCTTATTTTAACATGAAAAATATACGAAATACTGCGGTAGCAAAGAAAGTGGGGCACATCATGGCTGCCTCTACATTGGCTTCAAGTCAACAAAATGTCTTGCCCAATCCAGAAGTTACAGTTAGAGATCAGTGTTCCTTCCCCGTTACGTACGTGCTTTATTTTATTTCAAGATTTTACATACATCGGCATCTAATTTCCTATCAAAAGACACCATATTTATATCAGTCGGATTATTTGCCATGGAGTTGTAGTGTCGGAATGTATAACCCTAGAAGCGTAACAGAGTATTTCCATCCTGGTCCCCATGTAGCCGATTTTAAAAACATTTCATGTAGAAAATTACTTTTAAATATTTAAAAAAAATTCTTAAATCAAAAAGTTTGCGGAATAAATATGCAATATACGCAATTTTTACTTTAATTATTTATGAACACCAAACATTTTTTTGTTATTCTATTTAATTCTATCAAATTTCTAAGAAGAAAAATTATGCGTTCGTCACAGCCATATTCTACATCTTAAAGAAATAAAATAAATCAAATGTAAATCAGCAATGTCTTCTCTTTGCGAATTCGTAAAAAATTATTTATTAAAATACTGCAAGCATTCAAGACGCAAGTATTTAAATTACTAATTGCGGCTTAATTACAATTAAATCCTTCCCTGAAGAATTTACCTGCCAAATGCAGAGATTTTTTGATAAAAATGAAATGCACAGAACATTGCAAAGCTTTGGGAATTGCACGAACTGTAATAGAAAGTCAATAAATTGGAGAAAAACAGATAAAAGTGAAATCTCTTTCCTAGGATGCATTCGATTTTTGAAGGGAAAAAAATAATCTTTATCGATCTTTAACAGAACTATAGCTCATTTCCATAAAAAAAAAATTCCAACCGATTGCACATTAAATCTGAAGATGGCACCACCCAAGTAGAAAGACGAATTCGAACTTTTATTTTTCGAAGATTAAAATTTCCCATTCAAACAGAAAAGGCGCATACCTAGCGATTCCTACTTAATATGCGAGGCTCTTCTCTTTTTATCACAGACAACTGTCTCTGTCTCTGGAGATAAACAGAACTACCCCGGAACTTTAATTATAGACAGATTAGACAACATTCAAAAATTGATGAATGCGGACTTTTATTATTGAGGAATAGAATTTAAAATTTCTCTTGAACTTGAATGAAATCACTGCTTGGAAATAAACTGTGGGGTGGTCATTTATTGTTGGGAGATTATCATTGTTTGCCTGTATCACATTTAGCTGTATTCGCGTTTGAAAAATTATATTTTTGCCCAACTATTTCGCTTATATTTTAAAAAGTCGCTTAGCTTTACAAGCAACTAACAAAATAGTTAAAGCATAGCAAAAAAAGAAGGGTTTATTATGTTTAAGTAAATATAAAGTTTGAAATATATTATACAATGTTTTACATGGCACCGGACGTTAGATTAAAGGTTCTCACCTTTGACAGTAAACGTCGATTTGAAGCTGGCACAGTGTATAGGGGGCTGGTGTACTTTAAATCTGTTATGGCTTAAATGTCCGCACTAATACTTTGAGATATACAAGAATATAAATATTTTTAATATTATTCTCAGCGTTATCCTCATCTCCACTTTTGTCGCTTGGGCCTTAAAACCCTCAAAGTGGTGAAGAAAATATTGAATTGTAAAGTTGCTTTTACCGTAAACGGGTTTAGCTCATGATTGCATAACAGGTATAGTATATATATTTTTTAAAGTTCCGATTCTATTTCAAAAAAGGAGCATTAAAATTAATTTCATTACTCTGGGATTTGAAAAAGTTGCAACATAGAATATTTTTTATGAAATCAAATTCATTTATGTTCTTTGCTAGGAAAACTAGAAGTACTGGACGACTATCCACGTCCAAACCGCTTAAAGGCTTAAACTGTTCTATTCATGCATAAAACTAACGGAGTAAATCAATTAAAAAAATAAAATAAATTTAAGTATACTTTAATTCTTTAAATGGTTAACCGCAATGAATTTGTTTCTTTAAAAAAAATAGCTGCGTTGTTTTCGAATCAGAAACGTTCTAAATCTGTTACTAAAGCTGCAGCTTCCGTTAATTGCGCCCTAAGTACCAAAATTAATTGTACGTTGACCTCCGAAAAAAACTTTTTAAAAGTCCAGCGGAACGGGAAACGATTTGTAGCTAACCAGAAGAACAATCACAGCTCAACTCCGAACCGAACTGTTTGCCTTCTTTCGTTCTATTCAAGCGATTTTCTCTTTGTTTGAGTAGCTGAATCAACAAGCGAGAAAGGTAACGATATGGAGGTAGCAAATTGCCAACACTTTCACGTTGAGCATTTGGAAGAAAAGTAACCATTTCAATGGTGTGAATGGTGCAGGAAGCAAAAATCTCGGCGGGGAAGCGGAATGATTAGAAGAGCTCCTGGAAAACTTTTCGATGCCACAACCTTTTAACCTTTGCGTAAATGATTATCTGTTCCGTCATCACTGCTTAAAGCTTGGAAATTACGAATGAATGGAACGTTGTTTGATAAAATATTAGGAAGAATAGGTTTAAGAAAATTACTTTAAAAGACAATTGTAATTCTCATTATAATAACAAACGTGAAATAAGGTTTTGTTCTAAAAAACAAAAACAAAAAATTAATAGTAGGCATTACTTTCTATTACTTTATATGCGAATATGATAAAAGTATTATTTCCGTGTGAAACGTTCGATTTTGGGTTTTTATTTTTTTTATCTTAAAGTTTCCTAAGCCAAACAAAGCTGGTTTTTCTTTAATATTTGTTCGTCTGTGGCTGTTCAAATAATATCTTTACAAAATAGTATAATACACAATAACCAATCGTATACGTGACAGAAAGTTTAATGTCATTTTCGAACATTCTAAAAAGTGGGAAACCATTGTTCGATTTTGTCATTTCAGTTATTGTTTGGAAACAGATCTAGAGATTGTATTTACAGTTACTCTCAAGCGAAATAAAAATCGCGATATGTTAACAATATAATTTTTAGCCTTTCGCTCGCCTTGAATGCATCTTCAAATAGAAATATAGTACTTCTCATAATATTTACTAAAGATTTAAAACACCAAATTAAAACGAACACACTATTAAAAATAGGTACTCAAATAATGTAAGTAAAATGTACTCATTTTAAGTACATTCTATGCTAATCATGGTTCCGAATACATAAGCTTCAATTTTAAAAAAGACATGTACTCAAAAACGAGTACAATGAAGTGAATAAAAAGAGCAAATGCTAGAATACAGCTAGAATGCATAGACTGCCTTCATTAATCTCTTTCCATAAATATCGACAATTACAACCAAGACTTACCGAGAATCGAACCTAGATCCTCATGCATCGCAGTCCAAAGCCTTATCCGTTAAACTACCAGGGCGACTTGAAGAAGTTATGGACAGAAGAAGCGTTAAAAAGGTGTACCAAAAGAATGGGAAGTAACACAATTGAGTTCTAATAACTCAGTTTCCATTTCAGAAATCGACATCAAATAATGCGGAAAACCATCTTCTGAACAACTATTATAAGTTTGTCAGGTCGCTTTGTTAAGATGGCTTGAAGAGAACCTGAGATTAGCAATATTAAATCACACTGCTAATTTTTTAGAAGGTACGATTACTTAAATATGAGTACGTCATCACTCATTTACGATGCAATGCGGGAGTTTCACGTGACGTATCATGATGGAAACTTACTAGTCGTGTCGATTTCTTCCCTACAGCAGACAACTTTGCTTCTGTTTGTTTAGTCGCTACCCTTGCAATTAAAGGAAAGTTTGTTTATAATATTTGTTTTTTCCAAATAAGGAAATTTTTTATTCTATATATAAATAAATTTATATACAAAAATACTTATATTATATATAATTTGCTTATAATTAGAATTACAATGAAATACGGATAAATACTTTTATTTTAACACAAAAATGCTTTATAAACCATGAGTACAATCTATCTCAGTGTATGAAGTAAATATTTCTATATTGAGTTATTATTTAAACACAAAAAAGTTAAAATTATAGTACAGGAACTGAAATTCCATACTAATCCTACGGAACATCTTCGGCGTCGGGGATTTTCTCCATGTTCTTTTGGAACAGCGGACTTCTTCTCGGCGTGAAACTCCCCCACTGTACCCAAAGAAAAGCGAGTAGGTTCAGGTACTCATTTTTAAGTATATTTTTCTTACAGTGCAAATACGACACTCGAAATTTAAAAAAAAAATTTAAAAATAAATTTCCCACGATCCCCGAAATTTATCGTTTCACACCAAACACATCCGAGAGCCATCCCGTTATCTTAAACAAAACAAATCACAGATTCCATTGTCCCCCTTAAAAGACGACGAGAAAAATGCCTTATTTGCAACACAAGTCGAAACTTTCGTCTTGCACCCTTTGTTTGAATGGGAAACCCTTTCCTGTAACTCGAAGCTCGGCCACTGGTGTCAAATTCAGAGGGAAGACAGAGGAATCAGATAGCCAATTCGGTCATGTGGCGTACGGGAACATCCCCAATTGGCGATCGCTATCAGACAATGGGGGATGTTTGAACACCGTTAAGGAGATCAAATGCAGATGCGTGATGCATTTACAAGAGGTTTTGGGGAGCTGTTATCTGGAGAATCATCGTCGTTACGAGTTGCGAGCATAGGGAAATGAGTGCTTGCCCATCCCCGGAAACTAGGGAGAAATGTTGAATTTTCCCCAATTCCATACTTAAAGGGATTGTATTCTTAATTTTAAGGGAATAGCACTATCACTGTGAGAAAAGGTACTTAAAAAAATGAGTACCTGCACCTTTTTTTCTTTGAGTACAATTGCATCATAAATGAGCGATGACGTACTCAAATTTAAGTAGTAATCGTACTTCTGTGAAAATGAGCAGCGTGATTTAACATTTCTAATTTCATTTTCTGTTCAAGCCAGCTTAACAAAGCGACATGGCAAACTTAAAATAGTTGTTGAGAAGATGGTTTTCCACACTATTTGATGTAGATTGCTTAAACGGAAACTGAGTTCATACAACTCAGTTATCTTACTTCTCATTCTTTTGGCCCGCCATTTCAACATTTCTGTTGTTTATAACTTCTTCAAGTCGCCCTGGTAGTTTAACGGATAATGCTCTGAACTGCTGCGCCTGAGGGTCTGGTTTCGATTCCCTGTAAGTCTTGAATATAATTGTCGAAATTTATTGAAAGGGGATTATGAAGGCAGCCTATGTAGGGTATCATCTGCTCCTTTTATTCATTGTACTCATTTTTGAGTTCATGTCTTTTTCAAAATAGAAACTTATGTATCCGGAGCCATGATAAGCATCGAATGTACTCAAAAATGAGTGCATTTTACTTATATTTGAGTACTTATTTTTTACAGCGATTATTTCATTTGTAATAATAGTACTATTTTTTTTATACCAACCCTTTACTCCACGATAAATCTCAGAAAACCCAAACCAGAAAATGCCATTTAACACTTCAATTGGAATTTGGAAATATTTGAGTTAAAATTTCTTTCTTTAAAATCCGATTATATATGGTAATAAAGATAATTAAAACAAAATTTTAGAAAAAAAATACTTCATTTTATTTTTAATTTATTCACTACAAATTCCAAAATACACTGCAAAATTTACTATTGTATAAAAATTTAATAAGAAATTAATTAAAAATGAATTTCTTATTCATTAAATTTTTATACAATATTTTACATTCCCCTTTTCGCTCCGCCGGCATGCTTGCAAAATATCAACAATATGTCAGTGTTGCCAGATTCTAAACTAAAAAACTTTTATAAAAGATTATAATAAAGAAAGACGAGAATCAATTAGTACAAAATGTTTTTTTAAAAATACTTTAATCCGTTGGTAAAGTGTAGAGGTCGAAACTTGATGCCCGGTATACCGGACACCAGTTTTGAATAGGTTAAAATTATTTAATTGTCCATCATTTCTAATGATCTTCAAACACCTTGACCACCTTTAATTTGCTAATACAGACACCAAAACAGAGCATATGTCAAGAAAGAGAGCATCGGGTTTCGGCCACCAAGCTAAATAATATAACTATAAGCACTGGAGCAAGGACTAAGCGTCGCCGACCACTTTACTCCTTTTTAAGCGAAAGTAGAAAAACTTACACCACACTTTGAGAGAAGGTAGAAAGAAAATAGTTCTTTCGCATAGGCTTGCGTAGATTTAAAAACGCATTTCAGGCTTTCAAAAATACATTAAATGTTACACATTTAATGTTTTTCCATACTTACTATCTTACTTACAAGAAAAATAAGGCAAAAGGCACCGAATAAAACATTTCTGTGACGTTACGAAGACTCCCGCATAGCCAAGGTAAGAATGTTTTTTCAACTTTTCTTTCCAATTGTATGCATCTGCACGGCACGGTAAAGTACATTGTCGCTCAATGGGAGTCCTCGCTCCAGTGTTTGTATTATATTCTAGCTCAGTGGTTTCGGCCGTCATATTGGAATAGGTTATGAGACGTACAGCACTTTCTTTTCTTGTTAAATTAATCGAAGGCTTTACTAAAAATGTAAGCCTATCTAATAATACATAAATATTATTTCGAATAAACCTTCAAATGGGATATTTCATTTGTGGAGTATTTTCCTACGGCTCTTGAAACCCAAGCCCCTTTTGGCTCTGGTCATAAGGGTCCATTTTGCTGTCAAATATTTTTAATAATATTTTCTAAGTCCTTGGAAAGTATTTTTCGCGTACAATATTTTTTTTTTCGTGAAGAAGAAAAAATTTGTGCAGCGAAGAGTGAAACGCATTGTTAAAAAAATGACGCTTTTCTTTCTTATAAGTTAGTACTGATATAGAATGAAATATTGGGGGCTATTTCTTATTTAACGAAAAGCGCAATTTTTCACAATGCATAATCAGGAGTTGGGGGGTAACCTGGCCTTTCCTCCCTTCTAAATATGCAGTTTATGTGCATTAAATCAAAATGTTTCCTAAAACTTTTTATTCAACTTAGATTTTAGGATAGAATTTTATCGACTATTTAATTTTAATTTTTTTATCCCCAAATCATTCCTTGGTCATGTTGTTTTATATATACATCCACTACTGTTCGTGTTGTGTAAAGTTCCTCCTAAAATAATTCATTACATTTTCCCGCCTTACAGTAATGGAATGGAATGGAATGCATTACTGAAAAGTATGAGGGAAACAGTATAAGAAGTACTAATTTATTGATGCATATCATTACCAAGAAAATCGTTTCAAACTTACATACGTGTTCATAAATACATATATGCTAGAGAAATACATAAAAAAAATTCTAAAGATAAAAATGCAATTCAACACACATCTTCTGTGCTCTAGGGCGTAAGTATATATCTTACAAAAAAATATATAATTCATAAATAAATGTACAAATAAATGAAGTACAAACTCTTCTTTGAAATGACAACCCTGAAGGTGTTAATGCCGTGAAAGATACAATTTTAAAAAAAAATACTCTATTGGAGTTGACATTACAAAGATATTCTTATGATAAGCCTCATAAATGGGGATTCTTCATAACATCAATTTATTAAATCAGTCGACGTACTTAGAGAAATTGGTTCGGCAAAAATATAGTTCCAGACACAGCTTAACGAAGTCATATTAGGCAAAGCGTGTTATCATCAGAAAGAATAGAATGTTGTTGTATAAAGTAAAATTGTATTTACTATTATATTATTTTATGTTATGGGGTTATTTTTCGGTATAAAATCCAATTACGACATCCTTGCTTAGTTAAGAAAGTTACATTTTATACCAGAATTTTTATATTAGCAGTGGTACAGGCGTGTACAGGCATGAGATCGCAAAATTTAGAATAAAAAAGAACCCGAAATATGAAATGAAATATGTCCGAGCGTTCAGCGTATTCCAGTAGATAAGATATTAATGTAAAGCTTATAAAGCGTATTGGGCAAACATAATAAAATAACTCAATAGGATTGCCTCCAAAAATTCTCCGATTTTTCCAGTTGTGCCAAATATACGTGAGACTGTTACTAAACAGTAGAAAAACTTATGTCGTTGCATACTGACTATTGAATGTTAATAATTAGATTGAATAATGTGTGCTGTCGAAAAAATAATTTTGTTCAAAATTTTTTTAAAGAAAGGAACATTAATTTTTTTTCTCCACTTTTTATATTTATACCTGCGCTAATTTAGGAAGTTTAAAGGCTTTTGTTGATATAGGTGTCTAATACAAGTTGTTTAGAATTATTATTAATAATTATTAAATTTGTTCATTTTTATATATTTGGGACGTTACTATAGTTTAAATTTCGAATGTTAATTAACGGGAATGCCATATCGATGTTCATATTGTTTTATCGCCATCTTCTCCGTATTAGGAAGCTTTCCATTTCTTTCGCACCTCGCTAATAAAATTTCGTTAAAAAATTTGAACTTTTACTTCTTTGAGTCCCTCTGACGGACGAGAATATTAAATTATTTTTCTTTCACTTATAAATATCGTATTTGTATTTATTTTTTAAGTTATTTTCTTTCCGTATGTAGAATGGGTATTTCTGCTAGTTTGTATATAAATTTAATATTTTATAGTAATCATTTAAATTAATGAAATACTTTCATTTTCAAAACGTTCCTTGTAAACTAGTCGTTTAACTTGCCCACACTGTTAAAAATTATTACGACCTTGCACCAAAATTTGGTACCCATTTAGCTGCAACCAACATTTGGTGCTTAGTTTCACCATTTTATGGTGCTACCACGGATACCATTTAGTGGTGAAACGTTGCACCAAAACTCATAATATTTTATAAAATTCAAAATTCGAGTTTTGTTAATATTTTAGTAGTAGCATTTTTGTAACAAAGCTAGCAACCGTCCGATCGCAAGATCACAACATTTTTTTTTTAAGTCCACCGATCGGGCTGGAACTAGGAATCTTCTGTTTCATAGCTGAATGTCTTTATCCACTGAGCCACGGAAACCCTTGTTCGTCGTTGTTTTTCTTGGAGAGGATTCCTCGGATTGTTGTTGTAGTGACAGCAAAAATCTCGGTTGCAGTTAAAGAGGTTTGAACCAATTATCAGTGAAACTTCTGCTTTTTTCCGATAAAGAATTTTTGGTTCAACCTAGATTCCATTATAATATGGTGTCATTTGCTGCAGACATCTGTTTGCACCAAGATATGCTACATCGCTGAACTGAAATTTTTAACAGTGCAGTTAGCACGCTTCACGGCAGTAAGCAAGATCTCACGAGAATTGGTTTTACAGAGCACAGAAATTTCTGCACATATTGTGAAATGTTACCAATATATTCGGGGGTTATGACTAAAAACACTCTTTTTAAACTATGTTCAGAGGTTTCGTTCGCTTTGAAGGTCCATTATTTCTGTTCAGTGTCATATTTGTCTACGTTTAAATAGCTCTACGGTCAAGAAGAAGCGTCGTTGTTTCGCATATTTAGAACCCACGTGCTTAGAAGGGGGGGAAATGACACGCAGTAAAAAGGGAATTTCACAGCTATAATCTTTACATTGAATATTTAAAAATTTGGACTGAAAAGAGAGGAAAATATGAAATATAGAAATTTCCTTCTGCATTTTGAAGCAAAGTTAAATAAGTTATTTTTCAGGAGATTTAAAGCTACGTTTTATTTTTCTCGGAACAAACATATTTTTTTTTAAAAAATACAGCAAAAATCAATATGTTCTGCTCAGTATCTTCCAGTTCATATATTTTATTTTAACCTTCGAGCATGGATCCTTCATAGTAGATAAAACATAATGTTATAATCTCGCCAACATCAAAGTGAAACCAACATGTATGGCCTCAGACACGTGGTGAATTACGTCATTCCATTCATAAATTTTCACTGTTACACATTTCCCAATTCATCAGCCAATCGCGAGTATTTTTTAATTCATAATTTTGAAAAGAAGTCACGTGTGTGAGGCCATTCGGTCTGAGTTGTTGGTTTCACGATTATGACGTCATATTCGCTCTACTACAGTCCATTTATGCTCGAAGATTTTAGCGAACACAAAATAAATAAAAGGTGGTCACACATCGTTGGGCGATGGTCGTTGTTCGGATGTTTAACTACACATAATAATCCATTCTTTTTGTTATGCTTTAACTGCTTTGTTTGTTGCTGCTAAAGCTAAGCGACTTGTTTAAAATATAAGTAAAGTAGTTGGGCAAAAATGTTTTATTATTCCAATACAACTAAATGTGATACAGCCAAACAATAACCATCGCCGAACAATTTATGACAACCCTGTAAATTGATCGTTTTTTCTCATAACACTTTCCTTATTTGAAAATATATGGTAAATTAAGAATCAACAGTGTAACAAAGTGAAGTTGTGCAACATGCTTAAAAAATTGTGCATTTCTCTATTAATAATAAAAAAGCCTTAGCTTTTCGAAAAACTTAATATCAAGGTAAACCAAAACACTGAGAAAAAACGATTTAGAATCGTAGCATTCAGGGGCCCGGTACCATGTTTGTTTGTTTTTTAAACTTTTTGTATCAAATTTTAAAGTATATTTATTAAAGTACATATATTAAATATTAAAGTATATACATTAAATATATAAAAGTGAACAATATTTCACACACAATCTCAATAGTTGTTTGTATTTCTTTCTCAAAATTTAAATTTAAAAAAAAAATCAATCTTTCTTTAATATGTTAAGGCTTTTTAAATATATTTTTTCATTTTTTTATACAGATCCTTTTTAAATATATTACATAATTGGCTTTAAAATTTTATATACTGCATATATTCGATTTTTTTTATAAATGAAAAAAATTTTATAGCTCAAAATTTTTTCTTAAAACTATTTTTTTTAATGTATTAATTAAAAAAACTACTACTACTCATAGAGCTAATTCACATGCCAATTTATAATATAGACATATTGTGCAACATGCTTAAAAAATTGTGCATTTCTGTATTAATAATAAAAAAGCCGTAGCTTTTTAAAAAAAACTTAATATCAACGAAAACCAAAACACTGCGAAAAAACGATTTAAAATTTTCGTTCGTGGACAAACACACCTGTCATCCAGCATAAAATGGCCAATAACTCATTTAAAACATAGATACAGTTCTAAAATTTTGCAAGCATATTTTGAAGATTCCAATGATAGTTTTAACAAATAAAAGACAATCGAGAATTACACAATTTTTTGGGCAGAATACAAAAATCATTGAGTCCTTAATGTGCAACGAATTTTACAATGTCAGAATGACACACTACATTCAAAACATACCCTCCCTCACCCCCCCCCCCCCCCCACCATTCCCATATGTCACATGACGGATACATTTTTGTAGTTAAAAACAGTCATTAAAACTTCCACTTAGTGTATTTTACCAAATCTATTTTTTCTAGAAAGATTGGGATTTATATAAAAAAATTATTTATATTAAAGAGTTTAAGAAAGAAATTTCAGCCTCCCTCCATGTCGCGCCACAATTATGCGTGATTGACCCCCCCCCCCCCCCCCCCCCTACTGACATAATTAACAAAACAAATGGATTAGTGGAAGTATTAAATATTCAATGCGATCGGAAATGTGCTTTTACAATTAATTATATTACTATATATATTTGAATTTCTGATTTTCTCTCTCCGAACGGTACGTTAGACTTGGGCATATTATTCAACTGTACAGTCTGAAACTATTATTTCACTTAACGCACATCATTTAAATAAAAATAATCAATACTCGGAAAATTCCATAACGTTATTACATTTTTTTCAAATATTTACACTTAATATTTTAATCTTTGTTTTTAAAATATATAGGGCGGTTAAAATTGTTCGGTGATGATCATTGTTTGGATGTAAACCATTATTTTTTTTCTATAATTTATTTTGTTGCTATTAAAACTCAGCGACTTGTTTAAAATAAAAGCGAAGTAGTTTGGCAAAAATAACGTTTATTATGCCAATACAGTTAAACATGGACTATCACCCAACAATTTATAACCACACTGTATAGTAGAAACTCAATTTTCGATATTTTGTTATATTCGAGAGTACTGAATTTTTTAAAAGAAACCCTGGTTCTGGCATTAAACTAATCCAGTCTGTTTTACATACAAAAAATAAACTTCTTAACTTATTATCATTAGAACAAGTTCTGAGGTGTATTCCTTCTTCTCGTAACTTTCATATATACCCAACTTCCCGGTCATCGATGCATCCATGGAAAGCAGCAGCCATAGCCCAAAGAAACAGGTTTTACTTCTTATATTAAGAGCCCAAGCAATAAATACAGTCCACCTGAGACAAAAATTGCTGTTCCAAAGGGAAAAAGAGGTGGAGCTACGGTAAGATGGCCGAAATATCGCATGATCGAATCTAAACTCGAACAACCAAATGAAGCTCTGCTAAATTTTCGGTGGGAATTATCGCTTCGGTGGGTTTTTGCAACGGAAGGAAGATTTTTAACAGATAAAATAGATAGAAATGGCAATAATTAATACAATAAAATTTTGGGATAGATCTCTTTCAGGGTAAGAGAAAAATATTGAATATCAAAAAGCTTCAGAGAGCCTAGTGTATCTAATTAAGCATTTTGATAAATTTAACGTGCATTGTAGTACTTTCTTAAAGTGTAAGTGAATCGTTAAGTTTTTTTTTTTAATTTAGAAATGATTTTATGGTGTTTTTGAAGTAATAAAATAAAATATATCACATTATATTGACTTAAGATATTTATATTTGAGTTTGGTAATAATTAAGTTTAAAATTAAAAATATATATGTTCAACTGTGTGTTAATAATTAACATAAAAACGAAAATGTTTATCTTCTTTTATAAAACTCCTTTATTTTTCAAAAGTAATCAGACGATAATAAATAAAGCTTCCTTTATTTATTATCGTCTGTCAGCTTTAATCACTTCTTCTGTGTTCCATTTTTTTTTTTTTCGAATTTCCGTTATATTTATTACATAAGAATTAAAGAACGTCTTTTTCTTTAAGTTCTATTCTAAATTCTAGATGCCTGGCCCATAATCTGTTCTCTGCTGATCGTCCGTATGGACGCCAGAAGACCATACTGAAAGAAAATGCCAAACGCATGACATACGACGCCGACCACAAAAGGGTTAAAGTTAAATAAAAAAAATAGACAACTTCAAGAACAAAATCCCGTATATCAGTCTGCAATTCTTAAAATAAATTGAATAAAAATTCGAAATTTAAAATTCCCCCGAATTGCAGACAAATTTTACTTGCTTCAATGTGTATGCTGATTATTAGAAAAATTCTTTAACTAAATGGAATAAAAATTCGAAATTTAAAATTCCTCCGAATTTCAGACAAATTTTACTTGCTTCAATGTGTATGCAGATTATTAGACTGAAAAATATCAATATTACTGCTACAAATTTCACTACCTATTCTCTAATAGAAGCACCGGAACCTAGCTTCAAACATAAATAACAAGCTACCAGAATTTCACTTCAACCAATTAAAAGCAATTGGTATTGTTGAACCGTGAATGAATTGACACCGTTCATATCATCAGATGTAATCTAAATTTATAACCATCTTTCTATTGTATAATCTAACTTCTTCGTTTCTTTTCTTCCCAAGACACGCTTTCAAGCTTGGATTACAAGACCCTTGTTAAGAGAGCAACAATGCATCATTGGGTTTAGTTATAAGTAAGTGTTCATAAAAGACGATAACAAAGTTTAATACAATGTAGCCATTTAGATAGGGAGCAATTAAACATAACCATGTCAATTATCGTAATTTGAATGCCGAACGTGTTTTCTAAAAGGGCTCCTTATTATTTAATATAACTTAAAGTCTTATTGTAAACTTCATTTGATTCCGATGCGTTTATATAAGCAGTTACTATAGTCAAGGAATTTTTGTAACACAAGGGAATATGATTTTGGCGCCCTTATGTGTATAAATCATTTTTAAGGCAAATTTTCTTATTTGGGTCATATTTTTTAATATTTGAATTTTCGGACTTTGTCAACTAAAAAAACTTACATTGGTTTCCCTAAGGAGCAAAATCTGTCGTTTGTACGTTTTCATATAATAAAATAAAATTCAAGTTATATAACCTCTATAAATTAATAAACAGGTAAAAATATAATAAATAAACCTCAAAGTAATTAATTAATTGTAAAATGTGAATTAAGTAAAAATATAATTCTCGAAAAATGCTCAATGTTGATAACAAATTTCCAACTCAAATTATTTATATTTTCCATTTTTCACTAAAATTTGGCGCCCTTCTTAGTCCGACACGCGGCGACTTGTGTCGCCTTGGCCTTAAGCCGCCCATGAATATAATATAAAAAAAAGAGAAGTTTGTTACAATTTAGGAAGTTTTTCACACTTGTTCTTTTAGATTTCAATTGTTCATTATGAATTGTTTTTAAAATTTGACGAATGTACGCTTTAGAGAAGAAAAAACATTGCATCAAAAAAATATAATATTTACTATACCATATTGAATAGAAGATTTCGACTGAATGCATTTCATATAAGTACAAATTTTACAAAAATTAAATTAATGCGACAATGCTTAAATTGTAACAAACTTAACCCGAAACTAGGTTTCTTAAATTAAAGATAGCATTCATCACAATGCGCGCCAGATGAAATACAAAATAAAATGTAATAACTGTGTAATTTAGAAAAAGAACAATGTATTATTGATTCGAATATTCTATCATTTCTTTCATAATTTCCATTTTGTGCGGCGCGATAAAAAATTAAACTAACGACCAGTGGCGAAGGGTCCAGTCATCGGTAGATTCGCCGATGACCACGGAAAAAAGAAGGGAAAAAAAAGAGAATTTTTATTTTTTTTTATTTTTTATCTATTTAAAAAAGTGTTTTAAATATATTTTCTACTTATTTTAAAAATTTCTTATATTACAACATTTAAATCATGCCAAAAAATTAAACCATTTATTAAATTCCCACCGAAAACACTAAAATAAACACGCCAGCCTCCAAAAGTCATCGGCAAAAGCTACAGAATCTATTATTTTTTTATTTGGAGAGAATCAACCAATCAGATGGACGCTTACAAAATCCTCTTCCTACTGTCACTAGACAATTTACATGGCAAAAAGCTCGCCAGCTCATCTGTTTCTATCACCGAATCCCTCAAGCAACCTTTCTTCGTTTTGAAAACTGGAATGGTTGCCATGTTGGTTTGTTAATGCCTCATTTGGCAATAAAGATTAAACTTAAAACTTTTCAATATATTTTTCAATGTATATTCAAATATGATACCTTCCGTAGCTGTCTTTCTCAGAATTAGAATGTTTTCTTTATATCGTCTGACTGACTTGTCATATCGTTGTAAAGTTCGCTTGTTTTTGTGTTTGGGTTAGTCTGACTTTAATTTTTTTAAGGAACTGTTTGTGTTTAAATTATTTTATTACGTTATGGAAAATGGTTTTTCTCCATAATAAAATTAGCAATTAATTAATTGTCCATTTTATTACACTGCTTAAGTAACTGCTTTATTTTGAAATGAACATTAGTTTTTTAACCTCGCAGTACAATAGCTAGGCTTTGGATAATCAGGTTTCTGTTTAATTTAAAATCAAGTAAATAATATATTTTATTATTTTTATAACTATTACTTACAATATCTGCCCATCTAATACGTATATTTGCGTCGATCGTAAAAAAAGGAATAGGAAATATTGAGCAATAACAATTCCTTCGGTTTCGAAATTTGAATTGTATTCAGTAATACAACACTTTGTCCTTATTACTGCTGTTACTTTATTTATTAATTTTGCGAATATGGATATAGCAGAACATGGACATATAAAAACGATGTATTTTGACTGTTATATGTTGTTATTGATAAGAAAAATGCAATTGAATTTAATAATTAAGATTTTTAAAAAAATTAATTTTACTAAATAACACAGGATAAAAGGTACATAAGTGGACAAATATAAATATTATGTATGGCCAGGTTTGCATGGGTAAGGAAATTTGTTGACAAGATAAACAATTTCCTTCTGATTATGCACCTAGCATGCCAATTATTTGTTTAAACATTGAAAAAAAAAGGATCGTTCATTTATTGCACGTCCTGTTATTTTTTATACCCCCTCCACCTTCAATGCACACTTTTTTCACAAATATTTTTTACAGTTATATGGGCAACGCTTTTTAATTTACTTTAATTATCTTCTTTTAATGTGTTATGTTTTGAATAAATTGATAGTTAATTATTATTTAAAAGTGAATATAAAAATATGAAAATTTTCATTCAATTTTTTTTTATTTTATATAAACTTTTTAGAAATATATGCTTATTTTACTTTAAGCATTTTTGCGTTGTAAAATAAAGTGTATTATTTTTATTATATTCCTGTCATTTTATATTTGTTACGTACTTGAGTATGTTTATAAAACGTCAGGTATTTTTTTTCCCCTAAAACCTCAAGAATAATCATTAGAAAGATCCTGAGTTATATGAAAAGGGGCAAATATAAATGCTTGCGGAGAAAATGTCCGCATTTTTTATAATTGCTCTCTGTACCATTTTTCGCAGACTCGTAATTTTTTTTCGCAAACTAGCGGAAATCAATGAATTTTATTTTATTGAATGTGTAAGCTGAGTAATATGTATATACGAATTTAGAAGTAGTATTATTAATTTAAAAGTAATTTTTAAAGTTTTACGACAAAAATGCAAGAAAATAGGGGGGGGGGGGGTGGAATTCGGCTAGGAGCGATGACCATGGCAAAAAGTCACGCCTCGCCACTGCTAACGACATATACAGTCATAAATGGAGAAGAGTAGTTTCAAAAATTGGCTTGTTTAAAAATATTAATATTTAGAACAAAACATGTTTTTAATATTCCAATATAAATTTGAGTTTAGTAAGTCTTAGTTAACAAATTGTATGTGTATGACATTCAAATTGAATTGCAAATAACAATGGTCAATTCAATGTCTTATAATATATATGTCATGCATCTTATATATGTCTTATCCATCCCCGTTTTTTTTGTTCGAAAATTGCTCTTTATTCTATAATTCTACTATTAATAATTCAGTATACAGAGTGGTCACTTTTGTCGAACACCCCAAAAAAAGTATACTAATTTCGAAAATGAGGAGTGCATTTCCAAATTTTATCTTATCTAAAATAATGGAAATCCTATTGAATTCTAAAAAACAGTTGACAGACAAGTTTTGTAACTGTAATCCTCAATTATAAATCAAATCAAAGGAAATCCATAACGATTTTCCTTTGTTAACTACAAACACTCAAGAAAAAAAATCCGTAACCTATCCAACCTAGCAAACGCTTCCCGCGCTTCGGCCCCTTAATAATCCGAAACAAAAACCCCAAAAAAGAAAACAAAACACCAACCTGTTTCGAAATGCCGGTTCTGCCGGGCAAATGCCCTGGTGAAGACCTCACATTTAGAAGAATCGGAACTCAGGTGCAAATCCATGGACACAGCGAACCGACTTCATTAGAGGACCTCGACAGTCTCCGCGACATCATAAACAAGCATTGTCCTCTCTAAAAAAAAGACGTCTTCTGGAACACAAGGGACGGTCGGGGTTCCCCACGCTTCTTTTTGACGATTCTTCTTTCTCTCCGCAATTCTTCGGGACGCTCCACAACAAAGCGTCACGTCGGTTCGCGGCGTCCGCGAATCAAAGTGAAAAATCCCTATAGGTCGTTTTAAAAATCCCTTTTCGTAGGGAAGGTGAGTCAGTGTGGTATCAGCTGATAGAGGGGGGCGGGGAGGCTCTTTTTAGTCAAATGTGTCTATTATTATCAGGGGGCGGGCGGGGGGGGGCGAAGGCCGGGCCGGTCGCGAGCAACACCTGCCGGTGTGGGTTATTTTTCGAATATGGAAGAACGATGTTGTCATGTGAGGTGATGCAGCAGGTTTCGTCAACAAGGAAATGAGTCTGTGAAGAAATATATTTAATATACATACTGCGTATTTCAAAATAGTAGTCGTATGGGTCGGTTGCTGAAACAATTATTAAAATAATTGGTTCCGTTTTTTTTTTGTGATTTTTATATTAACTGTATTTTTGGATTATCAATTTTGCTTCTTGATAGAACTATTTCAAAAATACTCGGAAACGTCTTAATTAACTATAAATTCTAATAAAAAAGTACAACTATCTTTCGTGATGTAATTATCAACGCATTGCATAGGCATCGACTACTAAGAAACAGGACCAGTGTCCAATTAAAAAAAATTAGTACTATAGGCAGAGCTAAAAATTATTTTTACCTAACACTAATGAATAGTGGTTCTGGAATTGTGGGGCGTGGCAGTGGCGTAGCAATTCAAAAATTATGTGGGGGAGGAGGGAACAACTAGTTTCATACCCAGAACATTTACTAAACTAAAAAAAACACTAATTAATAGTTATGTTAATTAGAAAATAGCCGTTAATTAGCATTAAGCTGGTAATTAGTAATAAGCTGTTAATTATCAATAAGTTGTTATTGAGCAATTAGTTGTTAATTAGCAATTATTAATTATCATTAGTTTGCCAATTATCTAATCATTTATATAAATTTCTTATGAAATTAGCAATTTTGTTATTATTTAAAAATAGAAATAACAATTTTCCTAAATTGTATGAAATTATGTGTGTGTCTAAGAACTTTTTTATGATATTGGAAGAAAAATTTGACTTGAAATCCTGTGGGGAAGGGGCGGAGATTGAGCCCCTCCCTTTCCTAACGCCCATGGCGTGAAGTGAATTACAAGAGCAGTGGCGGAAATTAAGGGTGAAGAGCGGGATCAGCTTCCACTCCATTCTTTTTTAAAATTTAAATAAATTTGCATAGAAATTGAAAAGAAAAATGGAAATAATGAAATAAAAAAATACGTAAAACAAAAAATTGCAATATAATGCAGTTGCTCCTTCACTATAGACTTCAAATGGGACTCGGGCGCAACGACCCTCCGCCTCTCTCACAAACGCCACTGACAACAGCAATGCCTATTTATATACAAATGATATTACTATGAATCGGCGTGTCTATATTTCAGAACAGATGGAAGAAAGATCCCCAAAAAAAAATTCTGCGCATATTCCTCTGATCCCAATCCTTAAATATCTAAAAACACAATTTCAAATAAAACCGTATTCGACTTGAAATCAAACTCATATTAACCTATATTTCTATTTCTCACAAAGTAGCAAATAACAAATCTCAACAATTGAAAAAATTTAGGAAGAGAAAAAAAAAAAGAATTCATTCACACTACTAACCTTAATTATACGCATTTTATATCAATGGTTAAATCGATATACATCAATATAAACCGATTCAACTTCATCGATTCGGGCATTTGAATCTATTCTCCGCGTTGTTTGGCCGATCTTGGAAGCGACCGATTCCTTTAGAATGTATGTCAACATCATCAACATTCAAATTCGGATTATCAAAGCAATTTGATATGCTTTGAACCTGCGCTCAGTCAACAATCAGTTGAATTAAATAAGAAGAGATGGTGTTTGTTCCAGGTAAATTATCTGAATCTTTATTTAATTTGGATTTATGGGGAATTGTTTTTATTTCATTTTCTACTGCGAAATCAAAATAAAAAAAGATAGGAATTCAAGAATATTTTTTTAAGGAAAATACACACAAGCTTTCAGTGAATTAAGTAACAATTTGCAATACCAAGATCCAGGCGTGTAGGTAAGGGGGTGGTTCAGGGGGTTCAAACCCCTCCCATTGAAAGTCAAGAAGAAAAAAAATTAAAAATCGAATTACTGTAAAAATCATAAAAATACTTTAAAAAACTAGAAAAATTCTAGTATAATACTTCTTGTTGAGATGCACGAGAAAAAACCTGGTATTTTCCGGGGTCCTATCCCGGAAAATGGCTTTTCAAAAGGCTTCAAAAAACATGTTGTGAGATCATTTTTATCTCAAAATAAGCGTAACAGAACGTAATCGTGTTTCATTATATAACATTTGAATTTCGGCTACGAAGGGAAGAGATTTTAAAACGGGATCCATATATTATTTTAAACAATGAATCTAAAAATGTAAATTTGTTCTCAAAATTTATTTCGTAATTAGGGTGTATTTACTAATTTTAAAAATAGTTAATAACTGATATTGGTAACGATTTCATGAAAAATTAATGATAAATGTAGCTGTTGCGGTACTTATATGCCAACGTATTCCTGTTTACTTGATTAAAAATTAATAATTTAAAAAAAGGGGGGTGGGATTAATTTTTTTTTTTGGGGGGGGGGGGGGAATAAGTTACTTAGTCACGGAACCACCCCCATCAAAAATCTATACCTACGTACCTGCCAATATCTATAAATTGCAATGGTTCCATGATACTTGAGAAGATCATACACATGCTGATATCGTTGATATTGTTTTGTCCTTTAAATTGTAAATATTGATGACTTAAAAAGTATCATATTTTAACAATTCATCAACGCCGGCCCAAATCCACAAAATATTTACTGCTGCCAAATTGTTGTCACAAATTTCAATGTCGGCAATAGAAAACCAATCGGAAAACGTCAATATATTTTGTTTTGTTCTTCATATAATTCTTTACGATCAACAATCCAATTCGACTGCGAGCGATTTTCTCAAGAACTTCCGAAGCAATTTAATTAATTTTTAAAATTATTTGATGTCTTTGGAAAGCTTTGCTCAATCGCCTGTCTTATGCAGAAAACCTGATGAACGACAAACGCTGACTTTAGTTTGCACTCATCTATTTTAAAGAATTTTAAGACTTTAACAAAATAAGACTCAGATTGTCCTAATTAATAATCGTGTGTGTTTTTGATTTTTATTTCCAATATGTTAGATTCCATGACTGCGCATTTCAAATTTACAACTACCCAATTAAGCCACGGTTGCATTTTAGAATAGGCCCTGTCCAGTACAGAATTAATTTTAGAGATAAAAAGAGGCAAGGCTCCAATTTCAAAAAGTGGGCGCCCATTTTTTAAAAAAGCATTTCATTAAAGACGCAAAGTAAACAGATTTTATTTTTCAAATTATGCGGTTGGAAAAATATCAAACTTAAAAAAAGCTTAAAATGAACATTATCCATTGCACACAATTTAAGTTATAACAAGAATTACAAGTAACATGCATAACTTGCATATATTTCGAGAATTTACATCATTAACAACTTTTTAAAATATTTAAATCTTCGCTTAAAAACGCGATGTGTATGTGTATTTTTAATCACTCAAAGTACAGCATTAATATCATGTAGTTTTTCTTATTAAAATTTTAATGGTTAAATTAAATCAAACAATAGAAAAGTTAAAATAAAAGAATAGGCAACGAAGCGGGTGAAGTTAGATTTCTAGGTGTATGTTGGGGTATTTCTATCTGGGAAAATACACTATATTAAGACTAAGTTTATTCTAAAGATAATGTCATGCATTTTTACTGTTGGTAACCCACAAGTATATTATGAGAAAATATAAATATTTAAAACTGACATGCATTAATCAATTCTAACTGAAACACACCAATAACTGCACATCAAACGATAGACTTGGATGCTTTTGGTGAAATGTATCCACACGACCTGTTCTAAAGGGCAATCGTAAATTACGAATGGGCAGTCGAGAATTTAAAATGGGCAGTCACAGTGGCGGCTCGCCCACTACAGCAAGTACAGCCGGGCTGCACCTAATTTCAGTGTTCACTCTAGAAATAAAAAGGGGCAGGGCGCAGTTGGCAGTAAAAGGGCACCCCGTTTTTGAAAAGGCACTTCTTGTTTTTAAAAGGGCACTTTTAAAAAAAATTATGGGGTGGGCGGGCCACACATCGGACCCGTGACCAAACAAAAAAGTTCTGATTTATTGATTGACATTGCGCAGGAAAGACCCGAACAAAATTGATGATTCTTTATGAAGATATTACCTTAAAATCTAAAATTTGACATTTTAAACTGAATGTTTTCAATAAAAACCAAATCTGTAAGTAGCCCTAATCCCTTTACAAAACTGATAAAAATGCTACTTAAATCCAAAATTTGGTAATAAAATGCCTAAACTTGCAACTTCGCCCCAAACCATCTTCTCTTTAAAAAACCACAGAAACAAAAATTAGCATTTCATATGCGGGCACAGGCAACCAATAATGCCCCGTGCTCGAAATTACCGCGGAATCATCGTGATTTCATAACACGCGAAGTTAAAAAGGAGTTTGTTCTTCTACTGTCACAATTAACTTAATTGCAATTTACACACAATTTTTTTTAATTGGTGCCTTTTTTAAAGACAGCTAGGAAAGCACTGACGCTTGTGCCGTGACTGAAAAGGGCAAGAAGGGCGGAATTTTTTCAAAAGAGGGCGGCATTTTTGAAAAAGGGGCACGAGGGCGCAATCGAGAGTAAAAAAAGGCGGGCAGGGCGGGCCGCCCTTCAAAAAACGCCTAGAGTGAACACTGTAATTTTATTATATTTTAAAACTAAAATTATATATTTTATTAATTTTCTTAAATGAAGATTAGAATTGGAAATGGAGATAAAATTTCAACTCTTAAGTAAAAAAAATCTCCGATAAATAGCAAGCGTGTTTCCGTAATGCACAAATTCAGGAGAAGAAAAAACAAAAACTCCATTCAATAAAAATTGCAGCTAAAAAGCGAAGTTCGAAATCGGCTGCATCGTTGCCATGGCAACCTTACGTAGTATGACTTCCCCAGCACGCTAAAATGGAGGATGTGACGACACAAACGTAGCGCAAAAGGATTTTTTCAAATGAGCTGTACTGGGATTTCGAATAAATGATTGGTTCATTGCTGAATCGGCGAAGTGGGGTGGAGGAAAACAATAATTTCGAAGAATCTCTCCAAACGGAAATAGTTTTCGATAAGTTTGCACGTGTGTTGTTGTTTCTTTACTTAAATTAATATTAAAATTGACCGATTCGCAAGTTTGATAGGAGGATTGATTTTATTTTCAAAAAATAAGTAAGTGTTTTCTATTATTTTTACATGTTATCTTTCATAAAAGTTGAAAGGAAACTTTGGTTTGAGTAATAAATTTTAAAGAATGTCCGTTCGTGTATGGTTGTGAAAAAGGTGAGGGGGGGGGGGGGGGAGGGGGGGAGTTACATGTTTTCGGCTGCACTAACATTTTTGACCACGGGCCGCCACTGGGCAGTCATAAATTTCAAATGGAAATTTCGCTTAAAATAGACCCTGAGAGTCCATCGCTTAGCGAAGCATACTTCCGAAGAGGGAAAACATTCTTCTGCTGTTAGGGAATTCTTGAAAACGGCAGATATAAAAATAACAAACAACAAAAAATAACTGCAACAGCTCGCCGCTGTTGTCCAATGAGCCTCGAGTCTGGCACACGACAGATGGGTCACGGGCAAGGTAACACCGCCCCCCCCCCCCCCCTCACCTCCTGAATGAACCCCAGAAAACATTTTCATTATAGTGTTGTGGGACCGTGTATACATTTAGGAATTCCTATAGCATATTCTTAAACGAGGCGTAACTATAGGGGAGGTGATGTGAAGATATTTATACCTTCCCTAAATTGTTACTTTAGGGAGCGTTCATTTATTACGTCCCGTTATTTTTCGTCATTTTGTACACCCCCCTTTCCCCATGTCATGCACCGTCACGTCTCCTACGGTCACGTCACAAATAGATACCATTCTGTGTATTTCACCAAACATCCCATTCGAAAGATAGGAATTTCTATAAAAAAGGACACATCAAAGTTTGTCAAAGAAATTTCGGCATTTTGTTTTACGAAATTCTGCTACGTCACGACCCAATAACTCAGACCCCCATGTCACGCATAACAGACTCGCTCCCCCTAAGAGTGCGTGACGTAATAAATGAACAGCCCCTTATGATTTGTTCAGTGTAAAATGCGTGATTGTTGATATTAGCAAAATATAAATTGTTGTATCAGAAAACAAATAGTAGATCATCACGAATACCTATAACGAAATTCGTCAAAAATTGCAATGTATTTTTAAAACTTTTGTAAAAAAACATCAAAAGATATTTTACAATTTAGTATCAAAATTATTACCGGGCCATATATCAGGGGAATGTCGTTGCAACAAGATATAGTTTCACTATCAAGTTAATATACCACGTAAAAGTGAAGGTTGGTTAAATTAACGTCGGTCACACTAGAACCTGCACGTAAATTTAAAACAAACTTAGATCGTTTCATATCAGTATAAGTTATATTCACCGAAGATAAATATATATATGTGGTAGATTAGATTTGGTTTGGTTAATTAACGTCGCACTAGAGCTGCACAGTGGGCTATTGGCGACGGTGACCGAGGCCTCCGTGGCCGAGTGAATTAATGCGTCAGCTGGGAATCCAAAGGGTCCCCGGTTCGAACCTGTGCGACGGACTATACTAAGAATAGTAAAAAAGTAGTGATATAGCGATCGGAGGGTTGCCAACTTCGTTACCAAAATACTAGAATGTCGTCCAGAACATCAACAAAAAAATTAGCAGCGTGTATACGGGACTGGTGCACGATAAATCTGATCGGGGTCCAAAGTTCCGACGTCTATTGAAGGCGTTGGATGCCAGCTCAGGTGTTGTCTTCGTCATCTGACCATGGTTCAAAAATACGAGGCATCGTTCCCGGGTCTTTTCTTCTAGATAGGTCCCGAATCGTCGCCAATAGCCCACTGTGCAGCTCT
Organism: Troglohyphantes excavatus; assembly: GCA_963932185.1. Classification (NCBI taxonomy): domain Eukaryota; kingdom Metazoa; phylum Arthropoda; class Arachnida; order Araneae; family Linyphiidae; genus Troglohyphantes; species Troglohyphantes excavatus. The sequence continues at coordinate 37,391,237 of OZ010673.1, forward strand.
AGTGCGACGTTATTAATCAAACCAAACCTAGAAGGTAAGACCTGGGAACGATGCCCCGTATTTTGTAATCATGGTCAGATGGCGAGGATAACACCTGAGCTGGCACTAACAGATTAAGATATTGGAGAGCTGTACCCTATCGCTTAACACGACTCTCAAAATGTGTTTGAACTGAATTTCTTTCCAGCAGTAAGAGTAGTGATCTTGCGATCGGAGGGTTGCCAGTTTCGCTACAAAAATACTAGAAAGTCGTCCAGAATATCCAACAAATTATACTGGCGTGTATACGGGACTGGTGCACGATAAATCAGATCGGGGTCCAAAGTCCCGACGTCTATTGAAGGCGTTGGGTGCCAGTTCAGGTGTTTCTCGTCATCTGACCATGATTCTAAAATAACGAGATGTGTGTATGAATGTGTGTGTGAATGTGTTCCCGGGTCTTTCCTTCGAGATTGACCCCGAACCGTCGCCAATAGCCCACTGTGCAGCTCTAGTGCGACGTTAATTAACAAAACCAACCAGAATATCCAACAAATTATACTGGCGTGTATAAGGGACTGGTGCACGATACGTTTCTGATCGGGGTCCAAAGTCCCGACGTCTATTGAAGGCGTTGGGTGCCAGTTCAGGTGTTTCCTCGTCATCTGACCATGGTTCTAAAATAACGAGGTGCATGTATGAATGTGTATGTATTCTCGGGTCTTTCCTTCGAGATTGACCCCGAACCGTCGCCAATAGCCCACTGTGCAGCTCTAGTGCGACGTTAATTAAACAAATCAAACCAACCAGACAAATCAATTCAGGAATTGTCCGTTATTTGACCATGGTTAAAAATATACGAGGCATTGTTCCCGGGTCTTAACTTCGAGATAGGTCCAAACCGTCGCTAATATCCCAATGTGCAGCTCTAGTGCGACGTTATTTTAACCAAACCAAACTTAATGATTCGAAATTACCAACTCAACAGTACAAAAAGTTCCCAGTTCCAACTTATCAACTTTTTATAGATTAGGTAACAGTTCTCTCAAATGTATTGATTTGTTGCACGCATGTTTTAATGCAATGTCTAATTTAAGTTTAATCTTACAAGTTGGGCAATTTCTAATCTTCTCTCGCTTTCATTTGCTAATGATATAAATTTTCTTCAGGCAAAAATTTTCCCGAATCACGGATTTTTAAAACTGGAAAATCCCATCTCTTAAGGTAGGTTTCCAGGTTATTGAAAGGGAACCCCCCCCCTCCCCTAGTGCGATGAGCCTGCTCTCTATTGGGGCGTAACGATTGTAGTCAGGCCCATCTCGCAAGTTTTTTTTATGGCCTCTCCCGTAATATATATTGGGGAGTTTCACGCCAAGAAGAAGAAGACCGCTGTTCCAACGGAACATGGAGACGTATTCTAGACGCCGAAAAAGTTCCGTAGAATTAGTATGGAAGTACAGCTGCTGCAATATACTTTTTAAGGTTTTTCTTTTTAAAATACTAACATGGTGATTTCGTGTAGTGCATTCGGTTGCTCTAACACTGTTTCGAAAGCGGATTGTATTGCAAGAAAAGTTTCTTTTCACAGTTTCCCTCATTCTGATTCTAATCTGATGAAAGCATGGCTAGCTAGGATAAAACGAGAAAACTTCGTTCCTACGAAATATTCAAAGTTGTGCTCCGATCATTTTGATCCAAAATGTTTTTTTCAAACAGGAGGAAATATCTAACGATATATGGAAAAAGACAATTTCACTTAGTTTTTCTGCATATGAATAAATATGTAATAAGTTGAAATTTACTAACAAAGGGTCTTTTACTTAAACTTTGCAATGTTAAAAATAAACGATGAAAATACACAGCTAAATTATCTTGTTAAAATACAATACAAAGTTGAGTGGAATAAGCGAGCGAGCGGAGAGAACAAAACCACAGGCTTGTCTGCTAAAGAGAAGAAATCGAAACTACAAGTAGGGAATTCATGTTACCATGTCACGTGAAACTCCCGCATTGTATATTATTTTATATATTTCACCCCTCCCGCAAAATATTAACAAAACCATAATCCATAAACTCTTATATGCAAATCAATCTTACAATTTTTAAAAAATTCATTGATTATACGGGCAATTCATACAAATTCAAATGTAATATGAATAAACATGAAACAATTTAAATTGTAGAATGGTAAACTTTAATTCGATAGCAATATAAATATACAAGCTTAAATTAAGTAAAAGACATACATATATATAAATCTTTTACGTAGATGAACCAATAATAAACAGCCTTTTAGTGGATTCAAACATTTCATTCAGTTCATTTGTGCCATTGTTGCATCAATCTGTTTGATCCATGGCACTAAAAGCTTTATTTTATTCCTGTACATGGGATCAGCAGCCACTGGGTTTTGCTCGAGGTACACAGTTTCTAACTTTTTAAACATTCTCAAAACCTCCAGACTCTGCCAGGAATCGATTTCATTGTCATTAAACTAAAAGAGAAAATGCACATGTATTAAAAACAGCAATATACAATTTAGTATAAAATATGCAAAAACGTTGTAGTTATAAAAACAGTATTAAGGGAAAAAAAGGTAGAAATGTTCCCCATGGGGAATATTGTGGAATGTGAGTGAACATGTTTTGATATTTTAAACCACAGATGTGATAAATGCTTTTTACCATATAAATTTTGATGAATTGGACGGGGAATTTCTAGCTAAAGCACAGAAATTACTAACTGAGTAACAGACTGAAAATGAACAAATTCATGCTTTGAATATCAACAGCGAAACTACAAAACAACTTTTCTGCAATTCAATAGATTGTCTCGCTATAACAACTTTATATTTTAGTAATTTTCAATGGCAAAAAAAGATTTGGCATACAAAATAAATGTGTGTTTTAAAAGAAAAATAAGTCATATTTAAGTTATTTTAATAAAGAATGTAGTAATTTGGGAGAAATATACCTTAAGAACATACTTTTAATACCATAAGTCATTATACTTTAAGAGATATATGGAAGTTTTAATAGAACATATTAAAATTTTATTTTCTAAATATTGTGAAAAGAGAAAAGAACTCCTTCACTTTAATTACAATTTCCTCTAAATTATTTTTTGTGTAAGAGAGGACTGGGGATAATTTATAGAGTATAAATATATACTAGATATAAAAAAAATAAACATATTGGGTATATATAAACAATATTTGGATTTTTTTTCAAACACGTTATCAAAATCAGTTTTTTTTCCCTTACTTTACTGAGACTTGGCTTTTAAGTGGACCAAATTTAAAAACATATTTTGATTTAAACATAAAATTTAACAATTATATTTTGATTTAAACATAAAATTTAACAATTATATTTTGATTTAAACATTAAATTTCACAAATATATTTTGATTTAAACATAAAATTTAACAATTATATTTTGAATGCACAATAGATAACATATATTTATCATATAAAGCTATTAACTTTCTACAGGTACACAATATTGAGGAAGTATACAAAAGATGTCTTTTTGTAACAGGTAACATTTACAACACTAACTTCAAATTCTGTAAATCGCTCTGAAACTCAAAAGGTAAATGTTCAGCAGCATTAGTAAATAGTTCACGTTGTTCATTCAGAAACACTGAACGCAAGCTTAAAAATTAAAAGATAGTATAAAAATCCAAGGTCTAAACTATGGTACTGATCTGTGTAACTCTAATAAACACTATTTCATTGGCTCTTTGTAAATTAAGAGTTTAGGAGAAGAATGACAAGAGTCCATCTGGAGTGATTATGCAGGAAACAATTACAAACTTAAATATCTCATGCACATGTCAAGAATTCTGATTGTTTTAACTTCTTTTATTGGACTATCATCATCCTTCTTGTTTCACAACTAGCTGCAATGAAAGTATACCGCTGTAGCTAACAGAAGGTGTTAAGAAAAATTTGGATCCACCGGATTCAGATTTCACCGGACCTTATGAAAATTCTTACATTAAGTTTACTTGATGATAAAAAAAATGTGTGAATTACATATACATATTTAATTTTTAAAAAAGATTATCGGTAGTTAGTATTATTCATGTAAAACTGTATAATCTTTAATCCTATAACAAATGTCAAAAGTGCAGCCAACAGCATGTAAAAAAACTATCAAACAGAGCAAACAAGCACCAAGTGAGACCAAAATAGTTCCAATTATGGCTTTACTTAAAGTACTGGTTAAATATGGCACATATCAATATGTATTTTAAAAAAAGAACGTTTATATTCTGAAAATAACTCTTAAATTCTTACCCAAAATTCTTCTAGGTCCTCTAAATGATCAATGTTTGCAACACTTTTTATTTTATTTCCGGTCATATCAAGTGTCTGAAGTTTCACCTGTAATAGAATTAAAACAAAATAACTTTTTCATCCACTGCAGTCAAGGGAATGATATCACATGTAGTGATCTCCAATTTTCACGGCATTGCATATAATTTTTATAACATTAAAAACTCATTTTTTATACATATTTTTTATAAATTTTAGCCTTAGGGCATTTTAAAAGATTGTTCTTTAAAAATAATTAAGGTTTTTAAAAATTATAACAAGCATTTATTAAAATTTTCTTTAAACTCTCCTGAACTGAAAACAACTTTACAGTTTGCTTAAAATTATTCTTGTACTAGTAGCAGATATTGTGTATGATCCTAGCTCATAATTAAAACAATTAACAAGCTAAAAATTATTAACATCCATTAACAACCCAAAGAATGAATTTACAAATTATAATTTGTAATTTTAATTATTTTAGGATGAACTTGTAAGAAAATTATTTTAATTTAAAACCGGCAAAATATTTTTTATATGCCATCAAGTTATTTTCATATGTTTACTTTGTGATAGAAAGCTGAAAACTATCAATATAAATATTCAATTAAAAAATATTACTTACTTAACATCTCAATTCTACTTGAAAATTAATTTTAATCTTTGTTTTTATCACATTCGAACAAAGTGCACTGCCAAAACTTTTAGAAGTCATATTTATTTTAACTTACTTTTGCCATGGCTGATTTCAGAGTAAAAGATATTATGATTGCACTTTTATTATAAACATTAAATATTCAAATGTCATGTATTTTTCTTTTAATTTAAAGATCTTTACATGTCAAAGGGTTTTGTGACAGCAAGGAAACACTTAAGATAAAAAAAAAATACTCCTTACATTGCTTTGAAGTCCATCAATATCAGTAACTCCATTATGGCTCAAATAAAGATGCTCAAGCTTTGCAGATTTCTCGAGTCCTTCAATTTTTACGATTCTGTTACTCTAAAGACAAAAGTATTATTTAAAAAAAAAAATAGTAAATAAGAAGTAAAATATCATAATAAAATAAACGCTCTAAAGTACCGATAATAAACAATTACATTCTCTGATTCTCATTGCAACAGTAGTTGCAAAAAGGCAATTTAGAACTGTACTTTTATAACTTAGGTCTTTCATACATTTCATTATGTTTATCATTATGAAAATATATGTATTTTTTTATCAGAAAATATATGTGTATATCAAACTGTTATTAAAGTTACATATTAACTGTTATTGTCTTACAAAATGTGCAAAAAAAATACAGGGGGTTTAATTTGTTGTTTATATAAGAAAAAAATACATTATACATTTGGAAATAAGGATATGTAAATATTGTCTATTCTTGTTACATAAGACAGACATTTTTGGGTTTTGATATAAGTTTTTACTATATAAATAACTAAATTAAGCAGTACTTTTAATTAGTATTTTTTGCAACAATCAAGGTAACTTAATAGCTTTTTACTAGAAGTTATTAAATTTGTTAACATAACTTGGACACTTTTGTCACACTCTTCTTAAAACTTTTATAAACAATTATATGTGATAGTAGCATAACCGAAGGAAACTATTTAACTTCAGTTTCATTTTGGCAATAAAGATGTTATGTCGAGTGTAAACGACAGGAAAAATTTTGCTGTGCTGAAGAAAAAGACGCATTGTTAAAAATAAATACCTGTTTTCTGAAAGAATAATTTTAGTTGATGCTGCGCCTTTATCCCCTATACCTTTCATATAGTAAATACCTCTCCAGCGAAATAGCTTTTATTTATAATCATACTACTTTTTCTTAAGAATATTATACTGATGACATATATTGTTTTTTGGCCAACTAGTTTTAACAAGAAAATATATTAAACATGAATTAAAAAAAATGTAATAACTTGCAAAGTTTCTTTAAAACTTATAAAATTGTTATTAAATTTAAAAGAATCAATAAAAATCAAACTAGATTGCCAAACAGAAGGGAAATGTAAATCAGTTAAAAAGAATTGAAAAAAAAATGTAGGCATGTCTTTTGTATGGGATATTTTTGTACTCAAACCATAAAAGGAATTAAAAAAAAAAAAAAAAAAAAAAAACTTTGGAAGAAAACTTAATATAAACAATTATATGGTAAAATATATATAACACATGTTTTTTTGTCAGTCAGTATTTTTTGTGAAAAGAAAAACTTTAAAAAGTTTACCTGTAAGCTCAACAGCTCTAAATTTTCTAATGATTCCAGATTCTGAATTTTGGAAATTTTGTTTTTTCCCAGGAATAAATTCGTTACATTTTTCAATCCATCTAAATTTTCAATCACCTGCAAAAGCAAACACATATACTGATGAGCATAACATAAAGAAAACACTTCAAGAGAATGCTTGAAGAAGTTCAAAACAAATTGAACAATCACATTAAAAAAGCATTCACGTTCAGGTAAATCTCGAATTATTTTCATACATTTTTAAACAAAACATACTCTGATTCGATTCGATCCGAGTTCTAGCATTTCCAGATTTTCCAAATGTCCAAGATTCTCAATCTTTGTGATCTTGTTGTTGATAAGGAAGAGCTTCCTTAAATTCAGTAAATTATCTAGATTTTCGATTTTAGTGATCCGATTAAAAGATACATCTAGTATCCTGAAAAATAAAACAGAGCAAAGTTTATGCTTTTAAGTTTAAATAAATATATTATGAGGAAATGCAAAACAGTTACTAGAAAGTTTAAAAAATATATAAACTTACTCTAAATTTACCAAGGCATCCAGATTTTCAATTTTAGTGATTTGATTATCATATAATTCAAGTTCTCTCAAAGTGGTGAGCATGTGAAGATTTTCAATCTCCTTGATTAAATTATTCCTTAAGCAGAGGGTCTATAATGTATAAAATAAATACTGTTTAAGCACTGCAACAAATTTAGATAAAAACTAAACAAATTTTAACCAATCTCTTTTACATTGGCTTTAATAAATAGTACCAGGGGACCGAGCCCAGCTCGCTTTCATATTTTATTACTTAATAATATTTCTAATAAATCGAATTAAATGCAAATGCTTTGAAATGTCCATATCAACGGTTAGACGTTTCATGAGATTTTTTTTATCATCTAATAATGTATTTTTATCGAAATATCTTTAAGTTCTTAGAAATATGCTCATATAAGGCTATAAGCGTCAAAGTTGAAACGATATCGTATTAATTCTGCAAAAGTAACTTAAATTAATGTTATTAGCGGTTCTGAGCAACTAATACAACCATTCGCACAATTGTAGTACAAACTTTCGTTTGCATGGTAAAACGTGACAACATTCTTGCTGTTCAGTATTTTAGTAACCATTTGTAATGATGTTTGCTTCAGTCTAACTCTGGAGTAACTGAATGAACTTTTAAATACTATGCGAAGTAGCTTTGTTATTAAGAAGATTATGATAATGGAGATCAAATTATTTTTTGCTACTGCAAAATTCTTTAGGCAATTTTTTTTCTTCAAACTGCATACACAAATAATAAGGAACGAACAACGTTTTATATTCTTATTAAACGTTTAATTAAAAATAAGGATTTTTACTTATTTCGAATAATTTTATGTGTAATTCGGAATTAATCGTAGTGACGAAAACAAAGTTTTAAATTTAATTTAGTGGAAAAGAATATAATTTGAACCAAGTGATTATTCATTATAACGCCATCGACAATCAGCCTTCTATAAAATTAAACTTTTTCTATAATCTAAATATAAGAGTTTTTATTATGTAATAGTAGTTACGATTAAAATAATATTAATCTATTTTTTGTGTTAAACAAATTTTGTTAAAGATGTAGCTGCCGTTCTCGACTTTTCAATACACATATATTATTTTATTTAGCCTAAGGTTTGAAAATGACACATGTTGAAATTTACAACAGTTGTTAGGAATAGTTCATAATTTTGTTCATAAGAAAAGGTTGCAGAATATAAAATATGAGTAGGTAGCTTGCAGTCTGGGTCTTGAAAACAATATAGTTACTTTGAACACATTTTATTAACAAAATATTTATTTGAAGTAACATGATAAAAATAATTAAAAACACATTTATGGTAAATGTAAAATTTATTTTTAAGAATGGTTTAAAATTTGCTGAAATTAATATCCCTGTGTGTACGTGAAAACTTTTTTTTCCAAGCGTTTAAATTACTATGTACGTTTCAATTAAAAACTCTTAAAATATTTTTCCTTTGTTATATTGTATAAAGTATCGTTACTCATCTAATTATCTTCTTGAAACTAAACATACTAACATAATACGAGAACAGAATTAAGTATTGTGTTATTACTACCTAATGCAATTTAATATCAAAAATAATTTCATATTTAATTAAGCAGGTGCAAAGTTATTTCGGGCAAACCTTTAAATAAAGAAGAAACTTATTTGAAGTAACAAAGTAAATAAATTTTAAAACACGTTTATAGTAAATGATGTAAAATTTATATTTACAAATTATTTTAAATTTCTTAATTAAAAATTTAAACTCCTTTACCTTTGTTCTATTGTAAAAGTTCATTACTCATTTTCAATCCCTCTCTGCTTGAAACTAAACTTACTTACGTAATTCGAGAAAAAGTTCATTATTAAATTGTACAAAATGTAATAGGAATGTTGCTTTTATATTCAGAACTTTATGTGACAAATTTACTGGTATCAGTTTTCCAGAAAAAAATAGTATTTGAAACCATTTAACGTTTTTATTAATTATTTACTCATTAGAATGTGGAATTAATACCAAACCATTTTTATAAACACTATGCATGACATAGTCTCGAGATTAAAATTTTAAGAATAACAAAAACGCATGGTCGATTAGCCTCTGTGATTGGTGAAATAACAAACCATGTGGTTACCATCAACCAATAAAAAATGTGCGTGAAGTCACTTATATCTTGAAATGACGTCATGTAATTTCCACAAAAAGCAGTGCAAAGTGTTCATGGTAAACAAATGCGAACTTTTGGAAACACTTCCTTTTTTGACAATTTCCAAAACATATCTTGAAAACTGGCAAACTAAGAATTTTTCTCTGTTTCTTGTTTAATACTATCAGAAATAGGTGTATTTATAAACAATTGGTAAAATAAAAGCTATAAATAATAGTAAAACATAGTTTTAATAATTTTTAATAATAAGGCATAAAATATTTTTTTTTACCTTTATAAATATTGCTTAAAATTGCTTTAATAAAACTTCTTTTAATTAATTCCATTAGCATATAAATTCTAAAAAAATATTTATAAACAATTACTAAAATAAAACTTATGAAATAAAAATGTATAACAAAGTTTAAATGTAAATAAATATATATTTTATAAATAACACGTAACATTAATTTAATAAAACCTTATTCAATTGATTTCATTGGAACATAAATACTTAACAAAACAAACGAAATTGCTTCTAATTTTTGTTTTGAAAATTCCATGTTATATTTACGGAAATACATAATCCATTTTACATGAAATAAAAAAATCTACTTGTTTTTCAAAACGATATTTTATTATATGGAATTTTAAAAACTTTCTCTTGTGAATTCCATGTATGACGTCACGAGCAGAAACAGTAAAAAATCTTAGGGTTAAATTTGTTCAAACTGTGATTATTTTGAATGCAAACGATTTTGTTCAAGTTATTTTTAAATATTTATTAGAAAACTTATAGTATTTAGTAGACGAAATAATCACGTGATTAGAATGTGCATTTTGTTTATTTAAAAACGCAAATGATTTTTTAATTTTAATTTACTGATATTTCCTTCGTTTATTTATGAGAAAAAAATACTTTATTTTAGAATAAAGACTATAATGAAAATATATCATCAAAATATTTTACATGTTTTAAATTAAAATAACATATGACGAATTAAATAACATTTAACTGCTATTGCCATATAACCTATTAACTCATACGCGATGAATAATTTTTAATGGAAAGAATGAAATTGAACTTTTATTCTGCGTATTTCACCCTCTAAATGAAATTTTTCGAAGATGAAACCTATCCCAATCGAATTTTTACCCCAAAAACTGGTAATACATCAATTTTCGTGAAAATCGTTAGAGCGGATATCGAGATTACGCAAACAAACAAACAAATAAATAAATAAATATAGTGACATTGCTCGTTTAATAGTATTTGATTACTGAATTTTACAGATATTTTATCCATTTATAAAAAGGACAAATAATTAAAATTCTGACTAAATAAAGTTTACTTTAAAAAGTGAATTTATTTTTATTTGATAAGCAAAAATGTTAGAGACAGCCAATTTTACAAATATTTTTAAATGAAATTAATCCATAAAAAGCAAATATTTGTGAAATAATTTTTTCTTAACGAACATACAATCCAACATTGCCATAACAAAAATTATACACTACTTTAATCCGAAAAATGGATAAACTCGTCTAAAGGTGCATTAAAATAATGTCACTTCCTTCATTAAAGGAGTCTGATACACATTTTATTTAATATGACAAATACATTTTCTAAATTAAAGGACCAAAACAATATTTTTCGATCTTAGCGCACCTGCTTTTAACTTTGCCAATGCACAATTTTTGTGAAGTCTATATTAATAGTTTATGTTGAAATAATACATAAATCTTTTGCACTGAGGTGTATTTTAAATTATTTTTAAATAATTAACTTAAAAAAAAAGAATGCTTACTTATAGTATTGGTTAAAAGTGTAAGTAATTATAAAACAACTACATATTTTAATTTTTTTTTTTTAGCCATTGAGATGGTTAAAAGTGATTTGTACAAACCACGCAAGAGGGTGGGAAATTTTACTTTGAATAAATAGTTCCTATATGTTGAGTAGCATCCTAGCGGTTAATAAAATTTTGTTGCAATTCAATTGTAAAAATATTAAACACTATATAAAAAATATTTTCATAAAGGTATAAAAATTCAATATAATCTAAAAAAGGTTTAGAATAATTTATAAACTACCAGTGGCGGCTCGCCCACTACAGCAAGTACAGCCGGGCTACACCTAAATTCATTAGTGTATTTTAAAACTAAAATCAGATATTTTACTAATTTGCTTAAATGAAGATTAGAATTGAAAATGAAATTTCTACGGTAGTAAACAAAATCTCCGATAAATAGCAAGCATGTTACCGTAATGCACAATTCAGGAGGGGAAAAAACTCCATTCAATCAAAATTGCAGCTAAAAAGCGAAATCCAAAATCGGCTGCATCGTTGCCATGGCAACCTCTATGTAGTATGGAGATTCCCCCCCATGCTAATGCACTGCATTTGTGAGAAGGTACAATTCAGGAGGGGAAAAAACTCCATTCAATCAAAATTACAGCTAAAAAGCGAAATTCAAAATCGGCTGCATCGTTGCCATGGCAACCTCTACGCAGTATGGAGATTCCCCCCCATGCTAATGCACTGCATTTGTGAGAAGGTACAGCTGAAATGAATTTTCTTGTTTTAGCTGCACTTCAGGTTCGATATGCTGATTGGCTCGTGGGATGAAACGAGAACTTACGAGAATATCTCCAAACGGAAATGGTTTTCGTGATACATTTACTGTGTGCTATTGTTTCAGGACATAGTACAGGATTTATAAGCTAATGAGAGAGATGTATTTTTGATTATATGGATGAATGACTAGCCCAAGATGATCTTTTTTATCTATCTTACCATTTATAGGTAAAGGTAATTTATAAAATGTTAAAATTTGTGGCAGAAATGTTAGCTGTAAAATTTATCTTATAAAGTCTGCCGTATTTATTTATACCTTTCTGATACACAAATTAAATTTTAAGTTATTAAAAATTCAACAATTAGAATTTAACTTGCGTAATAAATACATTTTCTTGAGTATTTTAGTTTGTGAATAAGCTTTACATGTTTATTTTATTTTTGTTTGTAGTTTTAATGCTGTTTAGAAGAAAGAAATTACATTTCTTTTAAATTACGCATTTAATCTTTGAATATGACAACATTGAAATCTGCTGTCTTATTTGCTAAGATTTTTTTTTTGTAACAAAGAGTGTTATATTATGGGAAAACTATACACATTTTATTACATAATCTGTAATAATTCCAAAACCAAATATACAGGAAAATGAACTATTTAAATATTTAAGATAAATAAATGTAAAAATATTACCTCTACTACATGCAAATTTTCAAAATGCTCTATCTTTCGTATCCTACAGTGCGTCAAATCAATATCCTGAAGGGAAAAAAGTTTATTAAAAGCTACTAATTTTTAACTTCTAACAATTACCATTTTTCTACTCTGAAAGAAAATTATTTTTACTAAATTTGTTTTACAATTATCTTAAAAAGAATGTACAGTTTAATATTTAAAAAAAAGTATAATATATTTATTCCATTTAACTTGTCTCAGGCTCTTGGTTTTAAATGAAAATCCTATAAATAACTTTTATCATAAACAATTCTAAAACTTGAGATATTAAAAAAGATTGAAAATATAAACTATCTACCAACTAGTTATGAACTATTTAGGTTATAAAAAATTGTTAATGAATGCAAAACAGTTGTTTCAAGGAAAGATTGCTTCTTTTTAAAAGCTGTTTGTTGTTTACCACAATGAGTGACACAGGCTGAATGTAGGTGGATAAGCTGTGGCCAGCTTCTAAGAACTAACAAATGATAGATTTGATCAGATAATTTTACTCATAAGAAAAAAAATTGTGACTAGAGATTCGTGTGGATCATTAGGTAGTTCTAAAGACGTGCAAGCGGGTTCTAGGCCCAGAGCAATAACCTCTTAGGAGGCTTAATGTGTCCTTGGCACTCAATATAAAAATATGAAAATCTACCATATTTTTTTTTTTAAGTTAAACTAATTAATTTATTTTAATTATTAAATTCAGTACCATTTTAATTCCCAACTTATTATTAGTACTTCCGAACAATTAATGCAAATGTATGGATCAATTTGAAAAAATACAAGAAATTTTAAGACGCAAGAAATATTTTTTTCAACAATGTTATTAAAAGACAATTTAATGATACATTTTTTGAGATTTTTTTTTATCGTAGTTAAGACTCTTTTGTTAACAAAAACAGCAAATTTTTAATAAATTAAAAAAACTTGAATTTTTTTACAATGGTGCAACTGTATAAAATGGTTAAAATATGTACATTGTATAGACAATATGTATGTAATATTATCACGTGGGCAATTGTCATGATTTTCATCAATACAACCATAAAAAGAAAAAAAAAAAAAATTGATGCAACTTAAATATCTAAGTTGTATTTATTGCTTTTATTCTGTAAATTAAAAGGGGAATGGTTAAAAAGAACACAATTTGTATAATCCCTAGGCTTCAAATATATAAATTTGATTATAGGAATAGACAAAAGGTATTGGGCTATATGTTTGTCAGCATCCATTGAGAAAATAAGATATCAAGTGTTAATTAAAATTATTTTTACTTGTACTCACCACTTCATCATTATCTATGACAAGGGGGATTTCTTCCCCGTCATCCATTTTTTCTTCTTCTATAAAAAAATAAGACAAAAATTATTTTGCGTAAATATTAAAAAAATTTGTATTTTAACTTTTGATGGGTTAGCTTAAAGTCGAGTGTTGACCTAGAGCTACACAATGGGCTATTGGTGACAGTTTGGGATATGTCCAATAGGAAAGACCCAGAAACACTGCCTTGTAATTTTGAACCATGGTTAGATAATGAGGGCAGCATATGAGCTGACACCCAATGCACCAGGCATAGATGTAAGGATGTTTAAGACCATATTGATATTAAATTTAAGAAGCTCAAGTCCTGTATGCACAGTGGATGTTTTTTGCAGATGGACGACAAAATGAAACTGACAATAGATCACAAGCTCTCTACACCATCAAAATCAATATTCCAACATAGAACCTACTGCTCACGAATCGAATACTCTAACGCTGGGCAGCTATTTTTTTATTACTTTAATTAAAAACATATGTACTAATTGTTTAACTACTGAATTTGTTCATTTTTCCCCTCACAAGTTCAAACAAATGCATGCAACAATTTAAATATCACACATCAAATTTTAATATACAGAACGTGCATTGCACTTGTGTACATAGAAATGATAGTTTGTTTTAAATAAAGTCGGGTGTTGTTGTCACAAAGCATGGCTAGAAAGGTATTATATGAAATGTCATTTCAGAAGATTACTGAAATAAGAGTTGGTTGCCAATGAAAACTTACCAACCAGTATATATCCTGGATTTTATAAACCTTTTAGGGTCATTCCACGTGAAATCACCCAATGGGTGTTGCTCCATAGTCACCGATTTTTATAAAATTTATACCACTGTTAAATATCATAATCAAACCACCAAATCTCATATATTTTTAAATGTTGTTGAAAAGGAGCAGAGTTATAGCCATTTGAAAATCAGCCATTTTTCTCAAAAGGCGGCCATCTTGGATTTACTACGATATCTAAAAATGCTTGTAATATGAGAACCAGAGGATCAAATTCCACAAAATTGGTACCAAATTAAAGAAAAATAAACAAAGAACACATATTTAATATCTAAACACTTTCTAGTGTTCATTTTAATAGTTTTTACTCTATTCAAAGTTAAAAAAGTGCTTTAAAAATTGGTCCAGTTTAAGAGGTCATAAAAAAAAATGGCTCACTTTTTATTTTGCTATAACTTGGTAAATATATTATTTGATATGTCTATATTTAATACAAAAAAAATCTTGAGGGTATTATTCTTGATTGCTAAAAAAATTGATATAAAAAAAGTTCTCTATTTTATACCCAAATAGGGCTATTTGCAACCAAATCTGGCTATTTATTGCTAAACCTGGCTTTTTTTTTACACTTTTCAAAGTTGGGAACTATGAGAGATAGCATGCTATATGCATAATGAAATGAAATTCTGCAACATATTGAAAGGTCAAAGCAATAACTGTCTCTTTGCATCATTTTTGTTTTAGAATATATGACTTCATCTTACATTCTAACCAATCAGATCAATATTACACAATATTTTACACTAAGTGTGAGCAATTCCTTTTTGATCAAGTTCATTTGAGTTAGTATTGTCTAGATGTGAAGTTGTCGAGATATTAAAGTGTTGTAGTTTAATATTAAGTGTATTGCAGAAATGGCTTGTTTTGTGTGTAAGAAACTTAATATGACATACGAGTTTGTTTCAGTGCTTAAATGTTCTTCGAATGATTTGGAATATTAAAAAGGAGATTATATTATTTAGAAATCTATGATGAATGTTATGTTAGTAGAAAGAACTGCAAGACCCATAAAGATAATTACTTGAAATAGTACAAACTGATACAGAGTACATGTTGTGACCCACTTAATAACCATCCTTGCAACATTTTGAAGGAAGAGTTAATGCTTTATGATTATTTAGCGATACATTTTGAAATAACTTAAAAACAGTGAGATAAAACTGATCCTGCCGAGTTAAAAAAAATGTATTACAACAGTTGATGAATTTGTTGATCTACATTAATAGGGAAATTGATTTCTTTGTGTACACATAAATTTTTTACAAAAGCTCAGAGTAAGTACTTTAAGAAATCTAATTCTAATGCCAAGTTATTGGCAAATAAGGCCATTATTGTTGCAGATTTTTCCGAAAATTATGTGTGTGTTGGGCAAGATGCTATTTAAAGTGTCCATTGGGAAAAAGAACAAGCAACATTCCACCTCTTTCTTGTCTATGCAAAAGATAGTATTGGAACTATAATAACTATTTCTATGTCCATAATCAATGACTATCTTATACATGACACAACATTGTGAGATTGAAATGCCAGTCAGAAATGTGAAAAAAGATATGTTTTAGCTGACACAATTCCAGGAACTAGAACAAATCACTGTTTAGTGCCAATAAATCAATCACAATTAAAGATTTCCAGGGTATCAGGTTCATCATCAACTTTCATAGCTACTATGGCATTTGAAGAAAATATAAAACCATTACATTTGAAAAAGAACAATATATTACCTTTGTTTTAAGGAAATAACTGGAGGATTGGGAACATTTTGGGTTTTTTGGAAGAATACCGATAACTATAAAATTATGTTCATGCATCCTCATGGCCCAAGTTCATACATGTGGCCAAATCCCACATATGTATGTTGGATTCCATATGAACACATAATCAAACCTGTAACTCTTCCAACGACAACTACACGCAAAACATATCAGATCACAAACTTAGAGAATAAATCAAATAAAATGTTATTCAAATCTTGTAGATTGAATATATTGGCTTTTGAAGGCTACAAAAAGTATGATTAATTATTATTTTTTAGCTTTATTTAATTTATACATGTATAAACATTTTAAAGCAATTGGTATTTGCAAACATTTTTCCGAATTAATGTCATGTTTGGCATGACTTGTTTTTGCTACGACGCACAATACCCTCTCGAATTTTTTCCTATTAAATGTAGAATTTCATTATATGTTATGCATATAGCATACTATCTTTCATGTCATAGTTCCCAACTTTGAAAAGTGTAAAAAAAAGCCAGGTTTAGCAATAAATAGCCAGATTTGGTTGCAAATAGCCCTATTTGGGTATAAAATAGAGAACTTTTTTTATATCAATTTTTTTTGCAATCAAGAATAATACCCTCGAGATTTTTTTTGTATTAAATATAGACATATCAAATAATATATTTACCAAGTTATAGCAAAATACAAAGTGAGCCATTTTTTTTATGGCCACTTAAACTGGACCAATTTTTAAAGCACTTTTTTAACTTTGAATAGAGTATAAACTATTAAAATGAATACTAGAAAGTGTTTAGATATTAAATATGTGTTATTTGTTTATTTTTCTTTAATTTGGTACCAATTTTGTTGAATTTGATCCTCTGGTTCTCATATTACAAGCATTTTTAGACATTGTTGTAAATCCAAGATGGCCGCCTTTTGAGAAAAATGGCTGATTTTCAAATGGCTATAACTCTGCTCCTTTTCAATAAAATTAAAAAATATTTGAGATTTGGTGGTTTGATTATGATATTTAACAGTGGTATAAATTTCAAAAAAATCTGTGACTATGGAGCAACAAATTAATTCTCAAATGGGTGTTTTCGTATGGAATGACCCTTTATCAAGTTAGTTAAATTGTCAAATTTTTTTTTAGCTTTTTAAAAAACATTTTAGTATTAAAAGACGTTGTGGGGTTGCCATACTATAAATTTATCGCTCCTATAAACCACGGCAAAAAAAAAACTCGCACGCCAAATGTCCTATACTACATCTGTACCGTATTTGGTTTATTCCTAGTGTCCAGTGCCCTCGCGAAATGGCATTTGGCGATAAAGTTTATATTTTGGCAACCCTACTTGATGACGCGAAAGGCATCTAGTTAGATGACGCTAAACTAGATGTGTGCGCGTTGACGCTACACGCGCGCATCGACGCTTGCTGTCGCTGTCAGATCACGTGGTTGTGAATTTGATTTTTAACGATGTATACGAGGACGACATTTATTTAAATAGTAGGTATTTGTGGGAGTCGGAAATGAAAGGTAAACGTGCCGTGATGGATGCCGGATTGTTGTGCAACAAGCGAATGTGCAAAAATTGTCTAACCAGCGAACGTGCAAGGTATGCGGAAGGTGCATGGAAGGGCCCCGCTGCAATTCACTGTGGAATGGGTTTATGGGTCGAACCATGGATACATTATGCAGCAAATGATCGACTGCCCGGGGGGTGTCATGGATGTGATCCTGAGTAGTCGGAGGCCGAAGGCTACAAAATCAATGTCAGGAGTCTGTGATTTTAGCGCGCGTTACGCATGTACGCTTAAGAGTTCTGTCGAAATGCCCCGAAGGATTGCCTGTAAGCACCATGATCGACTGCCCGGAGTGGGTCATGGATGTGATCATGAGTAGTCGGAGTCCGAAGACCACAAAATCGATGTAAGGAGTCTGTGACTTTAGCGCGCTGTACGCGTGTGCGCTTAAGAGTGTTGTCGAAGTGCCCCAAATGACTGCCCGAAGGATTGCCTATAAGTACCATGATCGACTGCCCAGGGGACATTGTTACCTTCAAGATAGGCGCCGAACTGCCGCCAACAGCCCAATATAAACTCTAGTGTGATGTTAATTAACCAAAACAAAGTTCAACGCAATGTCCGCCATTTTGATTTAGCGACAAAAAAACCTTCATTTTTGGCTTTGGCATCAATTTTTGAACTTGGCGACAATGGGGCACCACACTAGGAATTTACCCCGTATTTTTTTGTGATAATCCAATTTTGCATGTTATTAATAGGTAATTGTACATGAACACATTCTTACCATCCTCACTTTCATCTGTGTCAACAAAGTGCTCTTCTGACGACATAGCCAGTTCAAGTTGAAAGTCAAAGGAATATCTAGAAAATTACATAGATAAAAAATAAATACTTGTTTATAAGGTTAATGTGCATAACAATCTGGCAGCAGTATTTTAAATTTCACGATAGTATTAAAAACAATTCAAATAACAGTGTACTAGAGTTCCTTTAGATTTTGTTAAATACGGACAGGTAGATGAGGTTAAAAATATTTAATCACCGAATTAAAAACTCTTTTTTTCTACTCCTGTTTCTACATTTTTCTAAAACACAAGAACTTAAAAGAATAGAAAGTAAATATCTCAAATCTCAATATTTTGGAAATACTTCTCACTATGCTAATAATTTGAAACAATTTGCTTTATAAAAGAATGACATCCACAATTAAAATAAATTGACAGATCATTTTCTGAAAAGTGTGCGCAACATTAGTTTGTAGGAATACACTCCTTCGATAAAATATGTATATTGTGACTTTGCCCCCAAAAAATTAATTTAATTTTAAAGCTTAGTTAAAAATAAAATATTATTTAGAAATTTGCATAGATAAAAACTTACTAGTTGATATTAATTGAAGATAATGTACGAAAAATATTTGTTTTATTTACTTCTTGGCTCGCCGCTGTCAAATGAGAGATAATAATAGTAGAGGAATATTTTACATAGTGTTCTTTTAGTGTTAGGGATTCGATAAAGAAAAGTTGAAGCTTTTTGAGCAGATGGCGCTACAAAAAGTTTAAAAAATAATTAAATTTAAAAATAAGGCTGCACAAATGTAAATTTATTTTGGTGTTGAAAAACATGTAAAACATTGTTTTGTTTTTTTTAAACAATTCAGATAATTATTATTTTACAGGATGATAAATATTTTATATTTATTTATTTTTCGCTCTGCTTGGTTGTGCGACCTCTTCGGATCTTGCCCTTCACAAACTGCATTTGATCTTTTGCCGCAACAGAAGGTGGTTGACTGTGATAAAGTAAAGATACCGAAACTTGTGCAATTTGACAGCTGACTTTCGTAAGATACTTTAAATTTTATTTTAAGTGCAAGATTTGTTAGTTCCATGCTTTGTCTGTGATATATATATATATATTTTTAAGTTTCTTTTTAATATTAAATGTACTTTACATCTTGCTCTTTGAAGAGTAAGAGCAATGTATCTCAAATTGACATTGTGTGACCTTGCCGGTGTGTTTTAGTACACGTGAGTGAATTGAGGTTGCCATAAGATTAAAAGTATTAACCAGAAGAATATTTCCGAGTAGTAGTAACTTTCACCATCAAATATTCGAGGTATCCAACTTTGATACGATTGAAAGCAGTAATCTGTAGGAAGGTCTGAAAACCACTAATCAGCAATATTTCTATGGTGAACAATCTACCGCTCTTTAAATTATTGATAAAGATTTATATTGGTTTCAAATTATTGAAGGCTACATTATACAAAGCTTTCATAATTGTGAAAAGTGTCTTAATATTTAAAAAAAATACATGAATTGAAACAATGTAAAATTTAAATCAAATAATTATAAAATGTATCCCATTCATCAGTGGCCCATTTATTGGGGGCTATAGCCTGAAGAGACAAAATAAATAGTGGGAAATTGTGTTAAGTATTGATATTCAAAAGAGTATCAATCAATTTTAAAAATATTTTTTTTTCTTAAGAATCATAAAAAAATATTTTTACAAGGGAGCCTTTGGTTTTAATTAGCTTTAATTTTATAAAAATAAGAACTATTTTACACATTTTCTCATCAAAATCTGGTTATTATTCAGCTTTGAACCACATACTAAAAAAATAATGGTCTTATTTGGATATTTACTTTATTTTCCTGAAAAAAAGGGCAGCAAAATGTATGCATCCCCAAGGCAGGAAAACTTACAAATCTGCCAATCATCACATTTAAAGTAAAAGAATTTTAAGACTAACTTTTCTTGCATGCTTTATTTAATATGTGATTTATTACAAAAAATACCCAATTTTTTTTTAAATTTCTGTTATTGTATTTACTTTCTTTAACCTTACAAAGCAGTAAAAATACATTTAATTGTTTGGTATATCAAAATCCAAAATGAGTGAAATTACAGATATGGGTGCTAACGACAATTGGCTTCACAAAATATTTGATACTCTAATATTTATCCATTCCCACTTCTATTACTGTTTTTGCACCTTATCGCATAGCAGGGTTGGTAAACTGTTATAATCCTATAATACAATATGTATTTGTAAACAAATTCCTTTTCTGTATATGAGCATAATCAATTTTACTACTTCTATTGATGAGTTGATAGTAATAAAGTTATTGATAAAGATATTTTTTTTTCTTGAGTACAGAAGTGAACTTTTAGAAATATGCATATTTGATAAAAAGGTTGGGTACCTCAAAATGATATTTTAATTGAACTAATTTAAATAGGATATATAAATTAAACCATGAGTGATTTATTTTTAATAAAGCAAATTGCAAATGTTTTGTTGTTTAAATTTTAAAGGATTTTTTCAACTTGCAAAAAGTTGAAACTATGACCAAATGACATTGAGGCATAGTGGATCTGCATTAAAACTAGTGGTAGGTTATCTCAAGAACTTGCAGAGGTCATCCTTTTCTAGTGGTAATTCACAATCATTGTTTTTTTTTTTTTAACCTACATTCTAAATAATAAATATAATTAAAGTTATGAAATATCTTGTCCATTAAATTGTTGAAAAAAGTATTGCGTACTTTGAACAATATCATTGGGACATGTTGCTTCTATGTAATTATAAAGTTAAACTTAGTTTAGTCCGTAAAGTATATAGGGTCTGCTTTGAAATTATATAAGATTCAATGCCTTTTATTTGTGTGTTTCGAGTTATTATCAAAATATTAATTTTTTTCCCCTTTATGAATTGGGTTTTTATTAAAGTAATGCTTTAAAATTTCAAATTGTATAGATTTCAGCACAGGTGTTAAGTGAATAGGAAAAACACAGCAAATGTGTGCATCAAATATATATGTATTAAATTCTGATATATTCATTAAGAAATACTTGTTTACTTAGTAGTATTCTGAATATGTTAATATTCGAAATTCTTGTTTGATAAATTCATAATCTTTATTTCAATCCTATTGTTCATTCTGGTTTGTTTTGTATTATGATAGGAATTACTATTACAATAAATTAATGTTTCTACCATTTTTGTAAAAAAAAAATACCTAATTATATACTAGTTAATAACATTAATAATAATGCTATTTAATACCAGTTAAAGATGTTTACATAATAAAAAAATATGCTGGCTAAATTGTAATGGATAATTTTTTAATGTATTTTAATAAAATTTATTTTGTTCAAGTCTCAATGAAAAGCTTTAGTTATGTGTATTATCTGATCTTGGCTAAAAAATTAATTGTTTATTTAGCATTATAATTAATAAAAATTTTATAGGTCATAATAAAAGTTAGTTACCTATAAGAAAAATGGATTTATTTTATCTTTCAAATTTGTAACTTATATGGCGAATTCTTAAAGAAAAAGTTTCTTCCATTTCTTCTGGCTGGTTTTTTTCCACTTTGGAAAAAACTTGCTAACCCTTGTCTTCTCTTAATTATTATATACTTCTTGACTCTCCATTGTTCCTTTCTTGATAAGAAAAAAAATCCCTTGCTATGCAAAAGTTTGAAAAGGAAGTTGTGTTAATGAAATTCAATCCATTGACAAATTTGGCCATGTCGAAATTGTTGCATTTAAGATATTTTGAAACTGAATTGATAATCCCACTTTTTTTTATTAATGCTAATAATATTCTGGACTTATAATAAAACTAATCAATATAATGAAATATCTCAAGCTCCACAATTTATTTTAGACCTAACCATGCCGATTCAAAAGATTCACGCAAGGCAGATTTTTGACAGCCGTGGAAACCCAACTGTTGAAGTTGATATTACCACAGACAAAGGTAAATATTGTACATACATTGCCACAAGACAATGTGAAAGTGAAACTAACATGTTGACTGTCTATCATTATTCTTGTCATTTATCTAAATTATCCACCTTAGGTTTGTTTCGGGCTGGTGTCCCTAGCGGTGCTTCTACTGGTATTTATGAAGCCTTAGAGATGCGAGATGGCGAAAAGGGCTCTTATCATGGCAAGAGTGTCCTGAAAGCTGTCGGAAATGTGAACAATGTTATTGCTCCAGAACTCTTAAAGAAGGTAATAACTGTAACTTTGAATTTTGAAAAGGTTATGATTTTATAGCCATGTTAATTTTTTAGATATTTTAGACATTTTAAGTAGTTTAAAAGTGTTAAATGATCCTATTGACATCTTAATAAGCAATGGATATGGTCCCGATCAGGGCTCCAATTGAAACCATTATCCCATCCTCCCACAAAAGATTTGTAGGTCTCTCAAAGCATCAACAAAAAACTATTATCAGACAAAAATGTTGCTTGAAATTTTAATTAGACTATTACGGAAATTTCAAAACAAATTTCGGCATTAGAGGGCTTGTATACAGCATTGTAAATTCTTTAAGCAGCAATTTCTGATTGTGCTGAAACGAGTAGAAATGTAATATTTAAAAAAGTATTCATAAGAAACAAAATGTTTCAAGAATTTTTAACTATCCTTGAGGGGATATTTATTTAAATTCGCTACATTCCAAAACATTTTTTTTGTTAAAGAGAAGATGGGGTTTTTGAGGTCTGTTTATTAGGAATAATGCATTATGCACCTATTACTTTTCTCGGTAGCCCCTCCCTAAACAAGTGGGCTTTCCTGCAATGTGGTCCCTGCGGGCCTATCATTATGCCAATGATCTTAAATTTAGCTCTGTATTTTTTTTTTTAGTATATACTTTTCTTTCATACCTTGAGAGCAGTAGTGATTGAGTGTTCTATATTATAAGTTAAGGCATTACCATTTGATAATTTACACATGATTTTTATTTAGAATATCTGCCCAACTAAACAAGAAGAAATTGATAAATTTATGCTGGACATGGATGGAACCGATAACAAAGGTAAGTTTTAATTTATTACCTAATAACAAATGTTTAAAGAGTTTTAAATATGTGTGGCTGAAAATACAGTAAAATCCTATTTATTTTTTAGCAAAACTTGGTGCTAATGCAATTTTAGGGGTTTCTATTGCTGTGGCTAAAGCTGGAGCAGCGGAAAAGGTAAAAGATGCTAAATATTAAAAAATTTATAAATAGTTTATTTTTGTATGTATTATTGCTACATGTTCATGCAAAACTAAACATTTCTCAAATTTCAAGACAAATGCTGTCACAAGTTTATCTGCTTTTGAAATAATTTTTATCATAAAAAAGAGGTTATTGCACATTTTAAAATGTCTTTCTGGTTGTTTTTTAACCCACTGACACTCAAGCGATTTTTGCAATTGTAAAGTGGTTTTCAATGCTTAGCTATTTGAATAATTTTTTCTAGGCATGCTATTTTATATATATTTTTTAAAGGCTATTTTATATATATATTTTTTAAAGGCTATTTTATATATATTTTTTAAAGGCTATTTTATATATATTTTTTAAAGGCTCTTTTATATATATTTTTTAAAGGCTATTTTATATATATTTTTAAAGGCTATTTGATATAACTTTTTAATTAATTGTAAAGAGATAGCTTAAAGTTTTACCTCCAACCTTGGAATTAAAAAAATATTGTAAAATGAAGTATTTTTATGAATTTAAAAATTGGGATGCATGGCTAGAAAAACTGGAGATCCCTGAATATCAGTGGCACTGAAACTTATTTCAAAGAGGTATCGCAGAAGAAAAAAAAACTTATGTTTTTACTATTTGACATTTGATAATTGTTCCTAGAGTCTTTTTAAAAAAAAAAATATTTGGAAGAAAGTATGTATGGCAGCCACCATACTGGTTCCGGCGCCAATGCCGGACATGTATATATACAGCCTTTAGCGTCGGGGAGGGGGTAATACTGTCAGTAGTTCTGTATCGAGAGCCATCTCTGCATATATCACTTAGTTTTTAATGTATAAAGTTATGCATTCAAAGAGGTATTTATGCCTGACAATTACTTTATTGGTCCATGCAATACAAATTAAAATATAATTTTTTTTTATGTGTTTTACGTTGTTCTGACACATATTTTTATTTATTTTAAGCAATATATAATTCCAAACTAAAGACTATTTCATAAAATTGTAAATTTTTTGCTTTCCGAGAATGTGTATTGAGGTAGAGAATATATTCCGAGATGTAGCATTCTATCTTTTCATGCAAAATGTGCTAGGTTCGATGGAAAGGGTTAAATGCAATTTCTTTCACAATGCATTGTTAAACTAGGTACTGGCCTGTCCATCCGCAAGATGGGCAATAAGGCATCTTTTTTTAGACAAATATAGGACTTTCTCTGAACTAATCTAAAACATCTGATATTAAATTATATAATATTTTGAAACCCTTATCCTCCTTGAAATAAAGGATTTGACTTGTATGAAAAAATTGTAGCTACAGGTGTAGGTCCGATATTAAGTTTATAAACTAACAAGTACGTAAAAATAATTATTACCATTCTAGAGTTAAAAAGTTCTTATTTTATCTCGGCAATTATAAAAAAAATTCTGATTAAAAAAAATTCTATGATTTTGAAATTAAAATGTTAATATAACAGTACAACAACTGTTGCTGAATTTGTTGTGTATATTAATACAATTTTAGTAATTTGTGAATTCAGATTTTAAGATTGAAGTTAAATCCTTTAGGGTGTGCCTCTGTACAGGCACTTGGCAGACCTCGCTGGCAACAAGGAAATCATTCTTCCTGTGCCTGCTTTCAATGTCATCAATGGTGGAAGCCACGCTGGCAACAAGCTTGCCATGCAGGAATTCATGATTCTGCCTACTGGAGCTAAATCTTTCACTGAAGCCATGAAAATGGGAAGTGAGATCTACCACCACTTGAAAAATGTGATCAAGAAGAAGTAAGTTTAGAGCATTTTTTAATGAATTTAAAATGTGAGATGTAACCTGATGTATTACAAATTTCATTTCAAGTGTATTAACAATATTTGTAATACACAAAAAAATTCTCAATTGAAGAAAAAAATATTTAATTTTTTTTATATAAAGAAATGTTGACTGTATAACAACTTTATATCTCAACTTTATTAACACATTTGCTGCCATGCGAGTTGTATTTAACTCTCACCTTGTTTGGCTAAGAGGTTCTGTGAGTTAAATACAATGCCTATCACAGATTTTACTGCTGGGCAGCCTACATTGGTACTCCTCAAGTTATATGCAACACTCGCATGAAAGCCATAGAATTGGTTTTCCTTCAAAATTTCAACAAATGTTGATAAATTTGCATAATTTTAACATGTTGCCTGCCAACTACAAAATCTTGTAGTATGATATTATTATCGTAGTATTAGTTGAAATATACGGTGGCAGTCAATTTGTTAAAAGCAAATCAAGAATAAAAGATGTGGCCACATGGGCACCATTTTTTTTTATGTTGGCAGAAAATGTGAAGCTATTTATTTTATTGTCCAACTAGACAAAACTTGATTTCAGGATTTTGCTTTTTAGAAACATAAAACAGCTCTATAAATAAATGCTAGGAGGTTTAATGACAATGGAAGTTTTTACAATTAAAAATATAGTTCTAGCAAACTTTTCTTTTGGTTTAATAATATAAAAACTTTGTTTGTAAGGCTGTTTGTGACTACTGTCTAGTTGATTATAACATTGAATGTTTCATTTAAAATGTTACTGAACTATTGCGATTAAGTATTTGGTTATTTTTCAAAATAAATTATGTTCAAATCAAATACCCTTACAAATGTAATTTTAGTATTTTTTTCTTCTTTTAATTTTTAAACCTTAACGTGATTAATTATTTTAGCAGATATTTTAATTTATGTACTTCTTTAGTATTTTGTTAAATTTAAAACATATTTTATATTTAAAATGTTTTAATAGATTTTCTATCCTCAAATGCTTTCCACATTTCTTCCACTCTCGTACTTAAGTCCATCCATCTCAACAGGTTCGGTTTAGCCGCCACCGGCGTCGGAGATGAGGGTGGCTTTGCCCCTGATATCCAAGAGAACAAGGAAGCCCTTGAACTGATCAAGGAAGCCATCTCAGCCGCTGGCTACACCGGCTTGATCGAGATCGGCATGGACGTGGCTGCCTCCGAGTTCCACAAGGAGGGTAAATACGACCTGGACTTCAAGAACCCCAACACAGACCCCAGCAAGTTCCTCACCCCTGATGAGCTGGGGCAGCTCTACCTGGACTGGATCAAGGAGTACCCGGTGGTGTCCATTGAGGACCCCTTTGATCAGGATGATTGGGCCGCATGGAGCAAGTATCAATCGCAGGTGTCCAATCAGGTGGTTGGGTAGGTGAAATGCTGTTTAATTTTGGTGTGGGGATTGGGAGTTAGTGGCGTTAGATTTTCCTGTGGGAAACGACTGTAATGTTTGATTTCTTTGAAATATTTACCTGCAACAGGACATATTCTAAAAAGTAGTAGTGGCTTAATGGGAGATTTTTAAATTAAAAATGGGCAGTCGGTCATTAAATTTAACAAGTTAGTGTTAATAAAGTAATATAACACAATTAAATTTTTATAGGGAAATTGGAATTTGTTATTAAATTATCTAAACTATTGTATTAAATAAGTCAATGTTTACCATTCATTTATATTTCTACTACTATTTGGAATTTCTAATTGTTTTCTAGTAAAATGCATTGTTTAAAAACTGACTAAATTATACTGGACAATTATTAATTAGATGTTTAATTTTTTCAAAAGCTAGTAAAAGTTATTATCATAGTTTAAGTTATCTTTTATTTTAAATTTTCATATTTAAAGTATTTTTATTTATATGGTTATACACTGAACATGACATGTTCTGCTAATAATATTTAAATATTCATTTTCTTCTAGTGATGACTTGACCGTCACAAACCCAAAACGAATTCAGACTGCTGTTGAAAAGAAGGCATGCAACTGTCTGCTGTTGAAAGTAAATCAGATTGGTAGCGTCACAGAAGCAATTGCAGCGTAAGTGATACTGTCCTTGTGTTTAGTTTCTTTTTTGTTAAGCAATTTTTGTTTATCAGCATAAAACTATATTGCTTTGTTTTACATTACCTATAAATACTCGCAACTGACTTATGATTGTTATGTTTAATTGTTGATACATGATTTATTAAAGTGTTATAGATTTTACCTTTTGATATAGAAATAAAATTTAGAGTTTAAATGTAAAATTAGTTTTTTAGAAATAAATTATTTTTAATTAAATTTTCCATATTTCAATGAAAGTTACAATCGTAATTAACTGAATCTGGCAGGGATTTTTATGCATTTTAGAAGCATAGTTTTGTAGTCTTCTGCTCTCCAACTTAAATACGATTTATTTGAAAACTCGCAAAATTAAAAAATGATTATAACAGGGTTCTGAATTAGCTGTCATTAGTCATATTTTGCACTTAAAAATGTCTGTCAGATTACTGTATTTTTAAACCCAATCATCATTTTTACGCCTAAGGTTCATTTTTAATAATTGCTCTAGTACGTTTCAATAATTTTGTCAGTAAGACTAATATTTTTAAAGTACAAATGTAAACATGTTTCTAGTTTTATAGAAAATATATTTTTTTAATCTTTAAAGCTTCCTAACAGTTGGCAACTCTGCTTAGGCAATTTGAATTATTTTAAAATTTCAAGTAGAACATTTTGGCAACTAAAAAAAATGTGCCCATCTTTTTCCTTCTAATTTCGAAGCCTGGATTTTAAAGTACAGTACCAAAATATTTACAAGGGTACTTTTCATTTGCATAATTTTTTTTTTAAACTTTGATATTGACAGTAGAACACCCATTTTGTTGCTTATTGCTAATTTATAAAATTTAGTTAGATTAACTATTAAATAGCCTGTTCCACTAAAGCCCGATTAATTTTGAAATAAGAGCAGCTATTTAAAAATGTGACATCATCGCTACCAAATATAACCTGGATCAGCTGTTCCTAATTAAGCCAGGACTTTTTTCATATATGCTAATGCAAGTCCCACTGGTTTTTGTGCATATATGTTTCAATCTTGTTTAAACATAAAAATGAAAGGAAGAAAAATTCCGAAATTTTTTACATTTTACGCAGCTTTTTCTAAGAATATACACAAATTTACCCAACTAATACATAGGATAACACCACAGTCAGAAATTTAATTTGGTAATTAAATTTCAAATTGTGGTGTTATCCTATGTATTAGTTGGGTAAATTTTTGTGTATATTCTTAGAAAGCGCTGCATAAAATATAAAGAAATTTCAGAATTTTCTTATAAGTTCGATATTTTCACTCTTAATCAGTATGAATATTTAATTTGTTACAATATTTTTTTTCATGTAGAAAGTAGGTAGAAATGGCTTATTCGCATGTAGTTTAACTACTTTTTCTTTGTGACCCCTCAGACCCTTCAACATAGATCCACAGACCACTGCCCTGGACCTACAAATCAAATTTTCACATGTGCTCAAATTGTTACTCCTTCTCTGCATTAAAATACACAACATAGAAACACATTTTAAAACTTATTAAAATTTTTTTTTTTCCTAATTATCTGTTTATTGAGTTTTCTTTTTCAGTATTTTCAAACAGATAAAGGATTTTTTTTTTGTAAATCAGTTTACAATGCTTTTTCCAGGTAAATTTGAGTAGCTAACTATATTAGGGATATTTAATATGTATTTAAAGTGGGTGATTTGGGGGTCCCTCAAAAGTGCTGTGTAATCTATTACTTGCCTAATCTGTATTTGGGTTCTGACTTACACTCTGCCAACTGATGAAATTCTTGTAATATATTTTGTGATTAATACTAAAAGGGGCTTACTAAAAAATTAATTCTCAATTTTAGGCACAACCTTGCCAAATCCAACGGCTGGGGCACCATGGTATCCCACCGCAGTGGCGAAACTGAAGATGCTTTCATTGGAGACCTGGTGGTCGGCTTGAGCACCGGGCAGATCAAGACAGGAGCCCCATGCCGCTCTGAGCGTCTCGCCAAATACAACCAGATCCTTCGCATTGAAGAAGAGCTGGGAGACAAGGCCAAGTACGCAGGGAAGGACTTCCGCCACCCCGTCTAAAATGACTCTCTATCATGTCATAATTTCTGTTTCTCCTGTCGCATCAAAACTTCCCAGTGATGTTATGTTTGTTTTCAGTCGGTGTAATCTTTCTCTTTTGAAAAGTCTGAAATGTTTATTAGGGTATTAGCTAGTCTGTGGAAGGAAGTCTAATCTCGCGATAAACGAGTATTGAATGTGTTTCTTGTCTATGAAGATCTATTCCAGGAAATTAAAGATTGTTATGGATGAAAGTTGTGCGATTTTTTTTTCTGGTAGTTTTTAACATGTCACAATTGTGAAATTTGTTGCTAGGATGCAGAACATGTTTCAATTGTAGAATATTAAAAGAAAAATAATTTTGTTTATACATTAAAAATTCACAATTTACTGTTTTTAGCAAATTTAATATTTTCAAAACTTACTATATTTGCATAAAATAACCAGTATTGCCCAAGATAATTTCTTGAATTCAAAAATAGTTGCCAATTAAGTACTTTAATTTAAAGAGAATTCTACTTGTAACCGAGTCCGTATTTTCTTTTAACAACTACTTATTTTCGTTTATGTTCATAAAGGCCCTTGTAAATACAATTAGAACTACTTATTTTGTTCAAAAGGTCCTTAAAGACCTTCAAGTTACATGAGACTCTAAAAAAGGCCTTAAAATGACTATAATTTAAATCATTTTACCAAACCTCCATTAAAAATGTTTGATACTAATGTGAATTAAATACTGTATCTGTGTAGAAAATAAGAAGCCTATTTGCGACTTTAGAACTAACTTTTTGCAAAGTGTATTACAAGTTAGTGCATACAAACCCTGTGTAACACAAAATGGTGATTTATAAGTCTACATGGCTGGTAAACTTAACTATAAACACGAGGCCAAACAATATGCTAAAATCGAATTAATGAAGATCTTTGAAAGTATAAAAATATATTTTGTTGTAACCTGATAAGCCTACATTTAGGTCACGGTTGTATCAAACAGGGCCCAATTAAGGTCTGAATGACTACATTATTTGATTAAATATATTTGTACATTTCTAGGATTAAAAGGTTTACTTATAATATCATTACTAGAAAAATGTCTATTAAAACAATTTTAAAGTTAAGAATTCAACAAGTGTTGTATATTTTAGGCTATTTTAGCAAAAGTACAGGGTTAAATTTTACTTTGTGCAAGAAGGAGGGGGAAGATCATTTAAATTATACTTGTGCTAAAAAAAAATAAACAATTGGAACTTATCTGGTCTGACACTATCATTAAAGGTGGTATGGAACACACGTGTGAAAGTTGGTCAAAATCACAGGATGAAAATTCCTAATTTCGATTACATTCACAAACGCATAATATTTTTTAATCAGGAATGACTGTATTAGATGCGTTTCAAAAAATGAATATAATTACATTAACTTTATAAACAATTACTGTACTGTTCTTAATGAATGGTTAAAATTTTGGCTAATTGTTAAAATACAGGTATGAAAATATGTCATGTACTGTACTGTACTTATTCGAAAGTTTAAGCTTAAAATTATAATAAAGATACTTTATGGAAACTAAATTTTGAAAAATTAAAAGCTATTTTTTCTGTATTTAAAAATTTAAACTATTGAAATCCCATGCCAAAGGATTTTCAGAAGGTTCCTTCACTTAAAATTGCATCTACTACGGCTGTTTGTATTGCAATTATAACTACAACTTGATCGGATGGTGGTGAAATATATGAATTGTGTGACAATCACTGCTTAACATTCAACAAGGGAATAAATTGTCGTGTAGTTCTCTTCTGTCATTTGACCTTTTATTGGCTTTGACAAATTGTCAGCCACGTATTAAGTATGTAAATTTTTTACGTATCATTCCTTCCTGGACAAAAATCAAAAATACTGTTATCTTGGGACCGGAAAACTTTCACCCATGTGACATATTTGACTTTTTTTTCACATGTATGCAAAGCTTATTAACCCGCCATTAACCTATATATGTGTTCAATCTAGGCGTTTTTTGAAGGGTGGCCCGCCCTGCCCGTCCTTTTTGCAACTAATAGATGGCGCCCTCTTCTTTCAGACGAAAAGCGTCCTGGCTTCCCTATAGTTGTCTTTAAAAAAGGCTTGTATTTAAACATTTTAAGTATAAATCGGAATTAAGTGAATTACGACAGCAGAAAAAAACTTTTTTAATTACGCGTGTTGCGCAATCGCGATGATTCGGCGGTATCAAAAATAATGGAGGAAAGCGAAGATTGTTAGGGGCGAGATCACCGAATTTTTGATTTAAGTAGCCTTTTCATCAGTTAAGTAGCTTCAATCAGAAAGGGGTCCAATTAGAGCTACGGTTTGGTTTTTAGCGATAACATTTAATTTTCAAATGATAAATATTGGATTTTAACTAGTATCTTCATAAATAGATATCAGTCTGATTAGGGGGGGAAATACAAGTTACAACTGCAAGTTATAATTGTTCGAAAATGACGTCATGTACCCAGCCAAATTGGAAATCTGCACGTGATGCCATGTACATCAATCAACGTCGGCTAGCCGTTTTAATGGAGTTTCACGTGACGTATGAACATGGTAACTTACTAGTAGTTTCGATTTCTTCCCTACAGCAGACAACTTTGCCTTTGTTTGGTTAGTTGCAACGCTTGCAATTATGGGAATTTTTTTTAATAATATTTGTTTTTCCAAATAAGTAATATTTTTATTCTATATATGAATAAATTTAAATACAGAAATACTTATATTATATATGTATATATTAAAATTACAACGAAATACGGAAAAATACTTTTATTTCAACACAAAAAAAAATGCTTCATAAACGATGAGTACAATCTATCTCATTGTATGAAGTAAATATTGGGGATGGGGGGAGTTGGTCCGAACGTCTCCGACCAGGGACGCTTTTCGGGGCGTGTGGCGAGTGTCACCGACAAGATCCCGCCCCCACAGTAAAAATTTATAAAATTAGGAGTATTACAGAGAAAACAATTCTTACTTTTTAGGAACTTTATTTGAATTTTTTAAACATTTATTTGTTTTTGCCACATGAGTGAAATGTCGTCTAATTTCTTCAGTGTTAAACAATTAAATTGTCAAAATTATTCAAACTGAAAAGGAATTTAAAGTAGAAAAATTTGTAATAAAAAATGCTTTGCGTTATATATAACGCACAGCACATTAGCTGAAATACCAGTTCTCCGCACGGGAAGGAAATAACTTACAAAATGGATTCAAATACAATTATATTTATAAGGGAAATAAATAATATTCTTATTTTTTTTACCTATCAATGGGAACCAAAATATTAAAAGTTCAATTTGCAAAGAAATTTTATTAGCAGGGTCCCGCAAGAGCTGGAAAGCTTGATAATATAAAGAAGTTGGCTTGGCGGGATACAATACTGTGGATATACATATATTATTCCCGTTGATTGACATTCGTATTTTAATCTTTAGTAAGATCCAAGAGAGTTAAAGCTGAACAAATGTTACAATTGTTAATAATAATTATCTGTAAAATACTTTTTAAAACACCTATATCAACATTTATCGTTAAGTTTCCCAAATTAGCTAAACAAATATTCTTAATTTTTCACTCATCAGGGGGAACCAAAGTTTTAAAAGTTCCAATTTGTAACGAAATTTTATTAGCAAGGTCCCGCAAGGAAACTTGATAATATGGAGAAGTTGGCGATACAATAAATGTGGATATATATACGGTAGCCCCGTTGATTAACATCCATATTTTAACCTTTAGTAACATCCCAGAAATTTAAAGATGAACAATTCTTATAATTGTTAATAATTTAATAATAATTTCTGGAAAACTTTTAGTCCACTTGCCAAATTAAAAATCAAAATTTTCATATTTTTTTCTTTGTATGGTAAACCGTATTAGTATGCGGAACTACATAATTTTAAGACAATAAGAAATGGCCCAAAATTAAATTTCAGTAAAAAAAAAATCGCAAACGATTTCTAAAGGTTCCTCGTGTAAAATTCTATGATTTTCATATTTTTTTTTCTTGTTAGTAAGTCAACCCTAGTAATCAAAATTTTATGATTCGATATGGTGTTTGGAAGTGTCGAAAACTAATGTTCCGTTAAAAAGAAATAGCAGACGATTTTTAAAGGTTTCGCGTATAAAATTCTAGATTTTCATATTATTTCCTTTGTTGATATGTAAACCCTAGAAACGTGATGGGAATTTCATTATTCTACGACAATCAGAAATGCCCCATAACTATCGTTCTATAAAAAAAATTTGCGTATTTCACTTGCAAAATTCTAGGTTTAAAGTTTTTCTCCCTTTGTTGGAATGGTAATGCACATTATCAGAATGCAACATTTCAAGATTCAAGAACAATCTAAGTATCCAAAACTAACGCCGAATAATGGGTTTTTAACCTTGAAAAACATTCGATCCAGACAAAAATGACCGATGAGTGAGTGGATAAGTGGCGAGGATTTTTACTTTCGACAGTTAGAGTTCGAATTTTTGAATGGGGACTTCCATGCCGACTTTCTTTTTCATAATAGCTACGAAATAACCCGTTTCCAATCAGATTTTCAATATTTTGATTTTAATTTTTATCATTTTTTTAAACCGGAAATCGGAATTAACCTTACGGTGTGTCGACCGGAGGTCCTTACACCTTCATCGAATTAAGTCTAATAAATAGAATAACGTTAGCGGGGTTTAAGTTTAACTAAGAAGTTACTAATTAATTGGTGGGGGTTGGGGGCCCTAAGGCTAAACGCGAGTTCGTTAGAAAAAACCTGAAAAATAACGGGCTTCTCCCTATAACGTCCCTCCAACCCTAAGCGCCACCTACAGGCAGAACTTCCACGGGCGTTCGCCTATCCCTCCACTTGGAGGGTAGGTAGAAACTGGCGCTTTATCGCCGTTACGGCTCATTTATCGCAATTGAAGAAATGAAAGTACGCGTGAAACCGTAAGTCAAGAAATGGCGCTTTATCACCGTTTTGGCTAAATTTTGAGGAGATAACGTAAAAAATAATAAAACTAACAACGACTAACGACCCAGAAAAAGCTGATTAAAAGTATTCAAATTATGTTTTAAAAAATAGCCATAAAGTAACGCCGAGAATAGATCTTTCGACTATATCAATTTGAAATTAATTATGATTTTTTTAACTATAAATTTAGTTTCTGAAATTAATAAATTTCTGTATTCAAACCTGTATTTCTGCAAAAAAAATGTAAATTAAAAATTTTTTTTGTCATTTTTTAGAATGTTCTTCTTTATAAATACTACAAGTTTTAAAGTGGCAAATCGATGCCTTATTTCTCAGATGCGTTAAGTGCAATTTTCATTAACTTTAGTTTAATTGCTTTTATAAATCTTCACGTTGTAATCTGTATATAACATATAATCTTGATATATGAAAAACAATAATTTTAAGTGTTACAAACCCTTGATTGTCTTTTTCTTATCATAAAGCTACAAACTTTCAAATGGCTGTTCTGAAAAATGAATGTGCACTCAGGCAACGGAATCCTCATTTTTTAAAACTTTGATTATGTTAATGTATATTGATTGTTTTAAATATTTTACGCTATATACCTGGGTATCAGAATTAAAACCCATACAAAATTATTTTTAATCAAAACTTAAACATTGTCACTTAGGTTAACTCACATTATATTGCTTTTTAAGTGCTTTTAATATAAATAAAAGAGTTAGTGTATTAGGTAAGATTCCGATATTTATTACAATGTTTACATTATTGAATAAAAACCTATGAAAAACTACTAAATTTTACCCTGCATGTAAAATAATATACTTTTATATAGGAAATACATTTTATTATGTAATATATTATTCGTTTTTGTTTGAAAAACTATAAATATATTTACAGACTATTTTATTTTCATAAAAACGTTTAAATGAATAAATGTTCCAATAATTATATAGTCCAGGAATTTACACATAGTTGTTGATTATTAAAGTACTAGCAGAAAAGACCGTTCTACGCATGGAAAGAAAATAAATACAATATTTATAAGCAAAAGAAAAATATTTTTTTTTTCTCGCTCGTCAGAGGGACTCAAAGAAGTAAAAGTTCAAATTTTTAACGAAATTATATTAGCAAGGTCCTGAAATAAATGGAAAACTTCA
Source organism: Troglohyphantes excavatus (assembly GCA_963932185.1). Lineage (NCBI taxonomy): Eukaryota > Metazoa > Arthropoda > Arachnida > Araneae > Linyphiidae > Troglohyphantes > Troglohyphantes excavatus. The sequence continues at coordinate 37,427,228 of OZ010673.1, forward strand.
TAATACGAAGAAGATGGCAATAAAACAAAATGAACATCGATACGGTATTGCCGTTGATTAACATTCGAATTTTAAACTATAACATCCCAAAAATATAAAAATGAACAAATAATAATTATTCTAAGTAACTTGTATTAGACACATATAATAACAATAGCCTTTTAAATTTCTTAAGTTATCGAAAGTATAAAAATAAAAACGGAAAATTTTTAAAGGTTCCACGTAAAGAATTTTAGATTTTCATATATTTTCTTGTTTGTACCGTAAAACCATATGTGCATACGAAATTTTACGACTCTAATGTTCCGTAAAGAAAAAGAAGTATTCGAAACTAACGTCGAATAAGAGGATTTTCAAACCATAAAAACGTTCGATACGAACAAAAAAAGAAGATTATTGTTCCTATTTAAAGCTAATTTTTAGTTAAAAAAAAATAGCAACTTACTTTTTAGAGGTTCCACGTCGTGCAAAATTCAAGATTATATTTTTTTCTTTGTTTGTATGACTGAATGGATGAGTAGTCAACGGCTTCGCATTTGAATATAAAGAAATTTATTTCTCAATAACATGTATTAGACAATAACTTTCTAATACAGTAATCTCTCAATAACATTAATATATATATGAACAAAAACCTGTAAACTTCTTAAATTGGTAAAGGTATAAAAATGGAAAGGGAAAACAAATGTAAAAAATGCCGCATGCAAAATTCTGGATTTCCTTTTTTTTTTTTTTGTATCGTAACCCCTATCAGAATGAGGATACCACTATTCTAAGGCAATAAAAAGTGTCTGAAACAAATGTTCCATGAAAGAAACCGATTTCAATTTTAAAGGTTCCACGTAAAAAAAAAATTAATTTACCAATTTTTTCCTTTGTTTTTATATAAATACCCATCAATATTCTGAATCTTACGATGCTAAGTTATTCGAAGGTGTCTAAAACTAATATTTAGTAAAAAAAATAGCAACTTTATTTACTACTACAACTACTTATTTTTAGAGGTTTCACGTGCAAAATTCAAGATCATATTTTTTTCTTTGTTTGTATGTATGAGAATACTCTCTCTGTATGCACAATTTCACGATTCTGGGACCCTTAAAAATTTTCTATCCGAACAAAAACAGTTAACGTTTCCTATTTAAAATATAAGGAACAACTTTGCCAAATTTTATCTTTCTGTGTGTACCAGTAAGTTAAAGTTGTACCACATTTGTTCCACATTTTTAGTTCAACATAACTTTTTTACAGTTTCAAATAATGGAATCAGGTGTTCAATAAACGAAAATTACAGGTGGAAAGTTTAAAAATCATATTCAAAATAAATGATAGTTGTAAATTAATAAAAAATATAAATATGTGAATCATGTTTAATTTACTTTTATTTACAAAAACACATAAAAGTATTTTTTTAATTTATCTGTCGATTCCACTGCGCGAAACTTTGTAAGCAATTGCAGGAGCATAAAACCGAAGTTTGTTAAAAATATTTTTCTCATTCACTAGGTACTAATTTTTAAAGTCAAATGTCCTTTGGTACGACTGTGTCTTTGATTAGGTCTCATCTATACCTCTACTATGCTAAAATTTAAGTTATATACAAATATTTTACGAAAATGTATGTCATAAATAAAATATACCAGTTATTTTCCAATGTAGAGCCTAAAATTATCTTAAATTCCAGTCACCTACCGGAGTTATGTAATTTGTTCTATTTCTATTAATACTTCTTTATTCATTATAGAAACAAGATTATTATTAATTTAATGCATCAAGTTTCTCAACTTCTTATACACTGCACCTTATTTTGATTGTACTTCCACTTATTTTATTTAAATTCTTTCGCCGATTTCTGTCAACATACCAGTTACATAATAATTTATGTAACGCCGTCTTCATTAACATCGACTTCGTTCCTAAAATAGCTTTTGCAAGCGTCAGACGAGCTTGAAATAGATGCAACCGCTCTAACGTTGTTTCGCGGCTCGTGTGTTCGTTACACGTATTTTTTTCGTTACAGTCTTGCTTTCATTAAAATTCAATTCCCCATATATGCACCTTTTAACCTAGATCTGATTTTAAAGACGTTACAAGTCGCAAACACACGTACAAACAAACAAAAAATTAGCCAATCCTTTTACAAAATCCTACATGTGCGACTGTAGATATCAATATTTCTTTAGTTTTGGATCTAAATTCTAATAACGTTATACATAAATTCTTCTTTGTATATTTAAATGTAGTTTGTGGAATTGCATTTTTTTTATATGTTTTTAAAGTATTTTTGGCACAAATGTAGTTGATGATATGATTAACATTCATTAGCAAATTATATGCATTTCATCCAAATAGAACGAGTTTTTCCAACACGTAATTGTTCATTTTTTTGTTGTTGTTGTTTATTTACTAAAAACATTGACCTTACAAATTTTAAGTTTCTTAAGGATATAATAGAATTTCTCATCTTGATTTTTTATACGTGATGTATAATGAAAAAAAGATTCTAATATATCATTTACTCTATAATTATCACTTAGTTCAAATTCAGGTGATAAAAGCAAAATGTTGTTAACAAATTTTTGACAAGTATTTATGCGTATGCAATTTATACACGCACCCCACAGGACAATGCAGACCATCCGCTGCCAGAGAGGCTAGTCTCATTGTTGACGGAAAGAAGGCACACATGTTTGTAATGAATGCAATGCGAGCTTTTTTCGGAGCGTCAAAGCAGTGGTCATAGGGGGGTGCGCTAATGATAGCCAGTGGCAAATTTACATCCTGTCCTACTGTTGATGGGGGACTAAAATGTGTCACTCTTCTTGAAAGAAAATCGTGTACTGTTCACAAGGGGCCGTCCACAAATTATCTTATGCTTGGAGGGAGGGGGGGGGGGGGGTGGAGGTTCAGGAAGCTGTGACAACATACATCGGATTAAAAATATTGCAAATCAGTAGTAAACCGAAACAAAAACAATTTCAGAAAAATACACTATTTAGCTTCCAGTTTAAATCGATTATGAAGTGATATTTTATACAAATGTACCGAGATATAATTTCGCACAGTTGGAAAACACGTGAATTCGCAATGGATAAAAATAAAGGTTTTTCAAACTTTATTTCAATCTTATAGGAGATCCTTGGTCCTGTGACGGAGGGGTGAGACATCAGCTATGGACAGCTCCTAACCTAATTTTTCTTTAATTTTATGCTTTACATTTACCAAAACAGTGTATAATAGGTCCAAATGAAGTCTGCTTATTTGTGTTGTTGTGTATCAATATGCTCATATATTGCATAAAGATAGTGACTATCATGAGGATTTCTGCAAAAAATGAATTTTATCAAAGTTTTTGAAATAAATTTCAGCTTTTTTTCTCTACAAAAAATTTGAAATGTCACGCAACCACTGAGACCCCTTCTCTCATATCGTGACATTATCCCGTGAAAACCTGGCTTCCTTGTACGAGAATAAGATTAACAGCGCTTAAAACTATTGACGAGATGCCGCGTATTACACAACTCAAACAAAAAGAAAAGCATGGTCTTAGCGCCAATTTTCAGACTCGCGACAAAAATAGAAGAATCGCAACATAAAATAATCGCGACAAGGAGTAACGTAAGTTAGGAATTGAATATAAATCCATGCAGGATAGAAAATATATTCCATTTATTTGCGTTATGCAATATATAGACGACCTCTCTCACGATTCCGCCAAATTTACTGTTATCAAATTTACCTACATCCCGATATGGATATGAATGGATTATTGCAGAATATGTTCATAAATATATTATTTCAAATTTGCATAGGAATTATTGGCTGTACAAATATCAATTATTCCCGCATATAACTGAACAAGAAGTATAACTCAAGAAATTACATATTTTTCAATTTTTAATGTTTTTACAGTTTTTTGATTTACTTGAATTTCTTTAGTTTGCCCATTATATTACCATGCATAATGAGAGAGGTTTGAACTCGCTGAACCCTTACCTATTTGCTTGGTACAAAACAAATGGTATTTTTGAATTCATTAATAAAAATATTAGGATTTTTGGGGCTCGGGTTACCCTAATGAATTTAAGTATTTCGTAGTATTTAAATCTAATGAAGATAACTTCGTAAATTTGATAAAAAGTAATCCTATATATTATTTCTACAGCAGAAAACCGTTTTATGCGAGTATCTTAACAAGTAAGTGTCAAAAGAACTAACGAATTCGATAACGTTCATGACATAAATATTTAAAAAATGCGTTCAAAAGAATAATTGCGTAAAGAAACATCTTAAGTTTTTTCTCTCCAAAATCTAGCTAGAACGTACCTTTGAGCGTAGTCTTTAGCGCGCGAGACTTCGTAAAAATAGCTCACTGGTTCGAGTCTCAACGGGGGCCACTAAATTTGGCGTCGCGGATTCACCAGCAATGCGAAACCGAACAGCTATTTAATATTATTTAGACTACTCAATAAATAAAATTTGTCAATTTTTAATCAGCATATAATGATATAAGTTTTTAGATATTTAAAAAAAATGTTTTTCTTTTGAATGTCTTTTTGTTTGGTCCCTTCCGAATCTAAATTATGGCTATGTCACTGGTCCCCAGCATGTAAACCATGCAGCTAGTAATATATATATATTTATTTTACGCAAATAAATTGACCTTATACTATTTTTTATTGGTATTTATATTTTTAATTTAAATTCGTAAAAGTATACTAACATTAAATATTTTTCTGCTGATTCAAATGCGTTTAATATTGTCTATCAAATCTTAAATTGGGCTTATAAGACTAGGACAACATATTATTTTCTTTGTTGTTGTTCATTAGCAGTTTCTTTTTGTCTATTTACATTTTCAAATTCGTAATGCGACACTATACAATCAATACATTTTTTGAACGAAGTATGGAATCTTGTATTGATTTCTTGACTGTTGTACACCGATTAAAACTTATATAGTACTAAAGCGGTTGGTGTAGTATTATTGTTGGGGGGGGGGGGGGGGGGCTGCGCCGAAGTTGAACATTTTGAATAATGGCATAATAAATAAAGTCATGTATTATGCCATTGTTCTAAAACGTTAACTTGCTATTTTTATTTTATTTCACAATTTAATTTGAAATTAATTATTCTATTTCAGAGCCGCATTAAGCAGTAGCTGGGCCAAGTCCGAATCTTACCTCGATGACCCTATTGTCAAGCGTGTTAAATCTTTCTATATCACCCGATTTGCAAATTAAACCGCACCCCTCCTAAATTAAAAAAAAAATCGATATATTTTCAAGAAAAAGCTTAATTTAAAAGAAGAATAAGTGTGTGAATTTTTTTCAAATACTTTTCAAAAAAATATTTCGCAAATAACAAAAATAGTGTTTCAGAAAATATTTTTTGACATAACAAAAATAGTGTTTCAGAAAATATTTTTTGACATAACAAAAATAGTGTTTCAGAAAATATTTTTTGACATATCAAAAATAAATAAATAAAAAAAAAACATCAAACATTTTCAAATTTTAATTAAAAAAGTTAATTTTTATTTTTTGCTTTGCAAACATATGAATTAAAAAAAAATAAAATAATGTAAGTTAATAAAAAAAAGAAACGTTAAATGTGTCCCATATACTTCTTAAGAAGTTAACGAAGGAAAAAAATGTTTATACCTTCACTCAAGTATCTTTAAAATAAAATCTAGTGATACAAATCCTCCAAAAATTTAAAAGAAGGAAATTCTCCAATATACCAAATTATATTTATTTATAAAGGAAATACAATATACGTATTCGGAGCGCGCCAAATACATGCGTAATTGAAGATTCAAATTTCGCCAAAACCGGCCAAAGCATTGTGTTAACGTATTCCAATAACCCTAAGCCTCCTAATCTTCCCAAGTTTCTTAAAAGAAATGAAATATTTATTAAGATGGTAATTTACTTAAACAATTCATCGAACAAATTTTGTTTTCTACATTAGTTATCACCAAAGTAAAAAAAAATATAAAATATACTATTTCCCATAGAATACCAACGTTAAAAAATAAATTTATAAAAGTACACCAAGCGGGATCGAACCCGGGTCTACTGGATGAGGATAAAACATTTTACCACTACACCACCCGATCTACATACCACACTGCATTGTTAACAAACTGTTCAAAACATCCTAAAGTGCGCCAAGTAAATCGCATAAGAAGAAATCGAAGTGCGCCAAACCAAACCAACCATTCCTACAACCCCATCCTTCAGGGTCTTTCCCTCCCCGTCACTCCTTGTCAGGGTAGTTCCGATCCTGCCTGTAGGTGTCGCTTTTGGTTGGAGGGACGTTATGGGGAGAAGCTTCTGAAAAATAACATCAGTAGATGGTGTGTGTTAGAAATAAGTAGAGACAACAAGTGATTTGTAGTACATATTTTATTATTATAAGATGCAAAATACACAACATTGAAGACAATAACATAACCTGGCTACTAGCTAAGGAGCAGCTGTCGGAAATTTGACATGTCAATGTGACAAGCAAGTCTAGAAATGCCTACCAGGTGGGGTCGTGATGAATGGTTCTTGGTCTTTTATGTTTTTGATTTACCTCGTGATCACACTGTGTGATTTCTTTAAGGTGTTGTATGTCTGAGTTTTCGATTGCCATGTTATAGTTGTGTGAGATAGTCAGTATTGCTGTGTCAATAGTGTCCATTTTAAGGTCCCTGTGTAAGATTGTATTCCTGACATACCTTGGTGCATCTGTTAGCCTTCTAAGGGCTTTGTTCTGAAATGTTTGAAGTTTCTTCCTGTGTGTTCTTCGAACTGCAGCCCAGGCCGGACAGGCATACAGCAGAACTGGTCTGATCATAGTTTTGTAGAGAATTACTTTGTTTCTAAGTGTCATTTTAGAGTTCTTCCCAATGAGGGGATTTAAGCTTATACTTGCACCAGTCGCTTTGGCGAGAGTTTGTTTAATGTGTTCTTTAAAGCTAAGTTTACTGTCTAGGTGTACTCCTAAATATTTAGTGTGGTGTTCTCTCTTGATCTCTGTATTAAAGATCTCAAGATCGGTGTTGTAATCAACTAATGTGTCGTGTTTGCGGAAGAGTACCGATACACTCTTTTGAACGTTAATTTTGATGCGCCAGTCTTCGCACCATGATTCTACTGTGTTTAGAGCGGCTTGTAGCTTCCCAAAGGCTATGTCACCGTGCTTAGATTTAGCTAGTATTGCTGTGTCATCGGCAAATTGGGCCGTGATGCAGTTATCGAATGTAGGGAAATCGTTTATGTACAAGTTAAATAAGACTGGTCCTAGTATGCTACCTTGTGGTACTCCTGCTTTTATGTTTGTGAGTGATGAAAGTGTGTTGTTTACTCTGACCTGAAAAGATCGCTCTGAAATAAATGAGTTTATCATATGTACCATTTCTTTGGGGATGTTTTGATTAATTAACTTTTTAATTAGGCCTTTGTGCCATAAACTATCGAAGGCTTTCTCTACGTCTAAAAATACGGCTCCTATCATTTCCTTATTATTAAATGCTTCACCTATTTTTTCCACTATCCTATGGACCTGATGAGTAGTTGAATGACCCTTTTTAAACCCGTATTGATTTGTATTAATTACGTTGTTTGAATCCAGAAAAGTTTGTAGTCTGATGTTAATGACTTTCTCAAAGACTTTCGCCAAACAGGGATTCGAATTTTTAAAAATCCTTTCTTAGTGCACCTCTAGGACCCAAGATGAATCAGTGTTCCAAATTTCAGCACTATAGGTCTTTTGGATCTGGAGATCTTGTGATCAACGAGTCAGTCAGTGGCTTTTATATATATAGATGTAAAGGTCATAAATCAGACTGAGTACGAAAAATTTTTACGATTCTAAAGTATTTAGAAATGTCGGAAAGTAATCGGAAGTACATTTGCAAAATTCCTTAAATGCAAAATTTTAAAATTCTCATGCTATGCAGACATTTTTTTAGTAAGAAAAAAATATTAAACTATACATCCTTTATGAAATTAAATTGCACAAATATTTATAAAACAAATACCGTATATACTCGCGTATAAGCGAGAAATTTAAGTCAAAATTTTCATCAAAAAGTAGGGGGGTCGGCTTATACGCGGGTCATTAAAATTTCTGATATAATTTGCCTAAAATGAGAAAAATTGAAATTATCGGATTCTTCTGATAGCGCGCCGACACATTTCCGAGATCGAGAATGTGCGTCACGTGCTGACTGAAGACCGTTCTGCACATCGTGGCGTAATCGTAACGCAAACTCACATAAATAATCAGTTTAACTTAATAAAAAGTATATATTTTGATAAATATTTAATTGGTTTGTAGAATTTATGAAGCTAGTAAACGCTACTTTAATAGAATTTCATGAAAAATTTAAATGTGACATTCTTGATATTCATACTTTGAATGATATTTAACTTTGTGGAAATATATTAAGTTTCAAATAATAATTCAATATCAATATTGGAATTTAAAATGTTATTTGGATTGTAGAAGGGTGTTCCAAGACATAATAGCTACTTGGAAACAAATAGGGTAGATTTATTCTTCAAGTCTATGGGAGCCTGTGAAATCTCTTTCAGAAATGGGATATATAACTTATTTGCAAAATCCCCTCAGTAAAATTAACTTTATTTTAAGATCAAACAACCATTTTTTGTTAAAATATACGTTCATAAGGTATAGAGAGGTTTTTAAACAAAATAAGGAACAAAAGATGTCCTGTCAAAGCGGTTTCTTGAGTTTTCATGACACTTGGTGAATTAGTATTCAATTAATACGCCTCTAAATGGTGTGGCAGAAACATGTAATTGAAATATTTTTTCTAAATTTAATAATTAAGGAGATAATCGCAAAAAACTGATTTTTCCAAGATGGCAGCCAACGTCGCCGTGGTGCAAAATTAATATATCATACAGAACACTTTTTGGAAGCGATTAAAATTGTTTCCAGCTTTTCCCTATTTTTTTTTTCCCCGATTTGACTCTTTTCATGTTTGCTGACTGTACTGACATTTCCAATAGAATGGGCTTTGGTTCCCGGCGATTGCAAACAAAACTTTACTGAAAATGGTTGTTAGTGCTAAGTGGGAAAAAAATTCAAAGGAGGTCCATATACATTCCTTTCCTAAGTTTTTTGAACATTTTATTCCAAAACAAATTTTAAAATAATCAAAAAGTATTTTGTAAGACGAGATATACAAATCCTTTTTTTTAATATGCTTTTTAATTAAGCATGAACATAGCGATCTAGTTTTAGGCACGTCGAATCATTGCAAATTTAGAGCTCTTCAGTTGGACAATAAAATGCTTTTCAAATAAAAATGAGTTTATATGTGGAATTTCCCTTTTAATACTATTCATCTAATGGATGTGGAAGAGGTTAGCTGTACATTTTCTAAAAATTGCACACCTCATGGCTGGTTCGATTTCCGGTTTTAATCCTTGAATTTTGTTATAATTTCCCAATTCATATGAATCTGTTTGTACCAGTGAGTGGTCGGCAAACTCAGTAGTCAACAGAGCCAAATATCGGTCTAAGCTGGCCTTTGCTAAAAACGTTATCAATCTGATTGAGGTGCGTTCCCTTCAAACTCGTTCATCTCCCTTATATGTCCAAACCATCTCAATCCGTGACGCTTAATAACGATATTATTTAGAGATAAAGTCTTGCATTCTTTGGAAAGTTTGGGCAAGCCAAGTTTTATGTTATTGATTTTGGGCCACGAAGTTTCAATCGCATGTGGTATTTTGTGGAAGAGCACTCAAGAGGCCAAAGAGCCGGATGTGGCTCGCGAGCTGCGGTTTGCTGACCACTGGTATATACCATCATGGTCCTTATCTTTTGAAATTATTAAAAAAAAAATTGGTAAAAAATGAATTACTTTTAATAAATTTTACTGCACGAACTAGGATAACATTGCTACTGTCACGTAAATGAAAGGTGCTACTGTATTTTCCCAAGTGCCAATATAAAATTTTTACTTTTATTAAAATATGCATTTCACTATTAGCGTTATTTTATCAAAGCAAAAAAAAACCACGCAGCATTCGCCTTCAAGTTAGAATTAAGTTTTCACTTCTGCCGGTTAATTATTTATTCTATAGATAAACTTGATTAACTCTTACAACATTTGTAGAGAAAATTTCAGGCTGTAACAAATGTGTAATGGAAATTTCAAAGGTCTTAATATTTTCTGCACCCTAGTTAGTATATTACATGTATACATGTCAACATTGCAATTTTCAACTAATTTAAATAAAAAATTTTAATTTTCAGATTAACTTTTACAATACACAACTAAAGATAACAATTAAGTTGCACAACAAGTATATAAAGAAAACACCAATTTTTACGTTTTTTTTTATTTAGTTCATTTCAACCTCACTTCTCCTCAGGCTTATTATAAACAAAGGTTAGGCAACATTTTCCACAGTACTGTCGATCAAAGTGAGAAGCCATGAAGGACCCAGCACCGCAATCCTCATTGGGGCACTCCCTACGCAGTCGGGTGATCTTGCCATTCTCGTCCACCTGCAAAACACAAAACAAATTGAAATAGGTATAGATGAATAAACATTAATTTAATTATGTCAATACAGGGTGTCCACAGGGGAAGCATTTTGAATTTCCCTGCAAGCCACTTTTTTTTACAGCAATATTTTAAAAATGTAGTATCATTCCTTATTATTATGCAAGATATGCTTGGATATCTTATTATTTCCCAAAAAGTGTAACCAAAGTTTAACATCCAAAAACCAATAAATAAAAATTTAATGTACCCCAAATTCAAAATTCCAGAGCATTTACCAAATATCAATAATTCAAAATGCTACTATAAAATCATAAAAGTCCAAGTAAGTGCAAATATATCTCTTAGATTATTAGTGATTGTACTTTAAGATCAATTACTAGAGTAATCTTAATATTAAAAAAGAAATCCAATATACTCAAAAAGTAGAAACCCAATGCATCCCTAATAATAAAACTAATTTATTAAATCTAATCCACTATTTTAAGATATACAACTTAGTACCCAAAATATTTCCTAAGATCTAAAATGTACCCAAAAATAATAGAGGCAACAACAACAGTTTCGTCAAGTTTAACATAACTCAGCATTTTGGTGCGGATTCTACGACTTTGAAAGAGAAATTTTCACTTTTAAAAGTCCTATACACAATTTCCCTCTTTTTTTATTGCATTTAAAAAGTATCTGAAATTTGCAACCAATCAACGATGTTTCACAGCCAGAAATCAAGTTAATTTTTTTGGACCAATTCCCTGATTTTTAAAAAAATTCCTGATATTTCCAGAATGGTCAAATTCTTTGTTTGTGGACACCCTGCAATATTTAACATCCTGTTCTGGCCAAAATAAACAGTGAAATATATTCAAGACTTATTACATAGCGCAGAGATAAAATTATTATAAATATTGATGAAAGGTACAGCCGATCAGAGCCTGTAAGTTCGCTCAGATGCAAACAAACTCCTATATCATCCACCCAGAGTGAGAGGCCAGACAAAGACAAGAGAACCCTGCATCATCTCAGCCAATCAACTCCAGGCTGTTGGGTGCGTAACAGGATGCCAGAAATTGAGAATGCAGTCAGAGAATGGATTGGGTGCTCATCATTTTATCAAGTTCAAAATTTACTGCCTCATAATAAAATTTATCTCTCAGAAAAATTAGCAGCCATTGGATATTTTCATTATATTCAAATGGTAATTCTAATTTATCATCACTGAGATAAATACGACAGACTTTCCAATCAGTACAAAAGTACACAGAAAACAATAAATTATCATTAATATATATATATATTGTAAATTCTAAACTTGCACTTTTTCAGAAATAAACAGAAAAAAGATGTTTTCATTATTTTCAAATGGTAATTCTAATTTATCATCATAAAGAAATAAAACAAAACTTTCTAGCCAGGAAAATAAAAAGTAAGATAATTCTAAATCACCATCATAAAGTACTCAACAAGAAGGCAATACAGAACTTTTCCGGGGAATAAAAAGTTCCAAGTAAATTCTAAACAGGCACTTTCTTTCAGAAATAAACAGCCAAATGATGGTTTCATTATATTCAAATGGTAATTCTAATTTATCATCACAAAGAAATGAAGCAATAAACACTTACTAGCCGCAACAAAGAAAAATAAGCACGAAAAAAGTTTTGTAAAATCAAATAAAAATGTTGTTACTGGTGTCTCAGAAATAAGCAGCCATAGAATAATTTCATTATAATCAAATGGTAATTCTAATGTATTATCACAGAACACAAAATGGATTTACACATTTAAAGTATTTTCATCAATTGATTGCCAAAGTTATTTTTGGATAAAGATTTATATATATTTTAATAATAGTAAACTATTTTTAAACTGTTAGGGAAAATATTAAAAGTGACCAGTTTTTGATAGCAAGATGTATTACACATCAACATGAATAAATTACAAAATTTCTGATGGGTCTCTAAGAATATTAATATATATGTTTTCTTTTTTACATTCAGCTACAAGTAGTTTTGACACTATTACTAAATACATCGTAGATCAGAGCCTAACTTTTCCTCAGTTGCTACTCATTTTCACTTCATCCACCCAAAGTGAAAGGCCAGACAAAAGCAAGAGAACCCTGCATCATCTCAGCCAATCAACTCCAGGTTGTTGGGTGCGTAACAGGATGCCAGGAATTGAGAATGCATCAGAGAATGGATTGAGTACTCATCATTTCAAAAGATCAGTGCTCATTCACCAATTATTGAAAAAATCACTAGCTTCCTAAACCATTTTAACTTACTTTCAGTGTAAAGTTGCTGTTACACAAGGGACTAAAATATGAATGACCCCATAAATACTTTGCTTTCATTTGCTTAAGAGTATGGCGAATAGTGCAGTCAGATATCTTTTAAGAGGACTCTTATAGCACACACAATCATTCTATGTTGAAAGTCATCAAATAGTGCCTTTATTTACACCTTTTCGAACAAAACGCTCCTGCACTCTTTGTAAGCAAGCACTTTTCCCCCTAACGGAAACTGTGAGACGGCTCATTTACGGAAAAACAGGGGGGGGGGGTCATAATATTTTGGCCACTCATTGTATATTTGCATTCGACTCAAATGGCAAAATCTAAACTATCAGAAATAAACAGCCATTCAGTATTTTCATTAATATCAAATGGTAATTCTAAATTATCATCATTTAAGATTGCAAAATAATTGAAATTACTTAAAGGGGAAAAGGAAATTGGACAGCAACTGCACAAAACATTGTTCAGATTAGTAATAGCAATTGGTTTGGTGTTCAGAGCCTAAAAATTCACTCAGTTGCGAACCAATCCCACTTCATCCACCCAAAGCGAGAGGTAGGACGAGAACAAGAGAACCCTGCATCATCTTAGCCAATCATTCTGGGCTGTTGGGTGCACAACGGGATGCCAGGAACTGAGAACGCAATCAGAGAATGGATCGGGTGCTCATCATTAAAAAAAAATATTTAAATTTAAGTATGAAATAATGCTGTTTTAACTTTAAGAAATAAGCAGCCATTAGATTGTTTTATTATTTTTAAACGGTAATTCTTATTGTATCAGTGAAGAAAACAAGCATTATTCCTTGATAATTATCCAGCCAGTACAAGGACATGGCAGAGCAATTCCAATTAGAAGTAAAATAAATAAAGGATTGGTACTTATTGTAAAAAGCACCTATCACTGTACAATTTATCTCAGATAAAAAGCAGCCATTGGATATTTTCATTGTGTTCAAATGGTAATTCTAACGTATCATCATCGAGAAAATAACAAAACACTTTCAAGTAATAATACAATTTATTTTAAACAGAAAAGATTTCTGTTGAATGTATTAATATAAAAAGAAAACAAGATAATTTTATCCTGTAACACGAGACAAAACTTAGCTCTCAGAAATAAGCAGCCATGGGTTTGTTTCATTGTAAAATCAAACGGTAATTCGTATCATCACAGAGCCAGGAAATCTAGTGTACAATTGCAACAGTAAACTAAACCAAGTTACATAAATTAAACAGTTTGATTGTTTTAAAAAGTACTCGATAATTTTATCCTGTAAAGAGAGATAAAACTTAGCTCTCAGAAATAAGCAGCCATTGGTTTGTTTCATTGTAAAATCAAACGGTAATTCGTATCATCACAGAGCTAGGTAATTTAGTGTACAATTGCAAAAACAGTAAAAGAAACTAAATAACTAAAATTGAACAATCTGATTGTTTTTAAAAGTACTCGGCCAGTAATCTCGTAACACTAATTGTACCAGAAAAAACCTATAATGCACTGAGGGGACACGGATTTAGTTTTATAGAACGGAACAAATCCTTTACCTTGTAGAACTTGAGGACTGTGAGCTTGACCTTCTTCTTCTTATGCTTGTTCTTCTTGGGTGTGGTGTAGTTCTTCTTCTTGCGCTTCTTGGCTCCACCTCGGAGACGCAGCACCAGATGCAGGGTGGACTCCTTCTGGATGTTGTAGTCGCTAAGGGTACGGCCATCCTCCAGCTGCTTGCCAGCAAAGATCAGACGCTGCTGGTCGGGGGGAATGCCTGAGCGGGAGACAAAGAATTAATTGAGTTTTAAATGCTAGATTGTACAGTTTAAAATTGTTCATTTAAAAAAGGTTTAAATTCTCTAAATTGAAAGAACCAAAGGCAGTGTTTGCCATAGAAATGAAAAGTGGTATGCCACAATTTTGCATCCCCCAGGGCCCTTCCGAATCAAATTGCAGTTTTTGTTAACAAAATTAATTGGCACTTAACAATAGCAACAAACTCAAACAAATGTAGGATGAAACTAAAGGTATTCATTTTTTTTAATACGCACAGTACTTTAAATTTTCCCACTTGGCAAATCAGAAAACGTCATGCAGAATTTCACTGCAACCAGCTATTTTAGTAAGCTGATGACCAATATTAAAAAATGGACTAAAAAAATTCTATCATCTCCATAATTGGAAAATCGCTATTTTTTTTGGTTTATGTCTTTCACGGTCGCCCTGATTTTTCGCCAAATCTGGCAACCCGACAGCACACGCTATGCAGGGAGAAAATGGAGGAATTCTTTGATTGACAACCAAACCGGTATTTGTTGCCAAGCAAGGTTTTATCGTTGTGAATATAGGATTTTCAGAAAAGTTGCCAAGGACGGCCGTGAAAGACAGATAAACCATTTTTTTTTATTTACAAATAATGTAGATTTTGCTCTTGGAAGAAAAAATAATAATTTTGCTACTGAAGCGAAGAAAATTTTCATTTTTTTTTTCCCAAATGGTTATTTGCATATAATATCAGGAACCACCTTTACCTAGCAATACATTTGGGTGAACCCTGCATGTTCATCTATTAAAAATTTCGGATTTCTTCCCTTCTCCTAGGAGTAACAGTTTATGAAATACTTGCCAAAATGCAACATAATTTGAACTATCCTAACTTTATCAAAGTAAACAAATAACATACATTACACGCATAATAACCTATCAAGAACCAATATATATATTTAAAATTAATAACAGGCATGCATCAAATGTTACTATAACAAATGTTTAGCCCTACTCCACAATAGCTTTTCTCATAATATATTTGATAAAAGCTTGTTAATTTTAAATAACTTTTCAGCCTTAAAATAATTTAAACATATATATATTTATAACACTAACAATAATAACTAGATTATTTTAGTAAATATATACATACCCTCCTTATCTTGAATTTTAGCTTTCACATTGTCAATAGTATCGCTTGCTTCAACCTTAAAAGAAAAATCAGCAGCTTATTATGTAGAACTTGTCTTTATCTCAATACATTAGTTGAAAATTTCCTGTATCTTTTTATTGAAGCTCTCAAAAAATGTATAAAATACTATTAATTTAACAGATAAAACAAGATTTAGTTAATCAGGATCTAGGTATGTTAAGCAATATATGCCTAATAATTCTTTGAAACATCTCAGTACATTGCGAACACTCGAAAAATATTTTTAATCATATTAAAAATGCATAAATTATAATCTTTTTATTGTAGAAATAACTTACCTCAAGCGTGATGGTTTTCCCAGTTAGGGTTTTGACGAAGATCTGCATGGTCACCTATAAATAAAGCTGTTATTTAAAGTTTACCCAGTTTAAGGAGATTAGTTATGAACAATACAATATCGAATTTATGAATCAAAATAAAATAACACTTTACATAACGTAACAGCTAATCAGATTGCGTCAGATAAAGGTGTTAGACGCCAAATAGAGTGAATCTTTCAATTCCTTATTTAGACAAGTAACTTATTTTAAATTAAACTATCACAATTATTATTTCCCATTCAATTCCGCAAAAGTAATTCAAAAGCAACTTGGGAACTACGTATGAAACCACGTGTACTCGGTGTTATACTTCTAAATACATTTCATATCGTAGGTGCAAATAGATTAACATTGGTTACAAATTAACGCTTTATTAAAATTCTTTTATTCAACAATATTAATTTTAAATGAGAATTCATGTGATAGAGCGGCAATATCTGAAAATAGATTAGGCTTATTAGTCCACGTCTTATGACTTAATAGATTAACTCAGTATTATAATACTATGAAAATTTTTATTGATAATTGAACAAAATATGACAAACAAATAAATAATTTACCTTATTAATTGTGCCTCATTCACTAATTTATAACTAAAAAACGAAAGCGAAAAATATTAAGACCGCCTTGCAAAAAGATGGACGAGCATTTCCGATTTCCAAAAGAATCCACGCCATCTGGAGAATGTTGCCACCAAAAAGTATAATCTTAGCAAGTTTAAATGGGTTTATGAAGGAAATTTATAAAAAAATGTTTATGGAAATCTTTTAAAAATTTAACAACATTTTTATTCATAAAATAATTATATTAATTTAAAAATAATATACTAATGGCGTTTTTCGCAATTATAAATAACAAATTTTGCTGATTATGAAATTAATTGTTATCGTATTTTTACGTCAAATGCGATTGTGTTTATAAATACGGTTCTTATGATTCTTAATTTATTGACTTCATGACAGGTTGATTGAAACAAACATTAGTGTAGACCTGAAGACAGAAATAGGTAACGTTTGGGAATATATCCGGAAGTATAAACTTGGTTGCACTGCTTTTGTAATTTTATACGGCAATGATATAACGAAAACTATACCAAAGCTGGCACCCCACTTTCTAAATATCCACACGAATAACACGAGGACATTTTAGCTGCAAGAAATTTAGCATTCAAAACAGCTCTTTTACACGTTTAGTCTACTTTTAGATAACTTTTCTTTTACCCCAAAACTATTTTATATTAAATTCTAATTAAAAATCCTTCTGCTCCTCCCACAATAGGTATACCCAATCAAACATTGATTCTCACTTCATTGTAATAAAACGTCACTAGTACTGGTTCCGTACTTTTAAATCCTACCTGTGTATCATTTCAGTTTGTTTCTCTTTTTGGTGGTCAATGTATAAGTAAATATACATTATCTCAATAGATTATATATCATCTTTATTACAATTGATTTCTCATCTTTTTACATGAATGAAAGTTAGACATGATAATAAAAGTTTACTGCACTGGTTGCTTTCGATGATCATATGGACTGGACGACTGTCAATGGCGTAGCAATGGTGAATTGTATATATTACTAAATCGAGGGAAGACGTATGATGTCTGCCAAAACAAATAAGAGACGAGAAGAAACCAGTTGTGCTCCTTTTAACAAGACTTGGATGTTGGGTAAGATTCAATGATGCAATACAATAAAAGTGATTGAAGGAATGGAAATAAATTGATTGTTTTGTATAATGAATGCTTTTTTGAGTAGTATTGACAGTTTTGAATATACGGTGTATGTGAATAGATCAAGTTTTGTAATTCTTATAAAAATCAATAATTCAGTAACTTATTAAAATTTTGTAAAAACTAAATAAATTGGTGTTTTTAAAACATGTATTTGTTGTTAAATACGTTGACCTATATAGACTTAAGTTGTGTTATTTTTTGGGTGTGTGTGAACAGTTGTTTATCTTTTTGTTGCAGTTTTGCCTGACATTTCTTAAAATAAATTTGGCAATTAGTCAAAAAGTTTTTAATTCACATACCAAGGCGAATCAATTGTTTTATTTGTGTAATTAATGAGATGAATTTTTTCACTATTTAAATTAATTTGTTTGAACTTTTAAGGGGTATTTAATTTAATATTTATCAACCAAAACTAAAAGACTTTTTCTGTAATAATTTTTTGTTTATAAAGTTATGGGGCTCGTTAGGTATATAGTTATGCGTTTTTTTTTATATATTTTTTTGTACAAGACAAATATTGTTATATGCTTCATATAAGCCTTTAATTTTGCAGAATTGACTTTTTACTGCCAAATGCAACTGATAAATAACTTTATTACATTGATTCATAAATCTGTTTTATTATGTAATCACCTAATACAGTCTGTCTTTTCAGCAAGAAATCTAAATGTAAAATAAAATTGGTCGGATGAATTTTAAATATAACATTTATTGCAGAATCATATAGAGGAAATGATGTTTAAGACAAAAAAAATCCTTGTCATCACAGTCAAAATTTTCCAATTTGATATTGTGTTTTCTTTTATTATTTAAAAATTTCTCATAAGGATTGAAGCGTCCTTAATAGCCAATATACAACAATCCTATTTTTGTGTGAGTCTGAGAATGTTAATTTCAATTGAAGGTTATAAAGTGTCAATTTTTATTTCCAAGTTGGTTGGACTTTTTTAGATGTATTCTAGTACTGTTCACCTTTGGCAACTTTTCCGAAATAACAATATTTGCAACAACATGTTTTTGGCAGGGTTCAAAATTAATCATATTTTACACTTAAAAATTTCAATTTGACAACTGTATTTTTACACCAAGTTGTCATTTATTTATGGCCAACTTATTTGCGTTTTCAGGTTAATCTCCCATTTTCTTTTCGTGCTTCAAATAATCGTCACACAGCGATTCACGGGGTAACTCACTCAAGTAGTGGAATTCTGAATTGCTTGTTTCTCTCATCTCCGGTCTATTCCGTCACTGAGATTTTAAATTTTCATCGTCGTATTTCCCTCCCTAGCGTTATGTAATTGGCTAATCCTGCAACAGCTATTGGTAAATTCCTAGTGTACGGTGCCCCGTTGTCGCCAAGGCAAAAATGACGTGTTTTTTTGTCGCCAAATCAAAATGGCGGTTTTGTTTGGTTAATTAACGTCGCACTAGAGCCGCACAGTGGGCTATTGGCGACGGTTCGGGGCCTATCTCGAAGGAAAGACACGGGAATGATGCCTCGTATTTTTGAACCATGGTCAGATAACGCAAAATGGTGGACATTCCGTTGGTCCGGGCAGTCGATCATGGTGTTTACAGGCGATCCTTCTGGCAGTTGTTTGGGGCATTTCGATGGCACTCTTAAGTGCACACGCGTTCCGCGCGCTTAAAGTCAGACTCCTGCCGTCGATTTTGTTGTCTCTGGCCTTCGGCCTCCGACTACTCATTATTACATCCATGACCCCTCCGGGCCGTCGATCATGGTGCTTACATGCAATCCTTCGGGCAGTCGTTGATCGTTAAATCAACATTTTATATGAAAATCGGAAACAATATCGGATCCAGGAAAAACGAACTGCGGCAAAACGTTGAGTAAAGTTTCCGATTTCCGGTCGTCCACGGTAACCATGAAGCACTTGTTGGTACCGGATTTAATCCCTCCAAACACCCACTGGCCTTCCACGCGCTTGCTCCGGTTGTACTAGCGTTTGACGAACTTTGACTCGTCAATCTCTACGACGACATGCTCTACACCGATAGGAAACGGAATTATGAATGAACCACTCTGTACATACCTCCCGGCATAATATCATCCAGTCAGTGACTGTCTGTTTCGCTAGGCGCATTTGCTGCATAACAATCCGGCATCCATGCACCACTCAATCACGGCACGTTTGCCTTTCAATTTCCAAAAATACTTGCTATTCAAATAAACATCGTCAACACCGCATATACATCGTCGTCTCAGAAAAATCAAAATCACACGTAGCCGCCGAAAGTCCATTCAAAAATGGCAGAAATGCGTGAAACCAAGGCTAAACTGATGCGATCACGCATCTAGTTTAGCGTCATGTAACTAGATGCATCTAAGCAGCATGGCGCAGCTACGTGGGTAAAAAATTTAGGGTTACCATAGAACATGATATTTTCGCATGCGTCATGTAGGGTTGCCAAAATATAAACTTTATCGCCCAATCATTTGTTGCCAAATCCCATTTGGCGAGGGCACCGGACACTAGGAATTAACCCAGCTATTGCTCGCACCATTTTTGTAAAAGCATGTGCCTGATTGTATCCGTATTTGTTGCAATCATTTATTACACATGTTATTACATTTACGCCAATAGTGCTATTTGTTACGGAGTGGAACAGTACTATAGTGTCGGAATGAGCCACCCTAAAAGTTTTACTTTTTGTTTCTATATTTATACCTCCACGTAGCTTACTTTAAAGGTTTCAACTCGCAGCATTTTATTGAAATTTAAAAAATGGCTATTTGTAAATTAATTTTTAAAAGAAATATTATCGGTAATTATTGACGCAGGCATATTTAAAATTCTATTTGACAATTCTCTGAAATTGTAGGCTGAACAGTTATAAATAAAAATAATTTCTAATTTTTTTTTACAGAAATTATGTTCAATCCGTTTGTCAATTTACAAAAAAAAAAACTTTGTCAAATAGGATTATCATTTTCATGGAAGAATGCAATTTTTTCTTTAATATATTGCATCACCAGTATTAAAACTAATGAATGTGAAGTTTATTGTTACTGAAGGGTTAATTTTTATACAAAACAAGATATGAAACATTTAAAATAATATAAGTTTTCAACACCAATTGGCATTGAAGGAACATTGACAAGTGTTTTACTTTTATTTTTGCAGAATACATTATTTTTACATTAATTACAAGGCTAATATTCGCAAAGTATTTTTTAATCATTAGTTCTTAGGAATTTTTATATAACCAAAAAAAAAGCGTGTTACAAAAACTTCAGTTTAAATAGTAGTCGTAAACTACGTATTTCGAATACTACTCAAAGTAATTAAATAAATCTAGATTTTAATAAAATTTATTTTTCACAGTGCACAGAGTGATATGCAACTAGCTACAGTAATTAAAAAAAAAAAATTGCAGCTCTTACTTTTCAAATTGACTATTAGCAATGCTGGGCCATATTGCTAGTTCTTTATATAACGTAAAAGCATAAAAAAAATCCCTGTATTTTGAACTCAATCCATTAACAAATTTAATTACCTGTTAAATTGTCAAAACAAATCACGTGATTTGACTAATTTAAAAACTGAATGAATTATTTTTTAGATAAACAAAAAAAATTCAAAAGTTAATATACTTAAGAGAGTTTAAGACAACTTAATTGGCAGTAAAACCAATTAAACCCTACCTTACTTGTTTTATAAGTTTACTTATTAATAAAATTTCTCAAGTGATAAAAATATTTTTAATATATAGTTAAATTTTAAATTAAATTGATAACCATGAGTTATAATAAAACGTTGACAATCCCGTAAATATGGTTCAATTGAATAATATAATCTATAACTATTTTTTTATGTATGTCTACCTTGCATTTCAAGGTATAAGTAGTGTACTACTCTTTATTTGGCCGTTGAACTGGTTTTGAACAATGCTATGCGAACAATTGTTTTGAACAATTAACCTTTTTATTGGAACCACGCTTAATTAACTGGGTATTAAATTTTATTACTTTTAAAATGTGCCTACATTAGAGTTAAAAGGACACATTTTGCTAGTTATAGCTTACTTATAATCTTAAATAATCAAGTTAACAATAGAAGGATTGTATTGTGGTATTACCTCTGTCATTCTCATGATTGAAATATTTGAGGTGATTCAAGTTGAATGTAGTAATGAGACAATTGATTAGGGGCCATTCAAAAATTATGCAATGCGGTTTTTAAATTTTCCGTGCACCCCACTCTTGACAAACCATCCCTTTACATATATTTTTATATCTGTATTGTGTCCATTTTTTTAATGAACAAAATGACAATTGTTTATTCGAATATTAATAGTTCCCCTTCTCCTTCATTTTTACTTAAAAATATATATATATTTCTTTTTAAAATATTTTTTCTCGTGACAAGTTCATAGTTCAAAACATACTAAAACATTAACATGTTGCAAAAACTATGTAATTTTCTGTAGAATTGTTAAGTGATATTTTCTTGCTAATTTATTTGTAGATGACCCCCAATATGTAGCAGAAGACTTAGTGAGCAATAAAATGACAGCTGTGTTTTAACTGGAAGAGTTGCATTTACTTGAAGCACTGCAGATGTATAGTGATCCCTATATCATGTTGATATTAAATTAGACATCCTGTGAAAATGGGTATGATGCTGCTTCTCGAAACCTAAATGGGCAGTAATGTCAGTTTTAGATCAAGAATATCAAGTTATCTGCATTAGTAGGCTTAATTTTATTACTTGAAGACTTCTCTAAATCATGGTCAAGTTTGCAAGTTTAATGTATCTTTGACTACATTTAATTTTATTACTAAGTTTTTATTTTTTACTAGGTTTAATTTTATTACTTGGAGACTTCTCTAAATCATAGTCAAGTTTACATGTTTAATGCATCTTTGACTATGAAAGGACATTATTTTGCATTATATTATGTAATATTTTCTTCTAAATTATGTGTAATCTAGTTTTACAAGTTTAAAGGCAAAATAGCAATGTTATGCAGGCCATCTTAGAAATGCCTAACATGTTTC
The DNA here is from genome assembly GCA_963932185.1 of Troglohyphantes excavatus. NCBI lineage: Eukaryota > Metazoa > Arthropoda > Arachnida > Araneae > Linyphiidae > Troglohyphantes > Troglohyphantes excavatus. Next base: position 37,450,110 of record OZ010673.1, read on the forward strand.
ATAAGAGCGTACTGTTTAATAATTTTTGCTATTTTATAAATTGTTGGAGGCTTGTGTACTATTGTGTAACAGTAGAGAGGTTAAAAGAACTGATTTGCTAAAAGAATTCTCTGTGTCCCATTTCTTAAACTATAAATGGATTGAACATATTCGTATTAAAATACTGTCTTTGTAGATAGAGATATACAAAAGCAATATTCATAAGCAATATTTTTATCAAAATTCAATCATATGCCCATAGCAAGAATTCTTGCAGGAACAATTCCTTTCCTTAAAATGACATGCCTTTCAGAAGGTCTTGAACGTTCAGAAGGTAAATTAAACATATAATGTTTATTTGGCGTTATTTTGTAAAATGTTTTTCGTTTTAATAGGATTTTTGCAAAACCAAACAAAGTGTTTATAAATACTTTGAAGAACAAACTGCATAAATGCAAATGTTTTTTTTTTTTGAAACATGGAAATAAATAACATCTGATTTTAAAGGTAATGGTAAATAACATTATGCATAATTCTTAAATGAATGTATATTGTTTTAAAAAATGTTTCTCCAAACTATCTAAACTCGCCGAAGCTAATATGTGTTTAAACATCCATATATATGTTTTGTAAACGTAATGGAAAAAAAATCTTTACATATTTATGATCTATGAAAAATCTTCCCCCTGGATAAAAATCAATCAATGTCAGCTTCGTAGTTCATTTGCAATATGTAGAATCTCAAAAGTTAATAATGTAAAAGAATAGCACCTTTTCATTAGTACAACTAAAACTTGTTTCTTTTGCCCTGTGTGGGTGTAGAAAAATTTCATCGCCAAGACAGCAACAACTCTTGACATCCATAAAAATAGTATCTTGAAAATAATATTTATCTAGAAGATAACGTCAGAGTTCAAAGTTCATTATAAGTTTTGTAATCCATAGCGTTCAATTTTATATATTTTCAAATACATAAAGAAGTTTCCAAAGCAATGAAGGAAGATTAATTTCTAAAGATTAAAGCTGTTGCCCAGAAATGCTTTTTATCCGTAAAATTAAAAACAACAACATATTTTTTGCATTTTTTCTGTGGTATTAGCGTTCTGAAAATACGATTCATCACTGGTCTGGGAAATTCTTTTCTTTTGACACCTACTTGTTAGGATTCCTTTCATGTAAGAGCCATAAAAGAGATCTATACTACAGAAATAATATATAGGATTGTATAATTCTGAATTTATATAAAAGCCCATGGGTCTAGATACAATTATTGTAACCTTATATCAGTGTTCACTCTAGGCGTTTTTTGAAGGGCGGTCCGCCCTGCCTGCCCTTTTTTCATCTATATAGCGCCCTCATGCCCTTTTTGAAAAAATTTCGCCCTCTTTTGAAAAAATTCCGCCCTTCTTGCCTTTTTAGTCAAGCACAAGCTTACTTCCCTAGCCGTCTTTAAAAAAGGCATCAATTATTTTTTTTGTGTGTAAACTGGAATTAAGTGAGAAACAAACCTTTTTAACTGCGCGTGTTGTGCAATCGCGATGATTCGGCTTTAATTTCGAGCACGTGGTATTCCACAAATCATATTGATTGCCTGTGCTCTCATATGAAATGATAAGTTTTTTAAAAAAGAAGATGTTTGAGGGCGAGGTTCCAAGATTAGGCATTTTATTACCAAGTTTTGGATTTAAGTAGCCTTTTCATCAGTTTTGTAAGGGGTCGGATTAGGGCAACTTACAGATTTAGTTTTTAAGGAAAAAATTATTTTATAAATGTAAATTTTTTAATTTTAAGTAGTTTATTCATAAAGAGACAAATTTTGAATGGGCCTTTTCTTCGAATATACCCCGGATAGTCAACAATAGCCTAATTTGCAGCTCTAGCGCGATGTCGACCTTGTTTGTTTGGTCACGTGTACAATGTGTAAACGGGTGGACACGCCCACACCATTTTTTTTTTAAAGTGCCCTTTAAAAAACAAGAAGTGCCTTTTCAAAAACAGGGTGCCCTTTTAATCGCCAACAGCACCCTGCCCCTTTTTTTTTTCTAGAGTGAACACTGTTATATAAATCAAGTCGTATAAAAGATGCAATCTTTTGTTGCAGGACTGGGAAATCTGCAGACGATCCCAGCGAACTTACCTCTGCAGTACTCTCCCCCGCCATCCCTCGTGAGCCCCCTCCCCTCTCCCATCCTCAAGTGCTCCGTGTCATGCAGCAGCCCCTCCCCAGCCTCAGGCTCCAGTGGCTCCAGCCCCGGGTGTGTCAGCCCAGGCGCCACCACCTCTGACCCCAACTGGCAGTCCAACCACTCCAGCGTACGCGAGAGGAACGCGGCTATGTTCAACAACGAGCTCATGAGCGATGTGCACTTCCTGGTAGGCCCCAAGGGGGGAGCGCAGAAGATACCTGCCCACAAGTACGTGCTGGCGACGGGGAGCTCCGTATTCTACGCCATGTTCTTCGGGGGACTGGCGGATAACGAGTCCGAGATCGAGATTCCGGACGTGGAGCCTGCTGCATTTTTGACCCTTTTAAGGTGAGGTACCGGGTTTAGTCTGAGATGTCCTTATGTTAGATACTGGTTTAAACTTATACAAACACTGGTCAATTGATCAGAAAAACTTGTAAAATTATACTGTAATAATATGTGTACATATTATTTAGGCATCAGTGTTCATTCTAGGCGTTTTTTGCAGGGCGGTCCGCCCTGCCCGCTCTTCTTTCATATCGATAGCGCCTTCATGCCCCTTTTTCAAAAATCCCGCCCTCTTGCCCTTTTCAGTCAAACACAAGCATCCTTGCTTCCCTGGCTCTTTAAGAAATGCATCGATTAAACAAATTTTGCTAAGTTTTTTTTCTGTGTTTTTTTTAAAGAGAAGATGGTTTGTGGCAAAGTTACGCATAGGTTAGGCATTTTATTACCAAATTTTGGATTTAAGTAGCATTTTCATCAGTTTTGTAAGGGTTTTGATTAGGATACTTAAAGATTTGGTTTTTAGGGAAAACATTAATTTTTAAATGTCAAATTTAAGATTTTAAGAAATATCTTTATAAAGAGACATCAATTTTGAACGGGTCTTTCCTTCGAGATAGGCCCAGAACTGTAAAATTAGCGCAATATGCAGCTCTAGCGCAATGTCAACCAACAAATCAGAGCTTGTTTTTTTATTTGGTCACGAGTGCGATGTGCCAACGAGTGGCCACGCCCTTGAAAGTGCCCTTTTAGAAACAAGAAGTGCCTTTTCAAAAACGGGTTGCCCTTTTACTAGCAACAGCGCCCTGCCCCTTTTTATTTCTAGAGTGAACACTGAGGCATAATTATATTTAGTTTGTTTGAAGTTTTAGTGCAGTTGCCGAACAGTGGAACCTTATTTAGTTTTGACAACTGACAAAGTAATATGCTCTGTACAGTTTGTTATATTTGCAGCGAAGTCAAAGTTTTGGGATTATTTGTAATACTTTACTATATTTCTTACAAGTGCATTTTTTTTATTAGTATTCTTAATTTTATCAGTACTAAATAGGGATGAAACGGATATCCAGAAGTAAAGTGAGCATATCTGAAGGAAGAAAACTTTGCAAATTTTTTTGGGGGGGTCAATTATGTTTTGTTCCAGCTTTAAGTATTTTCCTGAAAATACTGTTAATGTATTCTGCAGTTTGTAGATTCTCCCTTGAATTTTCTTCGGGCTATTCAGGTGCATAAGGCTTGTGAAGTGACTAAACCTCTAGTATTGTATTGTAAACGATGCTTTGACCATGGTTGAAAATAGCCTAGGAAGATATGTGTCTTAGACATTCGGAACCAGCAACTGGCTATCTTGGAATATCTTCAAGTTTGAACAAGGGTGGTGGTATGCAGGGTGCATAGCTACATATCTGTGCATTATATGTTAGAAATTGTGTAATTCTCCAGTCTAGTAAGAGCTAGTTTTAGCATTTAAATACTGCAAAATTTATATCGTTAATTTGGAAGTTTTTGAAAAACACATTCTACAGTACAACTCTGGCCATTTTAAAATTAGTATGATGAGATATCCGGTATCTGGTTTGTGTGCGCCGGATATCCGATATCCGGCAAAACAAGTATCCGGTTCATCCTTTACTGAGTATTTTATAATTCCTTTCTGTGCTTTATATTTTTCTCTCTTTGTCTTTAAAGGTTTCTCTATTGTGATGATATAAACCTTGAAGCTGACACTGTCTTATCCACTTTGTACGTTGCAAAGAAATATTTAGTGCCTCATTTGGCCCGTGCATGTGTTGCATACTTGGAAACAAGCCTAACTGCAAAAAACGCTTGCGTACTTCTGAGTCAGAGTCGGCTCTTTGAAGAGCCTGACTTGATGCAACGATGCTGGGAAGTGATTGACGCTCAAGCCGAACTGGCCTTTGCTTCGGAGGGTTTCTCCGATATTGATTATCGCACACTCGAGTCAATACTGTCTCGTGAGACTCTGATGATCAAGGAATACACCCTGTTCCAGGCCGCACTCAATTGGTCGACAGCCGAATGCCTCAGGCAAGATCTGGAACCCACGATCGACAACAAGAGACGTGTTCTCGGAAACGCCATGCATTTGATTCGCATTCCCACCATGTCGCTGGAAGAATATGCCAATGGTGCTGCCCAGTCGGGTCTGCTCACTCTGCAAGAAACTAAAGATATATTTTTGCACTACACAGCCAGCAACAAACCGGTTCTGCCTTTCTGTACTAAGCCCAGGCTGGGCTTAAAGACGCAGGTGTGCCACCGGTTCCAGTCGTCGGCATACCGCAGCAACCAGTGGAGGTACCGCGGTCGGTGCGACAGCATCCAGTTCTCAGTGGACAAGCGGATCTTCATTGTCGGATTCGGACTCTACGGGTCCAGCAACGGCGCAGCGGACTACACCGTGAAAATCGAGCTCAAGCGCATGGGTAAAGTGTTGGCTGAAAACAAGACCAACTTTTATTCCGACGGTTCGAGCAACACTTTTCACGTCTACTTCGAGCACCCGATCCTGGTCGAGGCCGACACGTACTACACCGCATCAACAGTCCTGGATGGAGCCGAGCTCAGCTACTTTGGCCAGGACGGAGTCAGTGAAATGACGGTGGGTTGCATCACCTTCCAGTTCCAGTGCTCATCGGACAGCACCAATGGAACCGGCGTTCAAGGGGGGCAGATACCAGAGCTCATTTTTTACGGTCCTAGTCAAGACTCTTGACTCAAAAGGACTCGTGCGACAGCTTATGGGTGTTTTAGGCCAGGCGCTGCCTCGTTTGGGGTCGACCCGTATTCGTGTTTCTTCTCAGTCTTGATCTCGTGCGCGAGACGTGTATTCATATAGCGAATCTGCTATTATATTGATTTTTATTAATTTTGTGTCGTGATTCGTACCCCAGGGCTTTAGACCTGACAGAAGTGTTTAATTAATTGTGATTCTTTAAATTTTTAGTAATCAGTGTCTTAGTTTTATCAAGTGATTATTTAGCGAATTCTAAGTTTTTATCTAAATTTTTTTAATGAAGGGCTGTTCGTTGACAATTTTATGTTTAGTGAATATGTATTTAGTTAAGTGTTTTTATGATTTTTAATTATATAATTTTATGCAATTTTATTTAATTGTGGAAATTATAGTTTCTTATAAAATTTTGTCTTGTTACCGTGATTTTTTTCTCTACTTATGAGTGCAAATATTTATGTTGAATTTATATATATTTTTTAAAGTCAATAATCAAAAACATGAAGAAAAAATCACTTGAAAAGTCTTATAATTTTATTTTATGGTTCATTGATGTTTTCCAATTTTGAGTTTTTTTTTATATATAGTAATACTAAAATATAGTAATACTAAAATCTAAACAGATATTCAACATTTTTAATGTTGACTTTTCTGTAATTGTTCCTATTCTTTTGAAGAAAAAAACAACCCATTTTGGTACATAGCCTTATAGTTTTGTTTCTTGTTTTCCATATATTTAAAATTTATTCATCTAGTTACATCAATTTGAATATTTAATCTTGTTTAAAGGTAATATAGCATTTTTAAAAATAAAAATGCTAAATTTTAAAATATAAAGCAGGTGCATGGCACGAGTACGAAAAGTAGGAATAAATCATACTTGTCAAAATCTCCTGTAACTTTAAAAAACAAGTTACATTATTATTATTTTTTAATTATAGCAGTTTTTGATTCTGATGTTCATTCATTAGTTTTTTGATTATTTTGGGATTTTTAATCCGCCATTGGCTGCTGTATTAATGTTAAAACAAAAAAAAATGCTGGAAAATCTAGAAATGCTGAATTAGTTGAATCTGCAAGTTGTGGAGAGATTCGTTCTCATATTATATTTATGTTTTAAGTGTAAATTGAGTTTTTTATCAGCCTCATGTTTTGCATAGCAACCAATGTTGGATTATTAAAAAAAATTAAAACTAATTTGACAATTTTCCTAATTCTTATTTTCCATGAGATCATAAACATTTTTGTTCCTTACTGACAAGAGATTCAGCAACTTTTACTTTAGTCACCAGACAATTAGTACTTTTTGCAAGTATGGCATAAAGTCTTAGAGTATGAAATTTTTAAAAAGCAGCTGTCTCACTGGTTTTAATAAATGTACCTTGTATCATGAAAAACGAAATTTTTGTGTTATTTGAGAAGATATAAGCTGGTTCTATTTTGATGAAAATACTATGCAAACTTTTTCCGAGTCTTAAGATAACCAATTTCCAATTCTCTTCCGACACATACACACTTGAATATATATATATAGTGTATTGGTTCACTTTTGAACCAATGGTTTAGAATGGATTTTGAATAATTAAGGTCAGGATTGCGGATAGTGAAAACCGATCGATGCCCATATTTTGCTTCGGAGATGAACCGAGGTCCATTGACAGAATACTAAGCCTTAACTAATATACCGAATGAATAACTAAACTCCAAGTATAAAAATTGTGTATTTTATTTGATTAAAAATCAAGCAATGAATGAAAACTCATTCCTTGATTTTAATCAAATGCAGTGAATGAAATGTTTTATTTCATATCTGCCAACTTGTTAAGTTAACTGCACGATTGTATGAATTTCTTGTATATTTGTATTTTGCGGAAAGTGTTCAACTTTTAGAACCTTTTGACTGCAAAAAAACAAAAATAAGAATCTACAAAGACCTTTACTTTTATTTTATTTTGAAATTGTTCCTGTTAATAGAAATGATGGTAGATATTAAAACAGAGGTGCGTTTAAAAAGAAAACTCTTAAGCAATAATTCGCTTGAAAAATTGTACATTTTACACAGGATTTTTGAAAAGTTATTTAAGTTTTTAAAATTTGAATCCTATTCATTTTTGTAAAAGGTTGCCATTGTTAATTTTTTTACGGACTCATTTTTAAATATAGACGAATGCAAATATAGATGTTTAATACAGTGTTCACTCTAGGTGTTTTTTGAAGGGCGGGCCGCCCTGCCCGCCCTTTTTAAATCTCAATAGCGCCCTCATGCCCCTTTTTTCAAAAATGTTGCCCTCTTTTGAAAAAATTCCGCCCTTCTTGCCCTTTTCAGTCAAGCACAAGCATCATTGCTTCCCTGGTGGTCTTTAAAAAAAGCATTGATTAAAAAAAATGTGCGTGTAAATTGGAATTAAGTGAATTATGACAGTAGAAAAAAAACTTTTTTATAACTACGCGTGTTGTGAAATCGCGATGATTCCGCGGTAATTTTGAGCACGGGGCATTCCACAAATCCTACTGGTTGCCTGTGCCTGCATATGAAATTCTGAGTTTTTTTCTGTGTTTTTTTAAAGTGAATATGGTTTGGGACTAGGCAGGGATTGGTTTGCAAGACTAGGCATTTTATTATCAAATTTTGGATTTAAGTAGCCTTTTTATCAGTTTTGTAAGGGATCTGATTCCTACTTACAGAACTGCTTTTTAGGGAAAATATTTTTAAAATGTCAAATTTTAGATTTCAAATAATATTTTCATAAAAAGACATCAATTTTATACGGGTCTTTCCTTCGAGATAGGTCCCAAACCGTTAACAATAGCAATGTCAACCAACAAATCGTAACTTTATTTTGTTTTGTTTGGTCACAGGTCCGATGTGTCAATATGTGGTCACGTCCACACAAATTTTTTTTTAAAAGTGCCCTTTTAAAAACAAGAAATGCCTTTTCAAAAATGGGGTGCCCTTTTACTGCCAACAGCGCCCTGCCCCTTTTTATTTCTAGAGTGAACACTGTTTAATACTTTAACTATTATGAAAATTATGATATCGCATAAAAATGTTTATAAAACCAATTGCATTCTTTCGGTATTGTATATGTTGGCAGGTTTAATACATATTATTTAAAGAGTGGTTTCCAACCTCTATCATTTTTCTGAAAGCTTTCATCTCATTAGAAACCACATAAAAATAGGAATTTAATGTGATATGTTGCTAATTTGGCGTCATAATTTACAAAATAGAAAATAATTTTCCAAAATATTATAAATAATTGTTATATCCTTACATATCTGGTTTCCTAATACTATTGAGCACCTCTGTTTTTTTTAAAAGTTTTAAACCAACCCCAAAATATCTTTATGTTCCTAAAAGAGTTTTTGGGGTCACTAATGGCGCCATTCAAATTTGAAAACTGCAAAACAAGTTACACAAGGTTTAGTTTATGTATGTTCCCAACCTATTAATATGGTTTGGAGCATAGAAATCGAACAGGCTGATTCACTGAATTTCGTTTACATAGTAAGTCTTATAGACCTTAAACTTATTCGAATGTCCTAATGCATTTTCTAATAAGAAATTAATTAATTTTAACTAGTTTGTATTAAAGTGATATATCTGTGAACATTCCAAGGTTGGTAACCACTTTTTTCAACATAATTTTTATTTTTTAAAATGCCTGTGGGATTTCTTAAGCTTGAAATGTACTTTTAAGAATGACATGATAGTTGTGTAAAATGCTGAACCGAATTGTGGATCCCTTTCATTGAATATGGGACGTATATAAAAAGTAGTGATGTGGTACTGTCCGAGTAGATTTTATGCAAGGAAAGGTTTGTAAAAGATATGGAATTTCAGATATTAGTTTGGATTTAGAATTCTTTAATAAATTATAGCAAGATTACAAATCTGCATGCTTCAAAGAATGGTATAGTGTGTATTTTGCCCTTAACAAGCTGGATGGATTTAATGATGTTTTTTTAAATTTTATTTATATAAATATTTTATTTAATGTATAATATAGGTTTTACATTAAAAGGTGCCATGTTCATGTATGTGTGTGGCATGCATTTATTGCAACAACCATTTTTCAAAGGATTTCTTGTTGCTTCTTTATTTAATCAAAAATTTAAATGCATCTTACAATACAATTAATTAAAATTGCTTTTATATTTGTTTTTAAGGTAATTGCCTTTATATTTGTTTTACTGATAAACAACTATAGTTTGTTTTTTCCAATTTTAAAGTAAGCAATCACAACAGATCCTAAGTTTTAAAATTGAAACGCAGTGCCAAAAATATCAATTACTTTTTAATAAAGTTTTTCAACGTAAAAGAGTCTCACGATTTCTGTGTAATGAAGTACACAGTATTCAAATAATCTACACCCATGCCCATCGCACCAGGTATTGTTTAGGGGGGGAAGGGGTAATAATCCCAATAATCTGAAAACCCTGAGAGTTAGGAATTTCAACTTTTAAAAACCTCCAGTTTGAAAAATTTATGCCTGAAGAAAAATTAATATTATTAACAAATGAAAGCTATGGAAGATTAAAAATTGCCCAACTTTTAAGGTTACATTTAAATTAGATAATCAGGAAACCCTGAGAGTTAGGAATTTCAACTTTTAAAAACCTCGAGTTTGAAAAATTTATGCCTGGAGAAAAATTAATATTATTAACAAGTGAAAGCTATGGAAGATTAAAAATTGCCCAACTTTTAAGGTTACATTTAAATTAGACATTTGAACGGACACTACATTGGAATATGGGTGCAACAAATCAATGCTTGAGAGAGAACTGTTTAATATTACCTAAAATATATATAAAAAAAAGATGAAAATGTCGATAAGTTGGAACTGGGAATTTTCAGCACTGTTGAGTTGGAAATTTAGAATAGTTGAGTTGAGAATTCCGATTCGTTAAGTTGAGAAATTTCTTGTTTGAAACCCCCAAAATATTTTTTGTGTAACAGCACTGTTGGACCTAATACAACAAAACCAAATTTAACTGAAATTGAAATTTCTGGCACTGAGCTTTTCAAACATGTTTATAAAATGATCCTCAAATTCTTTGTTCCTTGTCATACATTGCACTATTCTTTATTATTATTAACCCTTGCACTGCACTTCTCTATGCTTAAATTTTTACATGCATACTACATAAGTTTTAGAATGTAATCGATGAAAGCAATGAAAATGAGTTCAATTAAGATCTATGCAGCATTCAATGTTTCAAATACATAATTGCATAGTACTGGTGATGGCGAAGTGCATTACAAAAATACTATTTTATTACTTTATTGATATCTTTCAGTTTCTGCGTTAAATCCAATGAAGGACATTTCTTGTAGAAAGTTATGTAGCAAGTATTTAAAAAATAAATCTATATTAGAAGTCAAGTCTGTTTCTTTGTGCAGTAGTATTTTCATTTTATGCATACATTTCATTAAAACAATTATATACAATTACATTCCAGTGCAACAATGCCAGTTAGTCCACTGCAACAATGCCAAAGGTGACTCATATCCATAATTTTTTTTTTTAGAACATCGCCTCACTAATTTTGAAATATTTTTATACATTTAAGCAGAAAAATTGCCTGCAATTTTATTCCAATTAATTTTTTACTTGTTAAATGAACTTTTCTCTAATATTTTCTGACATTATTCACCTGATAATTTTTTGTTTGTTAATTTCATTTACAATTGTTTAAATTCAGATTAATTTAAATATCAATTTTATTTATGCCCGCATACTTACGAAAAAGGTTACTATAGTTTACTCGTATTAACTGTTGAATTATAATGTTATGCTTGAATTCTCATGGAATTCATCCCTTCTTTTCATAGTCATAAGCCGCCATTGTAGTGTGGAATACTTTATACACTACAGGACATATAAAACAACCTATATGGCAGGGAAACAATCCTGAAGCTTTTAACTTCTACCCTATTTTATTAATAAGTCTGAACATAAGCTATATTAATAAACTTATTTAATTTTAAACAAAAATTTTGGAATTCAATAAACTGCCTAAGTCTAAAAAAGGTTATTCCAGTTTAATAACAAATCAAACATTTTCTTTAAAATTACTCCTTCAGTAATAAAGTTACTCACTGGTTCAGTTATTCCATACATTTTTGTTAATTACCCTATTGTAAAAAGTGTTTTAATTAAAGTATGACTTGTATAATTTAGACTTGTGACCTCTCATTCTATTACCCATAGTAAAATTAAAATCCTCCTTGTTATACAAATTTGAACAAATAAGTTAAATTTACTCTTAACATTTTTAACAAACTGCAAGTCATGGTGATTAAAATTGCACAGCATTCAAAATGAGGCTACTAAACCTCTATACAATGGCAAGATTATATCTTGATGTTTTTCTGAAACCTTTTTACTGATGTATCCTGTTGTTTTTTTATTGGACACTGTACATTGACCCATTTTAAAATTCCCATAACACACAAATCTTTATAGTGGTTTTTAATACTGTGTAAAAAAAATTACATTTAAATATACCAACTAGCGTTAATTTTCATAATGGGACAGGTATATGCAGTTTGGCTATGTATTCTAAATAACAATTGCCATCTTAAATATCTTGCGAGTTATCGAGTTTAAAATATGAAGTACCTAATGCATTTGAAAATAAAATCATACATATTATTGAGACATCAAAAGAAAGAAAATTTCATGGCCTAGCGATGAATCATACTTTCATAATTTTTCTTCTTCAAATGCGTTTAAAATAAATAATTTTAACATTTTTTTTTAAACAAGCCATTGATAATGCTGCCATCTATGAGCAGGACAGTTAAACTTTTTTGATTTTTTAGCTATGAAAGATGCATTAATATTTTTCACTCTTATACAATGAATAGGTATGAAGTGGGTGTTCATGTGATAAGTATCGAACGAGGATGCTAGTATATCAAATAACCGAGTTGTAACTTACAAATTTAAATGTCACATTATTTTCTAAGAAAATTAATGCTTGAATTATTTTTACATCATGACAGTTAATTATTTTTTATAAATTAAAAAAAAAAATTGCATTTAAGGGTTAACAAGTTTAAAGCAACATTGGATAACTTTCATACCTGTTTTAATAACAAGATGTGGAAAATATTATGTAAAAATTGTAAAGGGTCTAAATACATAAAACTACAGTCTCATTTTTTAAATCCTTTAATAAAATATTACATTTACAAACAGCAGCAACCACATATTACATTGTAGATTATATATGTCCTTCCACAATTTAAAGTAAAATAAGCTTTGCAAATAATGAATTTTTCTATATTTAAGTACAAGAAAATAAATTATTCAAAATTAATGGCTGTAAAGCAAACATGTTAAGTGCTAATAATCAGTTGGGTATCTAACATGTGTTATGCGTGAAGAAATAGCTCTTCACCAAATAAAACATCTGTAATAGACTATAAAAGTCATAACTTTTCTATCATATACATAATCCTAGAGAACAACTACTATATGAATAAAAATCCATATTTAACATTTAGCTGACGGAAAATAAAAATCATATAACTCGCATAGCAAACTATCATCAAAATAAGGAAGACTACAATTGAATACATTCATTGCAAAATCTAAACTTATAAATTATAACATGATAATTGTTCGAAACTATTATCTATAACATTTCATTTGTGTTTCATATTAAATTTCTTCTTAAACTTTTCTTGAATTTTTCATATTTTATAATATAAAATTTTAAAACACTGGTCTTAAGTCTTATAGTTAAGTATAAGTATTACTAGTTTTGCATACGGCTCTTTTGATTCAGAAAAAAAAATCTAGATACTACAAAAAAAATACATATATATTTACATAAATTACCCAGCATTAAAAATCTTTTCAGTATCCAAATACATAAAAAGCCTTTTATTCTATATATAAAACAATAAAAACTCACACTATATATATTTCTTTGAACACCAACACAAAAATTAAAACCATCAAATAAATATAACAAATACCCTTCTAAAGAATAAATAATATATTTTTTATAGATGAATTGCAACATCTTTATGGAAGAATACACACATATTCACCACACATTTTAATTGATAAACAAACATATCGCTTGATTATCAGGCAGTAAAATAAAAACTCCAAAAACTTATTACAAAGTATTTGATACTGGTTAGAAATGTCACTTTATACAACCAATGGTATAGTAAAAATATGATAGCTATATGAAGGATTTTTTTTTATTGTATATTTTCCCCATATTTATGATAATTGTTTAATGGGAAAAAAAACAAAATAATAACTAGCTTTTTTTAAAAATAATAAAGAATACCATATATAAAGATTGTATAGTTATATAATATTTCTAAAGATTTTTGTAAAACTATGGTTGTGAATTATGAAATTATGGTTGTGTTAATAAATGCATTTTTAGTATGTATGAAATTAAAATGATTGAAAAAAAAATATTTACTCTCACAAAAACAACCAAAAATTGGAACCAGCTTGTGCTACCATTGTACACATGCAAGGCTAACCACACTATGAACTTAATTGCTTAAAGGTCACTCTTCTTTTCATACGAGTGCACTAGGTGAAACTAAAACGTTGAGAATAACATATGAATTTTGCTTTAAAGACATACATATTTACATATAAATAATAAATTTACAAATTTCAGGTCAAACATTATTTTAGGTTAATTCATTTATATGTGTTTAATTTGGTTTATAAGGTATGTAGAACAATTTTTTTAGTCACTTTTGAGACTGTGTATCCATTAGTAGAAAAATGTGTACACTTTCAAATTTACATTTAGTAGATCCTTCTTGCAACAACCCACAATATTGCGACCCTTTTTAACAATCAACACTAGTCCTAATCGGTTGATTAGTTTGTAAGCAATAATTATTTACTGTGACCATTTCGTTATCAACCATTTTGTACGTACCGAGATGTGTCATTATATGAAGAGTCTACTGTATTTATGTTTTAGTGAGCATCTAAAGTAGCATAATAAAAATCAAGAGTGACAAAGTTCATAAGTATAATGCGCTGTGTTCTATATTTCAGGTAATTAAAAACTGTTCATGTGGGGATAGCCTTAAAGTTGTTTTGCAAGCACCCATTAAAGAAACCAGGTTCCATTTTCAATAAATATCCGATAAAACCAAATCCATTTTAAAATTGTGTAATTCGTAATAAATAATTCGAAATAGTTTTAAAGATACAACATTTGTAAAACCAAATAAAAATTCTTAAAAAAAGGTAAAGAAATAAGTAGAGTCATAATAATTTACATATTCTCAAATAAAATAATTTTAGTTAACAAACACAGTTTATATTCTCAATAAAAAAAGTATAAAACTGTGAACTTACAAACATTTTTTTTTCTTAATCATCAATTTTAAAAGTTATCAATATTTATTAACCATACCAAAGTTCCATGGAAAACATAGTCGAAACCTCTTATTGTCTGTCTATGCAGATTTGATGATAAGCAAACATATATAAAGAGTTTATTTGGAATTTTATCGAAAAATTCTCAAAAAAATTGGCACATTTCAAAAAAAGAAAAATTGTGAAAAATGTTTTGTAACATATGCATAAATTACTTTATTAATAACAAACAACGAACAAATTTTTGCTTGACAGTCACCCCCCACCAAATCATTAAATATAATGAATTCAAAAGGGTAGCTTCTTAAAAAAGATATTTAAAATATTGATTTCCAAAAGTGAACTTATTAAAATAAAATCTTTTTAGTTATTTTTTATATTAAGACATTATCAAATTAACAACATCATCTGTTCATTTCCAAAATTATAATTATGCACAAATTTAAAACATCTTTTTAAAATGTTACTATAAGACACATTTAGAACTAATGATATACCTGCCAACTTTAGAAATTACTAATTTTTACATATGGAATTTTCAAAACTTTTTTAGGGGTGTCTTAGCCATATTCCATATGAGATTTGATTATGGATTGAGGGTATTTTAATATAAGTTTTTTAGTAATTCATTGTATATAAAATCTTAGATTGCTTTTAGAACTTACTGAAGTCCGTTTATATCTAAAATGGGGAAAGAATGACAAGATAGCCTATAATTTTTTTTTCTAAAAATATAGTCTTAGTCTCAACTTGTCATATAAAAGCTGAAACAGTATTATGTACATTTTTTAAAGAGCAAGCATGCTCACGATACTTGATCTAAGAAAACATTTCTTAAGCAATCTGAGGAGGTATTTTTAAAAAAAAGAAATTAAACAATCTGAGGAAGTATTTTTAACAAATTAAGCAATTTAAGAATGATTTTTTTAAAAAAATAAACTCACTCTAAAAAGAAAAAAAATTGATGATATCGGTAAAAATTTAGAAATTTCTGCAACTGTACAATAAGGTTGGAAGCAATACAATGTGCAGTTGATCCTTAAAAGTTGGCAGGTATGAAAAGCACAGCACGTTAAACAAACATTTCTAACAATGCTTAATAACATTTGAAGCTGGCTACAAAATGAATAGAACTTTAATATATTTTTTATATTTAAAATTAAACATAACTCATGTACAACTACGATGCTTTTTCACATTCAGTTAGCAAAATGGAAACACACGTTTCCTGTGAAGCACATCTATAACACTTTAAATACATATACTAAAATCTTAAGAAGTACACTATACCATTGGCTAGTCTACATTTAGCATAGAGAAAGATATTTCATTTTAATTCTCACTTAGAGGAAAATTATGCATACATTCAATATGGAAGCAAGCATTTTTACATAAAAATAAACCTAAATTTACATAATTTAAATTTAACATAAGACCTCAAAGTTTGGGAATCCCAGGCCATTTCAATCAAATCCTCATTAGTAGATTAAATCATTGTTTTACATGCAATAAAAATCTCGCGCTTTATTAAAAGTGTCTAATATCATACCAAAAATTCATAATTCTAAGCGAGTTTATCTTTTTTCTAAGCATGTTTATATGACACATCTTCAAAAGGTAGTTGGATTAAAAAAAAATAAAGTGATTTTTTTTTCTGGATAATTTAGCAATGTACATAGATGTTAGTTTTAAATTTGGAAAATCAATGTTACCTTTGAAATAAAAAGGCCCTTTCAAGTAACCAGGCTTTAACAACAGTATAAATGCAAAATAACTCATTAATGCCATATTTACTTAAATAATAGGAAAAAGTAAAAAAAATAAAGTTTGTTTGATCATTGAAGAAACATCCCAAAACATGTAAAAGTATGTTTATTTTGTATGCGTTATGTTCCCTTTTGTAGGTAATAGTCGAACAAATGTGACATCGAACAAACCTACATTTTAATGTGATGGAATATGATTCACATCAAACCAACATAACAGTAGTAAAAAGACCATAAAGTAAAAATAATTAAAAAAAAAATGAACAAAGAAACCAAAATGTGATGTTTAGGGATGCAGTAATTATTTAAATATAGAGAAATAAAACATTTATTAAAATTATTTTTTAATTGTTATTAATAAAATTCAAATATAAACATAAACAAGGAATACATCTGAAAAATGCACTTATAAGCTACTTTTTCTGATGTTAAGTTAGGCTAGAGTGTAAATATTCTTATTGTTATTGTATTAGAAACCAAAGAATTATATTTATGAGTTTTGGAAGACATTTGAAAGTATAAATATCGATTACTATACCCTTCCCTTATACAAGCTCTGGATAATTCAATGTAGCTTATTAAATTATCAGCGTTTATATGGTTGTAGACAATAAAATGATCAGTGGATTTTCAAGAAATCGTAATGTCTCGCATAAAACATCGACATTAATTCAGCCCCATTAAAAAATTAATAGTTCGTTCATTTTATAAAATTTGAAGTATTAACTAAAATTTTGATTAAAATTTGATATTAAAAATGATAAGACACAAACTTAACAAATATATATATATATAAAGTTTAAGGATTGTCACTAAATATCAAGATAAAAATTCCCTGCTTTTAACAGGTTTTCAAAAAATTCCGGACTAAGAACTACATACCGAAACAAATGATTATTTTTTTTACATTAATATTGAAATCCATATAAAAATTTAGAAAAGTTGATAAATTATATTTTCATAAAAAAATAACCTGACATCAATAAAACAAACACAACATAGCACACTTTTCGAAAAAATTTCTAAACTCTTCAGAAAAAAATTTTCCTGTTTTTTTTTATATCATTTCCATTTTTCCTAAAAATTACACGTTTTCCCTGTTCTCCATATGCATGGCAATCCTGAGTTTTAGGCAAAACAAATAATATCTTCATAAAATACGTTTTCGAAAGGAAGCCCGTAAATATATAATCTTAAGGAAAGAGTATCTACTACTACTATATCTATTTAGAATGGAATTAAATTACTAATGTGTTTCAATACATGCATGTCCAACCCTTTAGGGGCAAAAGCGTCTGGTATCATCAATCAATATATTTTCAATGGTGTCTCTGTTGAATAGTGAGACTAAGTGTAAAAAAAAATATTTAATATATGAATATAGAAATAAGCAACAAAAAAGACATATCTCAACTGAGAAACAAATACTAAAACGAAACCATAACATTTTTGTACATACATTTATGTGTATAGGGGTTTTGATATTTATTAATACATTTCAGTGTGAACTTCAGCAAATGATTATGTGCTATATACTGATAACCCCACAGAATATAGTTCTCAAACAAAATGTAAATTATGTTAAAAAATTTAATGAAGTTGAACCAAATAATAAATTTCTTCCATATTAAAATATATGTACAATTTTGCATAAATATATAAATAACACCTGTTCTACTTCCATGAAAAAAATACCATGCTAATTATAGGAAATTTAATGTAACAATACAGTAAAGTTTATGGATTTCTAGTCTTAATAATTATTTTCCCTAACATTTAATTTAAAAATAAAAAAAATAGTGTATTTGAAGAAAAAATATAAGTGACACTTTTGTAATCCAGTAATAATTTCTGTTACTTAAAAATAAAGAATAGAATGTAATACTGGGCATTCTATAGTTAATTTTTTTCTTCTTAAATATGAAGCAATAGAAAAACGGAATACATAATTCGCCTCTAAAGAATCGATATAAAATTAATTTTAGAACATTTCAATGCAAAAGTACATATAAAGACCTTTGATTTAGCTATAAATTTTAAATGAAAACTATTATTCTATTGCATAAAGCATTGTTACTCAAATATCTAGCATAACATCTAGAGTAATAACAACATTGCATTGTAAAAGTTGCTGTTATTGAACAATTAGCAATAAAATTAACCTTGGCGTCAATTGTATGTCAAGAGTGAAGGGGCAATGGTTAAAAGTGAGAATATGAACCTCCAAATTCTTTACAATTTTTAAGGGAACCCGTATAAATTTTCAAAACGTGAGGTGGCACTGGCCCTCTACCTACTGGTAAGGAAGAACTGTTTCAAAACATTAAAAATCGCTGTTGTATAAATAACTGCACTTTATTGGAAATTAAGGTTTTTGGAATATAACTGAAATACCTGATGATGATTTGGGGGGAAAAACGAAAGGGGTCCTACCTAATTCAAGTTGCCCCAGTTACTAACTTAAATTGATGAAAGAATGACTTTTTAACAAGAAAACTAAACCATTTGGTCCTCATGGTGCTTCTCATGGAGGTAGAACAGCACTGGTCCCCTCTTAGGGTGCATCACAGGGGTTGTTCAGACAGGGTTCTTGAGCAGGCGCTTCTGCCTGTAGTCGTACACTCTCCTGCAAAAGAGCACAAGGTCTGGGGATACGTTGAGGGGCGGGAGACGTTCGCTGCGGAGATATTCCTCACCTTCTGGCACAGGGGAGAAGGAACATGCGGTGCTGTCTTCCATGATGCGGCAGCGCTTTTTGTACCTGGAATAGCAGTAGAATAAGAATTTACCAACAGCTACTTCTTTTACACTACAGAGAAATTAAAACATACACTATTTCTTATACATTTCTATTACACTATTTTCAAGGTTCCACATAATAATTGATGGAGAATTGATAATTTGGTTGTGAGGTCTGTTGCGATAAGCCACAACTTGGCTACGCTCGGTTTCGATCCGAGGAACTTCGGCTTGCTACGCCGATACCCTGCCAGTCAGGACAAAGTGATCACTCTCGCCTAAGCGGGAGTATCGGGTAGGAGAAGTGTACCCCACAGTACCCCCCCTCTCAGTGAGTCGGACGGAGGAACGAATGATTGAGATGCCCGTGAGGTGTTAACACGTGGCAGTGGTTTGATGTCGATCTCTTGTGTTGCATTTTTGCCGGTGCTGCATTTTTTGCCGGTGCTGCATTTTTTGGCCGGTGTTGCATTTTTGCAGGTGCTGCATTTTTTTTATAGAAGGTTGCGTTGATCTGATGTCCGGAAGTCACCAATTGTTGCGCTATGCTCGGTTTCAATCCGAGGACTTCAGCTTGCTACGCCGATACTCTGCCAGTCAGGCCAAAGTTATCACTGTATCCTAAACGGGAGTATCGGATAGGAGAAGTGAACCCCACTGGTCTACTAGTGAATATAATTTCTAAACATCATACAATTTCTCATGTGAGCTACACTACAGGTTGTGAAACACTGAACTAAGTTATTTTCCATTTTTATGTAAAACAGTTTAATAAACGTATGTATTTGTGCATTATCCTTTCATATAAAGTATGGATATATATTTACAAAAAAGTGGAAATACATTTAGATTTGGAGTTAGCTTTTTATAATTGGTAATAAAGAACACATAAAAAAATATTAATATGAGAAATAGATTACTATAAATCTTGTTTCAAAACGGGATCAGTTATAATGTTTGAAATGTGGGAACTTTTTTAAAATGACAAATCAACAAAGCATTTACAATTGAGGCAACATACCCGGGTTTGAAATTAGGAGAAAAAAGTTAGGCTTCATTGGCAACTAGCAAATTTTTTTTTTAGGTGCCAAAATGTTTTGTTTAAGATTAATTTTAAAATAATTAAATTGTTTAAGTAAGCCTGCCAACTGTTACAATATTTTTGTAATTCTTAACGCTTCTTATGCATAAAATTAGAAGCACATTACCATTTGTACTCTTATTGTAACTCAGTTTTTATTATTAAAAACTTTTATGAAATTGGCAGCTTTACGCAAGTGTATACATATATACAGACACTGTAAAGACCTTATAATGATAATAAGCAAAATAAAAGCATTTTAGTTACAAGGAAAAATTTTCATTAAGGGAAGATATTATTGTTTAAACTCAGACTCAGGCCGTCTTTTTCCACATGTTTCGGAATGGTGTGAACAAATGACGGTTGAAAAAATTAAATTCGTATAAAAAGTTTGGAGTAAAAAATGACGACTGTGTAAAAATATGTCATCAAATTAAAATGTTTAGGTACAAAATATGACAACTGCTAGTTTTAAACTTTGAATGTACTTTCACATTAATTAGAATATAACTTATTGTAAATGACTCATTTCATACCTGCAGTATTCCGAATATGTAAGAACAAAACATTTATCCTCAATGCAGGCCACGCTGTTTGTGTCCCTATGTTTGGATGCCAAAATCTCATCTTCTGTTGTTTGGAACTTTCGGCCAGTTTCAGTGTGCTCAGGGCGATAATACCACAACAAACTCATTGTCATTTCTCCTAATAAAAATAATTTCTATATGTTATAATTTTCTCTCTATAAAAAATATGTAAATAGAAGTCACCATTTTAAAAACATATTTTTTAAGTTGTGTATGGATTAAAGCTTTGAGAATTTAATGTGGAGTAGGAGCTTTAACATTCAGATGGAATAATAAGTGTAATAGGTTGAAATAAATAATTTGAAGTGAAATAAATTAGTTCCTTACAAATTAAAAAGCATTCAATGAACAATTTCACACAAAGTCTGTTAACACAAAACACGTGCTTGATTGTTGACATTCGCTTTCATAAAAATGAATTTACTTAGTTACATTTAGTGTCTACTGAGAGTTAAGGTATTCATTGGCTTATTAAGTTTATGAAAATTGCAAAGTATGATTTACTATAAATTATTATTTATTTGAGAGATAACACAATTTTTGCTATTAAAACTAGAATTTGCCTAATTCTTTAAAAATAATAAGCATTCGTCAATATTAAAAATTATATACAAATATTTGCAGTTGGTTTCCGAACAAAAGTATATACAATTGATCAGTTCATATCTTATTACAAATTGTTTCAATTCATTAGAATTTAAATTGATACTTGTATAGTAACTTTTTTTATCAATCGATATTGTCGGGGTTGCAACACTAAGCTAAAAAAGAAGAAATAATGCCGCCTCGCAAAAGCAGCCAACAAGAAACGAATGCCCGATGGGACTACAGCTTATATACTGACTACCTGTGTCAGTAAAACATATTCCAGAACCTGAACTACATTTCGTAAAAAAATAAAACTGGTATTGGTAGAACGGTATCAGTGCAACCTTTAATTCAATAAAAGAATAAAAAAAATTAATGGAGAAAGTTTTTTATTTTATATTTGCTGAAAGTTGGTCGATTTGTAGCTTTTTCAAATTAAGAAGCCTAAATTTGTCAGACAAGCTAGACACTACACAATATTCAACCGATTCTTTTGACTAATAGCTTATATCATCACTTAGTGCCTTTTGTTACTTTTGGTTTAAAATATAATTTATTTATATGTTTAATTACCTAATACAATAATTAGATTTAAAAAAATATCCTGCTAAAATATTCAATATTAAGCTAATTATGGCTGGCTACTTTTTGTTGATTTTACCTGATCTATTTATATTGTAGAACTTTCCAAACCAAAACTTTATTATCCATTTTAAAATTCGTGTTCAAGTCAAGTAATTCAGTGCAAGTTATATCTTTTATATTGAGTTATATATATGTGATTAGCTGGTTATTTATCAAAAGTATTTAAAATAGACTATGTTCTGATGTGTCAATTATTGGATTGTGATTCGAACTTTCAACAGATCTTAGTTAATGATATGTTTTGTTCGGAGATGAATCAATTACTTTGTAAATTAAAACATTTTCTAAAAACTTTGACGTGTGCTTCTAATTGTGAATAGTTGGTTTAGACCTTTGGCATTGTGATTGGTTTCTGGAGATCACGTGAATAACCCGATATTTGAACTGTCGACTGTTCTGCAATACAGGAAAAAGCTAAATTAATTTAAACATGTGTCCTTATAAGTAGCTATTTAAAATGTACCAATTCTGGTTTAAAAGAAAAAGAATGCACCCCACCCTTTTAAATAAAAATTTCGAAATTATGGCTAAAAAAGTTGTGATATCAAATTACCAAGCCAAATACACTATGGTCTCAACCCTGCTCACGTTCTCGCTAGCCATCTACTTGAAAAAAGATGTGCTTTTTTTAAAAGTACTGTTACAAAAATTTACATGCAGTGGCATTTATACATTTTTAACCGAGCTAAGAAAAGAAAGTGTGGCTATTCCCAAGGAGAAGGCTAGCGAGAGGGCATGCAGATACTAACATTTACAGCTTATTGAGAAGAATATAACTATATTTTCAAAAAATTATACATGAAAGTAAATAAAAGCACAAGAGCATATTTATATTGACAATTTAAAAAAAACATTTCCATGTATAAATTTATATTTTTTTTTTCTAACGTCTGAATAATTTTATAGTAGTTAAATAACAAACAATAAAATCAATGATATCTAAAAGAGCTTTTGAAATATAGCAAAACATCTTTTTTAATTTTTTTCTAATAATTATCCTAATTCTTTATTTTATTTAATGTCAATAACAGTAAATAGTACACATATTTAAATTTTATACAGATTATGTAATGGCATATGTAAATCAAATAAAGTATAATAAGTTTGTTGCAAAATAAATTAATTAAACAAAATTAAAACATGAGGTATGCAAGCGCGGATCCAGGTGGGGGTAAAGGGGAAATTACCCCCCTAACATCTAAAATTATATTTTCAAAAGTCACTTAGGCAATGAAAAATTTAAAACTAAAATTTTTTTTTTGCGAACCGTGATATATATGCATTGCTTAACGCTCTTTAAAACTTCCCAATACTCTCACCCCCCCCCCCTCCCATAGACAGAGTTACTCAAAGTATGCTTGTTTTACTTTCTATAGATAAAATTTAATGAAAAGGGAATGAAAAAAAGTTAAAGTAATCATTTCAAAAATGTTAAATTTCAATGTAGGTAGTTTTTCCAACAACGGAAAAACTTTTGATTATCAAGTAGCTTGGATGGCGTTGGGGGAGGGCGTCAAATTTGGTGTTCATGATAACAATATACTGTATTACCCCCCCCCCCCCCCCTAACGATAATCTCTGGATCCACCCTTGGAGGTATGAACATTTCGAGCAATTTGCATAAAACATGGACAGCATTAAAATATTGAGTAAATTTTTATGCATTTAGCACATACAAAAAAATTATTTAAAATTCTTTTTAAAGTCCTACGAAAAAATTGCCAAAATAGTAGCATCTCAATGGTTTTCAAAGTCTTAGTAATAACGAAATTTAACTAAAAAAAATTACTTTAAAAAATTAAAAATTTTTTAGGCTACTATTTCAAAATGCTGTAGCATGAAGAGAAAGAGTATATCAATGATCGAACTGGGAAACCTCGTAACTTCTATAAAGCGATGTTAGTTACGAGGTTTCACTGTGTGGTCTTTAATTCTACTCTAATTATCCTTATAAACTAAACACATTCTTAAAAAAGAGTATTCTGAAATATATACTACTTACTACTAATATTGCTTAAGTAAAGCATATATGATAAATCATAAAGACAGCAAAAATAATTATAAAAACATATATTAAAGTTATTAATCAATACTAAAGTAAGCATTTTAAAAATGAAAGAATAACAAATAAAGACGCACTTACCATTAGTAGGCATTTCCCACAAAGCAGTCACTTTTGCTACAAATGGCAAGTCAGTTTTCCGGGGACCTGATCGAAGGAATACACAGTCTCTCTCGCATATAACATCACCTTCTACGTGCCTTATTGAAGGATAGCATCGACGCATGCATGGGGGATCATCATTCTGAAACAGGAAATGTATATTTAAGATATGCGGTCAATATTTGAATTCAAACGGAGAATTTTATGTAAGATAAACCAAATTGAAGTATTTGGCCATTTACTAAAAACAGTTATCGTCGGTATAGGCAAGTGCCTTAGTACACTAAAAAACAATATGGTTGAACATGTTAACTGATAAGCAGCTAACAATCTCAATAGAAAAAGATTTTTTCATACCAATGATTTTAAGCAGTCAATGAACTAGGACCTTCTTGTTCTAAATATTAATACAGTGTATATGCATGTATATTTTGCAATTCAACCTATATTAAAGACTGCTTTTTATTTCATATGTAATAAAAACTTTTATAGCTAATATACTGTACTTTCATTAGTGTACTTACACCATGTTACATTACACTCGTTTTAGGATATTTTTTTTATAAACCGACTATCTCTAATGGACAATCTTTAGCTCCTATTCCAGGGTGGCAACAACATTCTGGAAAAAAAGTTCCCTGATTTTCATGATGGTGTCACAAACATTTCCCTGGTTTAACAATTACATTAAGAAATATTGCAAAACATGCTTTGTATAAAAACAAAGTATCCACGCTAAAATAATACTATAAATATATTGCATTATAAATTATAAGTAATGCTTATTGACAGTTAAACTAATCATTTATGGATACAACACAAATTATGCAATTGCAACAGGCATAATAGTAATTGAACATGTTCTTTGGAAGCAGATATTGCAATTTTTTTTTCAAATGATTTCTTTTGTAAATAATTTTAAATATTTTGTATGCTTCCTTTTTCCTATTCCAATGTTCTATAAATCATATATTCATTAGACCTCCTCACATGTTGCTTGCAATTGAAGGTCCAACACACTTTGCTTTTCTCTTCAGATGTGGTTCACATTTTTACAAAAATAAAATTAAGCATTATAAATTATAAGTAATGCTTATTGACAGTTAAACTAATCATTTATGGATACAACACAAATTATGCAATTGCAACAGGCATAATAGTAATTGAACATGTTCTTTGGAAGCAGATATTGCAATTTTTTTTTCAAATGATTTCTTTTGTAAATAATTTTAAATATTTTGTATGCTTCCTTTTTCCTATTCCAATGTTCTATAAATCATATATTCATTAGACCTCCTCACATGTTGCTTGCAATTGAAGGTCCAACACACTTTGCTTTTCTCTTCAGATGTGGTTCACATTTTTACAAAAATAAAACAGAAAATGCACATAACCATGCTTTTTGTAATTCTTTTTTAGAACTAAAAGCAAATATTGGCAACTAAATTACCCAGAATGGAGGGCATAACAGACAATAATTACCGTTTTAATGATTTAAATTTGAAAAATTCCCCGATTTTTTGTGAAATTTTCTAGTAGTTTTCCTGATATTTCCAGAATTAAAAATTTCCCTGATAATTCCCTGATTTTCCAGTTATGTTGCCACCCTGTCAGTTATAAAAAGGTACTGCTGTACTATATTTTATTACTGGACAAATTTGTAAATTACAAATAGGTATTTGAATGTGCATGGAACGACTTTCTCGTTAAACAAATTAACAGTACATTTTTCACTTAATTATAATTTAAAAGTATTTAAAAAGAGTGGAACTTACAGATATATACACTAGCTTATCATGTGGAGTGCCTTCCCAGGACCAGCCGTGAGCAGGCAGCTTCTCTACTTTTGGAAGAACAAGACGGGGCAGCGACACCATTGGCTGAAATTCTTTCGAAAGGTGCTGCTCAGAAATATTCACAGGATCAACTTTCTTCTTATTTTTAAACAGCTGTGCCAAAGGCCTGTTATAACAGTCTCTAAAAGTCCTTTGTTTCCCCTGCATTTTAGCTCTACGAACAACTGCAGATTCTTTCTTCTTTTTTACTTCTATGCACATGGAATCTGCAGATTCCGCATCAACGTTATCACATTTTTTATTCTGGGAAGCAATGTCTTTCTTTTTTACGATCTCCACATCCGGTTCGCTTGTTTTCTCTATTTTTACAATACTCACATCGGGAATTATTTGGTTTGGGACATTATAAAAACTTGATTCTGTCTTATCAAAGCTTGTTGGGTCGGTGGCCTTTTTTGAGGGAATACTTTTATCCTGGGGTCTATCAAAAGTTGCCTTGGGCATATCACTGTTTCTTGCACGTTGGGATTTATTTTCAGTCTTATCATGAGGTCTATCTATTGTTGGCTTTGAGAAATCAATATATTTTGAATGAGTATGTTTCTTCTCTACCTTATCTTGAGGAGGTCTATCAAAAGTTGTCGGAGACTTATCACTGTTTTTTGAATGAGTATGTTTCTTTTCTATTTTATCTTGAGGTCTATCAAAAATTGTCTTGGACACATCATAATTTTTGGAATGCGTGTGTTTCTTTTCTATTTTATCCTGAGGTCTATCAAAACTTATCTTAGACATATCACTGGGTTTTGCTTGAGTATGCTTCTTTTCTATTTTATCCTGGCGTCTATCAAAAGTGGTTGTGAGCATAGCACTGGGTTTAGAAAAATGCTCTTGCTTCTTTACAATTTTAGCCTGAGGTCCATCTAATGTTGTTTTAGGTGCATCAGTACTTCTAGAATGGGCATGTTTCTTTTCCGTTTTATCATGTGGTTTATCAAAAGTTGCTTTAGGCATATCACTGCTCTTTGAAAGAATATGTTTCTTTTCTACTTTATCCTGAGGTCTATCAAAAGTTGGATTGGAAATATCACTATTTTTTGAAACTGCATGCTTCTTCTCCATTAGAGTTTGGGGAGCATTGGGAGTTGTTTTGGAAACATTACTGTTCTTTGATTGAGTACATTTCTTGTCTAGATTATCTTGAGGTCTTTCGACATTTATAACGGGTGAATTAACTTGTCTTGAAGAGACATTTTTCTTCACGAGCTTATCTTGAGATCTTTCAAAAATTGTGCTATGTAGATTACTGGTTTCTGCATAATTGTGCTTTGTCTCTATTTCATCATCTTCAACATCTACAACCACAATCTTTTCTCTGTGACTATTTTTAGGTACTTCCAGCTGGATGTAAGTTTTAGTGTCACGAGGGCTGTCTTCATCCAGTGTTATAACAGGTGGGGTTCTGGGTGGAAATTGGTTTAAATTCGAGTGATGCACATCTTTTCTGAAACTACTACGATATGGTAAGAAATTCGAGGATGTCCCTTGATTATATATGTTTGAAGAAGTTCCTGGATTACACATACTTGAAGGTAGACTTGCATTATAGCTGGTTGAAGGCTCATGGCTTGCCTTAAAGTCCCACATTCTTTGCTTTGGACTCATTGTATCGCTCATACTCTTGAAATGACCAGCAGAATAAGAATTTGGAGACTGAGATTGGTGCTGAACTTCTTTTGAAGCCTGAAAACCAGTTCGAGAATGTACAGCATCCGACGGGAGTTTGTTAGCACTGCTTGCATGAACAGTTGGGCTGTAGCCAACAAGCTTAGATCCCTGTTCTTTTCTCGGATCATAGCCGACAAGCTTTGGACCCTGGTTTTTCTTCTCATATGTTTGACCATAGCTGCCAAAAGTATTCGGCATTCGCTTCTGAGTTTGGTAGTTACGGAAATTGTTCTGGGAGGAGTACAAGGTTGGCATCACAGGGGAACGGACATGCTTCGCAGGTTGCTGAAAGGAAGTGCTTGGATTGCTACTTGAGCTCCTGCTTCTAGCCTCCTCTTGAGGCTGACTTCTTGAGGTTTGAGGAGATGTTCCCCGAGATTGTGATTGGGCTTCCGTTCTGGGGGAACCAACTGATGGAACATTAGACTTCTGTTGAGGGGAGGACTGAGAAGGCATCACAGGCTTGTTTTGCTGTGGTTGCCTGGGCTCAAAAGCTTTGAATCCTTCATGATGGGGGGTGGGCTGCGGTCTTTGCGGAGTTTGATTGCGATTTGGTTGGGGGTGGTATGGTACCGGCTTGTGAATTACTTGGTCTTGAGCAGGTTGAATAAGGGGTCCAGCAGGCTGATAATAACCTAGAATTAAACAAATCATAGACAACCACTTGATAAGTTTATTCAGATATTAAAATGACAAATTTTCTATTACAAATATTTGCAAAAGTATTTACTTCAAATTAGCTTTAGAAATTTTAAACTTTGTATGTATAATACAGAGAGGTCGAAATAATAAATTAAAATTAATTTTATTAAGGACATTAGATGTAATATTCTTACCATATTCATTGGAAGGATACTGCATATGTTGAGAATGCTTGTAATGCGGCACAGAAAATGCGCTTGCACCATAATGGCGAGGCAGTCTTCGATCTATTCCTACAGCAGGTACTGGCCCCACACTTGGATAGGCTTGTGATGGAAGCATCGAGCTGGGACCATAGTAGCTAGACGTGTTAGGCAATGCCGTCTTATTCACATAAGGACGCATCTCACTTGTGGATGGTAAATTCGTCGCCGCAGCCATTGACTTTGAACTGGGCTTGTAGGTTGTTTGCATCTGTACACAGTAGCTTTCGTTGGCAGTCTCCGATTGATAACGGTACATTTGAGTAATGGCTACATCTTCGTTTGAAACGATGTGCTTGATCTTTCTTTCAGATTTGCTTTCTTCTTTGATTTCACTATCTTTGTGGGTGTTTATCTGCACTTTGGTGACTTCTGTGTATTGGGTCATTCCTACTTGGGTAGTTGCTGCAGCCGAGGAAACAGTGCAGCTTCTATTAGAAACAGTAGCGGCTGATGTGCTGTTTTCAATAATGGTCACTTCGGATTCAGCTGTTAGATTCTTTTTGTTTTTAGTGTCCAATTTAGTAACTTTTTTAGAAATAGACTGCTCTGCATTTTTAATTGATCGCTCTTTAGGCGGACTTTTGACATCCTCAGTTTTGCGTTTTTCAAATTTTTTGGCTAGTTTCTCTATTTTTTCTTCATCTTCCTTCTCTACTTTGACTATTGATAAATCAACTTCTGTTTCAGTGTCCGAAGAATTATAATATGTTTCACTTTTTTTGTAATTACGTTTAGGCTTTGGCTCCAGTTGATAACTAGCAGCTAACATAGCTTGTGCATTAAGGTTTGCCATTCTTTTACAGATTCTAGTATCAATTATTTCCACTTCAGGCAATTTTCTCTTCTTTCCCCTCCTTGGGATTTTAGTTTTAGCCAACAAAGCTTTCTCCTTTTTCACATTCTTTGGTTTCTCCTCAACAACTTTGGCTTTCTCGTTCTTCTTCAGATTAGAATTAATGATTGGTTTTATATCTTTCTTGGTATCCAAATCCTCATCCGAGTAATCACTTAAGAAATCAATCAGCTTTGTTTCATCCGAATCATGCGTATTCTCCCCAACGACTCTTCCCTCGTTTTCGTATAAAACATGAACTTTTGCCAGTGCATTTAAACTTGCCATCCGATGCGTTCTGGCAGTGGGCCACTCTTGAAGCATATTATAAGGAAACCTAGGTCTCAGCTCCCGAGATGGGCTCTTGTGCTTCCCAGAAGATAGCTTCTCACACAGCAATTTAATTGCTTTGTCCTTTTTTTTAGCCTTGTTCCCAGTCTTCTTGGACTCTCGGATGCTGGACTTCACTTTCGAGGTTGTGCGCTTCAGAATGGTCCTCTTCTTCCTCAAGAATTGCTTCTTCTCTTCTTCATCCGAATCTTCTTCCTCACTGTCGGTAACCTCCTCATCAGAAGACAGAACAACCGAAGTAGAGTAGCTCACCTTCTTCACCGAGACAGACTTACGAAGCTTGCAGGATTTCACAACGCTCACCGAGGACGAGCGCTTAGAAACGATGACCACTTTTTCGCGATGATTGGACAAAGTGGATTTCTTTCTATTATCCTTGGTGGCACATTTCATATTCGTCTTCTTCAGGGGTAGCTTCGAATTTTGACTAGACTTCCCTCCCTTCCCCACGTCTGACTTAACAACACAATTGCATGACTTAGGGGAATTGGTTTCTTTTCCAGGGTTATTACGTTTCCCTTTTTCAAGTGCCAAGAGTCTGGTGGTATAGCGGGAGCCACCATCTTTCTTCCGCGTCTCCAAGCGAGTAGATGATTTTGTTCCAGACATTTTGAGGTTATTTAATGTAAAACATACTGAAACTTACACTACATATTCTGTGACCTAGAAAAAAAAAGAATAAAATTTTTTAACTAAAATATTAATTTAAATTCATGACAAATAGGTTTTTTGATAAGAATTTTAATTGACTTAATAATTTTTTTAATTTTATTTTTTAGCCTGTTTTTTTAGTAATAAATTTTTGATAACTACTAGTTGTAACATGTATTTTACCAATTTTTTTGTAACACGTTTTATTATACAATTAACATGAGTTATAAAAGAAAGCCATTTATTTTTTCATGTTTACAAATTAAATGTCATAAAATTTCGTAAGCAATTTCATTATAATAAATTAATAGGCTTAGACATCAAGTGACAGTATATGAAATTATAATTTTTTATTGTCTATAATTAGGTTACAGATATAATAAATTAGAAATATTTAATAAGCAGAAAGAATCCAATATTTCTTTCAAAACTTGTTTATTGCATGCAATAAAAATTCTTAGAAAAAGAATCAAAAATTCAATTAAGTGGGAGGAAAGTTTCTCACCTGACAATCATAAAAAATATCTGCTACGATAATAAATAATTACAATGTCATTCCCACTCTTTACCCTAATTAAAAATCTTAATGACATCTTTTATATAAAATTACGAAGAAAAATAGTATTATGAAACTCAGGCCAGGTTCCTTTTTACTCTATATACTCCGCGAACATTAACATGGCCTAGAAATTACGAGAAGAAAATCCCCATTCCCTTGATAATCTATAAATAGACCATTGCAATCCTCCATAATATTTGTGTTCAAAAAGATTTTTTTTCCAAAATTGTTGTGCAGAACACTTCACAAATTCACTTTACAGCAAAGATAGATCGAAGAGAATAAATGGCATTGTTGATCTCAATCGGCAAATTAATTTTAGCAATTGGTGTTTTTAATATTTTTTTTATGAATTGTCAAAATTTGTATGAGAATGCACGTTGATTAAATCTTACGCCTAATGAGAAGAAATAAGTAGTTCTATATAAACAGAAGTACGCTGATGATACATTGAAGATACTTTTCTTTAAAAAAATTTATAAATAATGAAATCAATTAAAAAAACGTGAAATATTACCCAAATATTCTAAAATTTTCCTGCTACGGATACAGAAACAGAAACGCGAAGAAGAAAGTTGAGTTGAGAAGTTTGATTCCTTTCTATATGATAATGGCATTTTTTTATTATATGAAGTTTGGTTGGTTGGAAAAACATCGCACAACAACTTTACAATAGACTATTGGTGACGGTTTGATGTCTTTCCTAAAGGAATACCCAAAAACAATGCCTCGTAATTTTGGAACCATACATGGATCACCCAGATGAAGAAGACAATATCTGAGGTTACACCCCACGCAACCTTACAAATGGGTGAGTACTTTAGCCCACGATGGATTTAACTTGCACCGGTTTTCTATCTCTACATAATGGATATTTTTTGGTGCACGAAATGAACTATTCTGACAACACTCCGATTACCAAATCGCTACACACATGATGGGGAATCGAACCCTCGCCCATCGGACGCCGAGTCCGAAGCCCTCACCATTGAACAACACTGTCCATTATCTGCCATATAGTTCAAAATTGAATGGCAGATTTTCCGTGTCTTTCCTTTGAGATAGAAAAAGAAAGATAATTTTGTCTCATATTTCACGATAACGACTGAAATCTATTTCTTAAGTCGTTCCTGTATGTCAAAATGCATGATGAATTCTGAGGTGTGAATTTAATTTTCTCAGTCGCAAAAAGATAGTACTGTACTGATTATAAAATTATGACATTTATTCAGTAGTGATGATATATAGGCAGAACAAATGTAAACAATGTTCTTTTCCTGAATATTAAGTAATTAATTTAATTTAATTAAGTCAATGATATGTATAACTAATTATTTAATTCAGTCAACAATATGCATAATTAATTACCTAATTACCAGTAATTTCGTAAAATGTTTTTCTTTAATTTTCAGTAATAATAGTTTTGTTACATTTTCCAGCTTGTACCCCTTTCGAAATAAATTTGAACTTTACTGAGAATTTGCCTTTGTGTATGGCTAACATTACCAATGAAAACTAAATTGTCAATTTATAAAGTCCACAAGAAAAATAGTAGGTGGTCATTTATCCTGTTGAAAAGATACCTGACTATACTTACGCACGCTGGTCTATCTACCCCAAATTTTGATGGTATCGCTACCGTAAGCGAGGGGGACAAGGGAAATCCCCTGGATCTGCCAATGGAATTCGAAGACAATTAACCCACAAAGAATGCGTTTAGTGCACCTCGTTTCAATTTTTCTGAAAATTCTGTAGTAACGACACGTTCCTTTATTTTTTGATGCGTCAGTATTTTCAATATTTTTTTATAGAGAAAAGATATAATATACGATGCCTTATTCAGATAGCAATTGATTAAGAAATAGAACTGTAACAAAGTATTTTATGAATTTAAAAGGCGGGAACATTGCAAAAAAATTTAAGATAAGTGGACATCATTTTTTGTTGTGGCCAGGAGTATATCATAAAAAAAAAATATTGGGAATTTATTTATTTCTTGTTCCAAGTCACATATATTCAAAATATTATTTTTAATTATCGGAAATTGAAAATCTCTGAAAAAACTTAACAGTGTCCCGTGTCCGCAACATAATATTACATTCTCTCTTGCTGTGTAACAACGTTTGCGAATTTCTCAGGAATTTCGTAAGGCGATTATGCTAAACAGTTACTGCTCATAGTTTTTTATTTACATAATTTTTTAATGTACCCATTAATATTTCTCGGACCTGTGTGCCTTAGGTTGAGAAGGGAGATAGCAATTTCATGTAAGGCATTAG
This sequence comes from Troglohyphantes excavatus, assembly GCA_963932185.1. Taxonomy (NCBI): domain Eukaryota; kingdom Metazoa; phylum Arthropoda; class Arachnida; order Araneae; family Linyphiidae; genus Troglohyphantes; species Troglohyphantes excavatus. The sequence continues at coordinate 37,483,375 of OZ010673.1, forward strand.
TCGAGGTTATATTTTAAAATATTACTTTTTGAAATTAATCCTAACAGATATACGCTATAATAATACAGGATGACTACAAATTATTAGTCTACAAATTATCATTGTATGTTTGTATAACCTACACATATAATATTAAAAAAAAAATTCTATGCTTTAACTATATTTAATACGATTTGGATAATTATTTTTGTCAGGCAAAGATATGTTTTAAATTGGAATAAAACACAAAAATCCGTTAAATTAATCAGAAATCTCAATTAACCAAACTTTTTGATATATTTCTTCACTTTAAAAAAACTTTCGAATATCTTTGAAATATTTTTTTTCTCATGTATTATTATCACTGCGTTGGTAAGAAAATATCTCGTTCATGTTTTGACTAGAAATTTCACAATGTAAATTACAAATACATAGTAGTAAAATATCTCTGCAAAATAGAATAAAAGAGAAACAAAGTTAAGATTACCTATTAAGACAAGTTCAACCTGGCCCGACCGAGACTCCAAACGCGTTAATAATTACACAGATAATAATCAAGTAAAGTTAAGTAAACTTTTTACAGTACCAAAAAAGATAGTTAAGTGAATACAAAAAAAGAAATTTGACGAAAAAGATTTTAGCCTACAATCAGGAAAAGTTAAAGTAATTTTTTCTATCAAGAAAGCACAATTTTGGCGATACTTTTTGCCGTACCATTTTCAAGACAATCAGAAGCCATAAATATTTTGCAATGCTTTACACTAGATAGTAAAAATATTGTATTAGATGTCAAATTTTTTAAATATTAAATTTGGAGACCCTTGTCTAAACATTTTTTTAGTAACAAATTAACATGCATATAAATTGTCTGGTAATCTACAGTTAATTATTTTTACACTCGAATTTGGCGCCTCAAAGGAACCGCTTGATCCTTCCCCCTTGACTACAAAGTTAAGTAAGTTTTTATTGTAAAGGCAAGGAAAATAGTCCACATTTAATGACAAAGACTCGAGAAATACCATATTCTCCTCAAATACGAAATTATTGTTTTTTCTTTCGAATCACGAGAATTTATCAGTTTCGGACAAAACATTTAAAATAAATGAATAAAAGGAAAAAATTTAGGAACTCTTGCAAAAATTAAAATAATTTGCGATCTACTAAAATAATTAACGTACCTTAACCAAGCTGGCTCAAGTGAGGTCCTTGATAGCAGTTGTAACACGTAATAACTGTTGTACAAGTTCTTAAGCCCAAAGATTTCCTACTAATACAAAAGGAGAACAGGTTTAGTTGACCAAGAAACCAGTTTATGAGTCGAAGTGTATAAAGTCAGAGTTTATTGACTCAATGCGTATGTTTATTCGAAGAACAATGAGCGTTCGTCAAGCTGAGGTTAAAAAACTTTGCATTTGAACCGACTTTTACGCCAACATAGACTAAAAAAAAGGGGGGTTCGCAATTCCATCTGCATTTTTTGAATGCACGTTTGTAATTTCTTTCCCTTCTAAATTTTTTTTTGGTGAAGAGGGAACATGTTTTATTTGGGAAACTTATGCAAATAAAATTGTTTGTTAAAATTATTTTAACATATAATTCGAAAATTCCTATTAATCAGGCCTTTTTCTTAAAAAAAAATATATATATATATATACGAGTCGATTTCGATAAATATTTCGTTGTTGAATAAAGCATAATCCAACTTGGAAAAGTAAGCAAAAAACATTTGGATATAAATTATTCGGAAATACTGATTAACTAGACTGCATATTAGATTAAAATGTAGTACATTTTTGGTTATCCGGCATTCACTTATATGGATATTCCATATACATGTAATTGAATGCCGCATAACTTAAGGGCGGTATAGTGGACTTCTTTTATACTTGATACTGAAGGTGGTGCCATATAGCGCCGATTTCAAAAACTTGCAATATTATAAAATTAATATAGATAGATATACCTTTTTTTTTTTACCCCTTATTCAGAAAAAAATGTATAATGACTTTAGTGCCCTTTTTTCGTTAAGTGTGGACTCGTTGAAATTATACTTAAAAGCGAACACTGCAGGCACGTAGGTAGGAGGGTTCAAACCCCTCCCATTGAAAGTCAAGAAAAAATAAATTAAAAATCGAATTACTGTAAAAATCATAAAAATACTAAAAAACTAGAAAAATTTCAATTTCTAGTTTAATACTTCTTGTTGAGTTGCATGGTATTTTCCGGGAGTCCTATCCCGTAAAATAGTTTTCAAAAGGCTTCAAAAACATGTTTTGAGGTTATTTTTATCTCAAAGTAAGCGTTAACATGACGTCATCGTGTTTCATTATATAACATTTGAATTTCGGAGACGAAGGGAAAAGATTTTAAATAGGGATCCATATATTATTGTAAACAAGGAATCTTAAAATTTAAATTTGTTCTCTAAATTTATTTCATAATTAGGGTGTGATATTTACTAATTTTAAAAATAGTTAATTTATATTGGTAACGATTTCATGAAAAATAAATGTAGCTGTTTCGGTACTTATACATGTATGCCAACATATTCCTGTTTACTTGAATAAAAATTAATAAGTTTTAAAAAAAAAGGGTGGGGGGGATTTTTTTTGGGGGAGGGGGTAGGAATAAGTTACTCAGTCACTGAACCACCCCCATGAAAAATCTATAGCTACGTGCCTGGAATACTGCCTTGTATTTTTAATCCATGATCAGATGAACAGTTGTTTTTGGCATCGGGCTATGCTTTTAAAAAATAGCTGGTAACCCTGTTGGGGCAGTCATAAAATTTTATTTATAATCATTAATCTGCATTTAAAATTGCATAATGCCCTGAGCAAATATATAGTTTAAATTTTGAACGATATTAATCCTAATTAGGAAGTAGGATATAAATAGTAAAGATCCCTATTGCAGGTTTCACACACAATGGATCTTAACATGCAAGGTATATAAAAAAAAGGGGAATTTCCTCGGAGCAGTAACGAATCGTACATTTGTCTCATGAATATTACTGTTTTTAAATACGTTTGAAAATAATTAGTTTCCAAGCAGTTTTTAAACAAGCCGTTGGTAGCGCTGAAACCTATGGGTAGAATTCTTTGAACAGAGCGCAGGGCCGCCCTTAACAGACGTGGGGTCTGGTGCGAACTTACTAACATGCCTTTTGTAACATCTACACCAATTTATGAATAGTTTTTCAGATTTTTGAATTCCATTCGCAATTTTGAAGAAAATAGTCTATATTTAAGTTATTCTACTTTTAACAGAATAAACAGCCTGATTATCAAATGTTTGATTTTGATGTTAAACTGTTGTAGACATAACCTATTCTTTTTGATATTTCTTGACCGATTTGATATTTTTAGACAGTTTGTGTTTAAAGACACACATCATTTTGAAAAACACTTTTAGGACTCAAAGGACCTTAAAAAGTAAACACAAAAACTGTCTTAAGATACCTTTCTTATCATTTATATTAATTATGGGTCTATGCGAGTAGAAAATTTTATTTAAAATTTTTAATAATTCTCATTTTTAATATTAAACATTTATTTTCTCGAGTAAGAGCTTTGAAAAATGGGTGAAAAGATCACATGTTAAGCATTTCAAATTGATGTATTTTTAAATGGTTGAGGTGGAAAATTCAAAATATACAAGAAAAACTGAAATAACAATGACATGTTTTATTGGAAAAAGTTTACGGTTGAATAATAAATTTATATACATACTATAACATAAACAAGTTTTCAACAAAACGGTTACATTGAAGTTACTTTCAAAGTACCAGGTGCTATATTTTTTGATTGTCTATATGAGATACTTTCATATATTGCATTTATAGTATTTAGGCAGTTTTAACTTAAAGCAAATTTAAGACTAACTTGAATTATAAGTTTTACCAAATAAGTTTAAGTGTAAAGAGACATTCATACACAAAAATATAAAATCATTATTGATACATATTTTCTGTGATCTCATAGTATGAGTACAAAAAAAATTATAAACTATAGTTTACTCAATATGTTGAACGTCGGAACCGTGGCTATTTCAATTTTTCGTATAAGAATATAGATTTTCTTATAAGCATCCGAAACTATTACAGGGTGTCAACAAAATCCTGGAAAAAAAAGTTCCCTAATATTTCCATGATGGTGTCACAAAAATTTCCCTGATTTTACAATTACATTAAGAAATGTTGCAATACATGCTTTGTACAGAAACAAAGTATCCATGCTACAATAAAGATATTGCATTATAAATTATAAGCAATACTTATAATCAGTTAAAATAATAATTTATGGATACAACACAAAATTTTACAAGTGCCACAGGTATAATAGTAATTAAACATGTTCTCTGGAAGCATATAATGAAAAAAAAAGCAAGTTATTTCAAATTATTTCTTTTGTAGATAATTATAAATGTTTTATATACTTCCTATTTCAATCTTCAATAAATCCCATATTTATTATCACAACACACGTTATTTACAATCCAAAGTATCCACACCACAATAATACAATAAATATATTGCATTATAAATCATGATCAATACTTATAGTCAGTTAAATGCTTTGCTTCTTCATACAGTAATGGTTTACAGTTCTACAAAAATAAAACTGAAAATGCTCACAGCCATGCTTTTTCTATTAGAATTCTTTTTTCAGAACTAAAAGGAAATATTAACAAGTAAACTACTCAGAATAAAGGGCATAATAGACGATAATTGCTGTTTTAATGAACCAAAACTGAAATTTTTTGGGAAATTTTGAAAATTCTACAATCCCCGATTTCACGGTTATGTTACCACTCTGTATTATGTAACCAGCATAGCCATTTAGAGTAGATGTTGCAAGTATTGCTAATAGCATATACATATTTAAAAATTATTTTTAGATTATAGGCTTGTTAGATACAAATAAGATGGAAGTACAAGGGCTCATATACATGTGCAAGTTTTTTCACTTTCCAAGAGTTGATAGAAGTAAATTTGACATGAAGAAACTATCTGTTTGTTGTAACCTTAAAAACATGAAAACAATTTACAATAATAAAAATCGCTTCAGGTGTAAATATTCAGCATGTTTCTTCAAATAAGCTCTTGCCAATTTCGTTCCTATGTATACCATCCTTAATAACTAATAAATCTGGAAATTCATCCACCTCAAATAGACACTACAGATTATACAGTGTTTTGTTATAATATCGTATAATTAATGGCTATCAATAAAAAATTGCTGAATGGTTTATATATAAAACTTTTATTTTCGGAAATTATTTACAAAAGAATAAGTAATTTGAGAAGAAAAAAGTTGAAATTATTAAGTTAAGTCAAATTTATTTATTAATTCAAATGCACATCGATTTTGCAAGCATTGAAAACAATATCACTGCATTACTATTTCACTTTTCTTGCACCTTTTTCTTTGACAATGTTTTAACAAAAACGATTTCTTCAGTCTTCTGATTTTGTTACCAATTTATTACATTACAAAATATTTATATCTTACACCCTAATCATCCTATATATTATTTCTGTAATATAGATAAAAAATGTGCTTAAAAAAAATTCATTTAAATAAACCATAGTTAATGCTGGCATCTATGGATGAGCAAAAGTATTAAACTTTTATGATTTATTGGCTATAAGAAATACACTAATATATTTCGCCCATAAAACAAACGTGTGTGGTGGGGAAATTGTTCATGTGATAATTATCACACTGGCATGCTAGTGATTTTTAAAGTACAGTGGACAAGTGAAACAAATTCTAAAAAGCACTGAATGAAATTGCTTGAAAGAAAAAAAGTATAACTATATACCATAAATCTGTATAAAACATACTAAAGTATAAATTTAGAAATAAATAAAAGAAATGGTGTTAAGTAGAAGATTGGTATAACGAAAAGTTATTGTAAAGGGTTGAAAAATATTGCATACAAAATAATAAACAAATTGGTATTTTCAGTGGATGTCATTAAAAGGAAAGATTTGGAAAAACACTTTTCAAAAATATTTAGAAAAGTTGTACAATTACTTGAATTTTAATACTAGATGTATTAACATGTCGCCTATATATATATCAACTCAATTTTTTCTTATAGATAGAACTATTTTGTGTATAACTTATAAACAATTTATAACTTAATTTTCAATGTATAATAAGGAAAATGTTTTATTTAAAAAAAATTTATGAACAAAAGCCTGGACTGCTAAAAATGAAATAGTAGCAGCAATGTAGACAGCACAAGTCTTTTCAGTATTTTGTATCCAATTGCCCATACCACTCTATAGTTACATTTTTTTTTATGGTTTTCTTTTCAGCATTTTGTATCTGATTGCCTAAAGTTACTTACAGACCACTCTATAGTTAATTTTTTTTAATGGTTTTTAATTCATCACACGTCACCTAATGAAATAAGATAATTTACATATCGCAACAGATTATTTTAAGATTTATTTTGGCGATTAACACCTTCAATTTATCGGTGAATAATTATTTCGATGATGTCAGCTTAAATTAAAAAGAATATAAGCCTTATTATATTAAAAAAAAATTAAAGAAATTTGCACTGAAAATTGATATGGCGCCATCTGTTGGCAGTTTTACAAACTATATTCCTATGAACTCCATTTGAATGATGTCACTCAGAAAATTAAACATTTCTGGTTGGCAAGATTATGGTAAACCTAACATCTTATATTTGCAGTTTATAAAAAACAAAACAATTTCAGTTGAAATGTTTTTATATTGTTTAATATGACTAAATAATTTATTGATCCAAGATGAATTATAATTTAAAATTTCAGTTTTAACTTTTAAAGTTTTCAATAATGTTACTAGGACATTGTTATTGTGTTCTACCTTACAACGAGCAAAGCGAGAATTGGTTTGAGAAGCAAACCCAGGAGGATTATATAGCAATCCTTCGGGGTTGGCGGAGCCTACTAGTTAACTAAATTCCAGAAATTGAGAACTAACAGTATGCCACCTGTAGTAGAGTTAGTAATCCTAATATTGACACTTTATAACAAATTAAAATATGCCTAAATTTGGACAATTATAGATATAGCACCTGATGTTTAGCTACAAAGCCAAAAACCTAAAGTCAAATAGATGACATGCCTATTTATAGTAGAATTGATTATTTGTTTGTTAAAACCAGTTTCAAAGTACTCTGGCATGCAGATTTTTTTGTTGCTTTATAAAAACAGTGTATAGATATCAGATTATATTTTAAAGCAGCAAAGATAATTACATGAACACATGCTTCTGAAATAATGTGCTCTTACGGAAAACAACTTAAATATTACTTTTGAACATAAATAAATTAAATCTAAATTAGGTAAATATAATTTTTAACAGTTTTATACAAATAAAAAAACTATAAATACCTACTGTTAGAGTATTAGTAAATAATGAGGTACTGTACAAATAAACATCCGTAAATATATATATTTTCAAGTTTAACAATCCTTCTTTATAAAATAGTGCTTTCTGGACAATACACAATTGACATATGAATATGGAAAAGTCATAATAACACATTTGAATTCATTTAAGGGTACAGTTAAAGTTATATAGTATAATCATTAGATGGAAGATTACCAGTAAGAATATTGAATAGAAGCGTATTTAATGTCAATGGCTTAGATAATATTCTACAATTGCATTAAAGAAATAATAAGTTTAAACAAATGACCTGAATGAATGGTTTAATTTTTGCAATGTTGGGCATGTAAACATTAAAAAGTACCAAATTGCTAACCTAAGTGCTGGATCACTTCAGAGCAGAGGTTCTCAACTTTTATATGGCTATGGATCACCAAGACGAAAGTTGCACAAAGCACAGACCACAAGCTACTAAAAATAATTTAAAAGTTAAATAACATACTTTGTAACTTGAACAAGTTCTTAATTTTAAATACCTACAGAAACAGTTCAAATTAATGAAACTGTGTTGCTGTTTCACTAACTAATATCTGAAGTACAAAGCTATATTTAGGAATGCCAATACGAGTGAAATTAATTTACCTTCAAAGCTCTTAAACAAGTTTTTTTTCTCTTTTTCTAACGTATTTTTAATCCGTAAAATATACTTGTAGTTCTGGGAGCAGTAAACTTCGCAACCAAAACCAAAATCTAAAAAAATAAAACATGAACATAATTTTTAATGACTTCAAGGAACATGAATGAAAAATTCAAAGAAAATCGAACAATGCGTTTGGTCACAACTGCATAACAAACAAATTTAGAGACAAAATGATGAATGGTCGAGTAAAAAAAGAGATCTCGCTAATGCTCAGTCAATAAGAAAATTGACAATAATGGTCACAGAAAGAAAAATATAATGAATACATTTTAGGTTAGTCTCCGTCAGTGGCGGCGATTGGGTGCTAAAAGTGCGGGGCAAGATCAAGATGAAACAAGGGGGGGGGGATAGAGAGAGAGTAAATATTTTGACCATCCTTTTTAACTCGTTAAAATAAAAATTATAATAATCATTGTCTTAAAATTTTATTCGTGAATACTTTTGGGCTGCTGTATGAAAGTCAAAGGAGGGAGTGGATTAATGGCCAATTCGGTTGACGCGGCTCGCCTTCTTCTACACGGTGGTAAGTTTTTTTTATCCACAAAGGCTGAATTCCTATGAGTTATTGGGAGGAGGGAAGGAAGCGCATACAGCAGTCAAAGGCAACAATAACCCCCTACAGGCGGTGCAAAGCTCTAATAGGGGAATGAGTTAATAATCGGACTAGTCGATGCATCCCACTATCCTCTATACACGATTGTAGATACCCATATCTTGATCTGCCATTAAACCCGTGGAGTTATGAAGGTGAAATCGTATACTGCAGTTAGAGCGACTTTTTACTCACGAAAGTCAGAGGGCGTAATGGGTTTATAATAGGTCTGGTTGACGCGGCCCACCGTCCTCAACATGTTGGTATGCTATTTATCCCCATAAAATGATTCCACGGAGATTTATGGGGGCGGAATCGTATACTGCAGTTGCCGACGACTTCTCCTTGCCCTTACGTGGTACAAAAACGTCAGAGGGCTGGAATGATTTGGGGTTTTTGTTTATTTTCAAAAAGTGCAATATTAAAAAAGTGAGGGGCAACATCCGAAAAAAGTGCGGGGGCTAACGCCCCCGCGAATCGCCGCCACTGGTCTCTGTAATAAGAGGAAACATATGAATTAAAAAAAAAACTTAAAATGACTAAATAAAATTAAAGTTTATTTTTTTTGCAAAAAAAGGAATACATCTGAGGCAACTACTGCTGATTTTATAAAGTAAAAACTCCTTGGGCATTAGCTCTACAGGTCCAGAACCACAATTTTAGAAATTACAAAGTGTTAATAAGTTTAATGATACCAGAACTTATTTTTCAGAGGTATTGCAAGGAAAAAAATCTCACGTTGTTGACATTTTACATTTGAAGCATACTTATAATGAAGTATCCTTATTCGAACACATTATTTGATTGAAAGTTACTGGTTCGGGCGCCACTAAACAAGTTCAACAATAAATGGTTGGCTAGAGCCTTTTCACATTAAAAAAAATATTAGTACTATCATCAGCATTTAATGGGCAGTCAAAATGGTTATATACCTATATTAATTGGCGAGTTTTTATTATTATGCATAAAGAATCTGCCAACCAACTTATGCTTTACATAATTGCCTGTTTTAAGTTTTATTATTTCAATTAATCTATAGCTTTCACAATTAAAAAAAAAAAACGCTTTTCAAGAACTAACTTTTAGGAAATCGAAGGATTATTTACAATCTATTGAAAAATATTTGTGCCATCAAGGATAAAATTAAAGAGGTTTACAAGGTAGTCTTTAATCCAACATCTTTATTAAGAGAAAACAGAAAATTAATTTTTTTATCACAAGTCAAATAAGGATTTTTTAAAAACTTTTATGAAACAATATGCACTTAAGGATCTATGACCAGAAGGATCCAGTTTTTCAGAAATATGCAACTGTACAGGATAGCAGCAATTTTAACCGAGTCATACTTCGAAATATAAAAAATGACATTTTTTCTCCAGCAAACTTTGATAGAGCCTACCATTAGCAACCAGAGTTTTTTTTTAATAACCTCTTTATTTATACATATGGTACTGGCAAACTTAAAATGAGATATATCATGTTTAAAATACAAACATATCATATAAATAGAATAAGTTTGGTTAACATTACTTAGCACTCTAACATGAAATTATCTATAAATGAAACTATTACAACAATGGCTCCCAACCTGTTGTCAGCGCAGAATTTAAAGTGGTATGTGGAGAGCTATTATTAAAAATTTTTTTCACTCACACACAAAAAAAACCCAGGCACTTTTTATTAGGGATGAAACGGATATCTGGCTAATTTTTAACTATCCGGGAGTAAATTGCCAGATATCCGATTTACCAAGCCGGATGAATAAAACATTGAATTTTTTTTTTTGGCGGTCAATTATCTTTGCTTTAAATATTTTCCTGTAAATTCTACCAATGTATTTACAGTGTGCAGATTCTCTCTTGAATTTTTCTCGTTTTTAAATTTAAAATTCTATTAATTTTTTTTTTAACAAATCGTTATGGTGGAGTGTCATAACATCTCACAACTAATATAAAGTTGAAATAAAAATAAATTTCTCAAAAGTTTAAGCAAACTTGAGTTTTCAAGCTTGGAATGAAAGGCCATATGGTAAAAAATACAATTATTCAGAAATTAGTTTAAAGTGTACAAAACATACGCCCATTGCTAGTAGCACCCAAGACTAACCCTTTGTAAATAAAAATTTTTTTCGAATGTTTATTCAATCTTGGTATCACCTTAAAGATAAGGAATTTGGGAATATTATAGAATAAAAAAATATTTTTTTAATTTTTGACCGATTTCCCTTTTTTCTAGTGTGTATGAGAAGATATTTTCATAAAAAAGAAACTGCCGGATATCCGGCAAAATCCAGTTCGGATATCCGGTTTGTAATGTGCGCCGGATATCCGGCAAAACCACTATCCGGTTCATCCCTACTTTTTATTAAAAAATTAATACCGAGATAATGTTTTTTAGTTTTCAAACTACCATGTTTAATTTGATCGCAAGAGCAATTGACTAGAAACAAGTTCTATACATTTTGTTAGAGAAAATGTTGGCTACTCTTTGTGATTATATATAATTGGTTTAAAAAAGGTTGTTAAATGCTTACATTTTTCTTTTGAAAGGGACAGGGTTGCTACTCAGCATTAAGATTAAAATTCCCCGACTTTACAAAAAAAAAATTCCAGACTGAGAAATACATGAAAAGTAAAATTTTTTAAAGATTAACATATAGACCCATAAAAATGAAGTGCCTCCAAATAATAACCTATTAAAAAAAATTGAGAAATTATCAATTTTACAAATATATATTTTTATACTGAACAGAAAATTTCATCGATAGCAGGAAAGGAATATAAAAAGGCACCTTCAGCTAAACTTTTTCAGAAAAGTTGAGAAATTTTTAATTTTCCCTGACAAAGAATTGCTGCTTTAAATTTGTCTCAAGCAGAGTTAGATTAACAAAAAAAGTTCTCCCAATTCATAATTATATGTTTGTGAAAAAATTATTTTTAAAGTTATTAAATTCAACAAACATCACCAGAAACGTGATGAAAACGTAAACACCGTCCTATTGGTTGTGACGTACCAAGATCCGATCCTGAAGATTGAAAAAAGTGTGGGCCTATTCATAAACAGATTTGCAATTGTATACGCAGATCCACACTTGTAAAACAAAAATATAACATCGATATTTTATGTTTAATTGAATTAAGTTAAAAATTATTTATAAAAAATGGATTATTTAGACAATTTTTTTCGCAGTAAAAGTGTGTTTTTATAACAATAAAAATTTAAACAGCAGAAACGTGACAGCAAAGTGTCTGTAAATCATAAGAGCTTTGGAACCTGTAAAACTTTTTTTGCACACGTTCAAGTTTCAATATTACAAATAGGAAGCCTTTATTGTCAGGCTGTAGAGTAGTAAATTATTCACGTATCATTCATTAATGAAATATCAGGCGTTTAGAGGTCAATATCTTTCAGTGTTAATCTCAAAACCATAAAAATATAATTAACTGGTTATTTTACAATGAGAAAGCAATGAAATGCTGAAAAATCGTTACGAGAGGTTTTTAATATTAAGAAATTATTATATGTGATTATATTAAGAAAATTTATAATATTTTGGTGCAGTCAGTATTAAAGACTTTAAAACTTACATTTGTGCCTTAAAAAAAAAAGGGCAGCACATTTGTGTAATATCAGATTAGTTTGTGTTAACAATATTTTTTTTTTGTTTAATTATTCCAAGAAAGTTCCGATAAATATTATTATAAACAATACTCAAATGAGAGTACGATTTGCAATTTGTCCTTAATAAATTTAACTACATTTAAAAAATATTTAATAATATTCTGTCATTTATTTTTATATTAAAAGTTGTCAATTTGTCCTTAATAAATTTAACTACATTTAATAATATTCTGTCATTTATTTTTATATTAAGTGAAGTTCAAAATTTCATTTCACAGAACCACTTGACATGTAGAAAAACAATTTTGAACTACTTGAAATTAAACAGTGTTTGTGCAGCTGAAAACTCTTAGGATATAAATTTATTTTTCGTTAAAATATTTAAAACAAGTCTTCGGTATTGCACTAATTATATGTATATCATCTCAAATGCTTGAGATGATGTGAAACTACCTTATTAAATTACAAAAAGAACTATGGCTTCATAGGCGAGTATTCTCCCCCCACCCCTTCGATTGGAAACAAGATAAACACAATAGCTTAGCTAAAAAAAAAAAAATTACACTAAACTAGCATCAATATGGAAATGCTCCTTTCAGATAATTTTGAAAAAGTATTAGTAAATCACTAAAGGACATTTATTCGTTAAGTTTATGCTTCAGTGATTTATGCAAAGATACTAAGCATTAAAATCGAATGGTGTTGGTTTATTTAAAATCATAGTACGTCACTATCTTTTTTTTTACACTATGACTTCCTGTTTCTCAACGATTCTGAAAACTTGGATTTTTTTTATTATTAAAAATTCATTTTTCTTGACAATTCCAAATTTTCCAGGTGAGTGGGAACATTATTACATTGTGCCTAAATATATGAAATTGCTAAAAAATATGCTTTTAAAAATGCAAGCACATTGATTATTTGAGGGTAGATGTTTTTTTAAAAAATATAACTTTAAACATGAACATTCTTAATAAAGTAATAAGTTTAAAAAAAAATGAATTTTTAATTATAAACATATTTACAAAATTAAAAACAAATAACCATTTGTAGTATTTTAAACATATTCAGTATTTATAGAAGGGGGTAGTCCGCAGCTTGCGGAATTTTTCGACTTGTTTATCAATGGCCATCTAAAGGTTGGGAACCATTGCTCTTACAGGGAGCAAAAAGGAAAGTTATAGATAGCACAATATCTTTAGTTGAAATCAGCAAAGTCACCTGTTAATAAGATAAGAGCATATATAATTCCCAGAGCTAATTTTACTCGCCACACTGCAGTAATAGATACGACTGCATAGAATTGGGAAGTGGCAAACTTCTAATATGCTTAATATTACGTGGTCCTAAGGCTTTGCGTATTGTGTACCGACAATAGTGCTGTAAAGTCCTCGGGTTTGAAGCTATTGTATCGTACCACATATGCTTATGATCCATGGTGCGGGGGTTGGCAGGTGGCGGATTGTATGTAGCCATACCAGTCCTGGCATGCAGAACAGCTGCCATGACATACCCCATCACTTCGCCAGGTTGGGCATCTAAATAATGGTCCCTCAAGTTCATAGGCAACTGCGGTATCACTCGGAGCTTCGTCAATGGAGGAGGATGCAGCATACTCCTCACAACATACCTCAGTATTTCAAAGTCATCCGAAGCAGATTTCAGCTCGTACTCCAAGAGGCTGAAGCCGCGTGTGCTCTTGATATTTATGTCGGCTCCATAAGAAAGCAGGAATTTAGCCATTTCGGGGCGCCGCCGCAGCGTGTTTCTGCCGTTAAAGCAGACAAAGTGCAGAGGGCTGAGATCCGAGCCATCATGCAAATTAACGTTGGTATTATACCCATCGAGAACGAGCATCTGCAATATCTCCATAGAGACAGCTTCATTTTCATTGACGGGGTTGACGGCAAGATGCAGAGGGGAATAGCCGGCAAGATTAGTGTGATTGACATCGGACCCGGAATCAAGAAGTGCACGGACGCAGTCGACCATGCCTCGGCTGACTGCAAAATGCAAGGGGGTGTCCATTGTCTCGTAACTCGGCAAGGACAATATATCCCGCCCGATGGCATTCTTCAGATGAGCCAGAACACAATCCCCATAACCAGAATGTGCAGCGATGTACAGGCTTGTTCGGCCCCACTCGTCTACAGCGTTGTAGTCAGCACCGTATTGTATCAACTCTTGGACACACTCCACATGGTTATTTAATGCGGCAAGGTGAAGGGGTGTTGTGCCCCCTCTGTAGGGGACGGCCGTGTAGCAGTACTTCTTCGAACACTTAGTAGGGAGAGAGCACTCTGCATTGGCGTTTAGCAAGGCTTTCAAGCAAGAGCAATTGCCCTTTTCCGCTGCCAAATGCATGGCGGTGACATCGAAACGATCCTTGGCATTGACGTCAGCACCGTTTGCGATCAAGATCTCGGCGCAGGCCGTATAGCCGTTGGAACATGCCATCTGGAGAGGTGTCATGTAGTTTTTGGAGGCGTAGAACAATGCTCTGTTGTGCTCATCGGCATCCACAGATATTCCCGACTCCAGAAGAGTGGTGACGGTGTCCAGATCTCCGTTCGAGGCTGCTTCGACGAGCAATCGTTCACTTTGTATTTCTCCATACTTGTTTGCTATTGAAAACTCCATTGCAGATCTTTTGCTATGATTAACGAGTATTATACATCAAGTGCCTGTTGTAAGAAAAAACATAAACATTAGTCACATACATTTAGCAGCTTGAGGTTAAAAGCTAAAGTAATTTTAAAATGAGGTATACAATCTGAAAATTGTGACAAATATGTCATACAACCTTTTTTTATGTGGATATTATGTATCTTTGTATTTTTAAAATGCATATATGCAGTTTATTTTTGTGTATTTCGTAAGAGGAGGAGATGGTTCGGGATCAGGTTACTAGATTAGGTCGACATTTGCTTAAAAGATTTTTAGTCAAAATCAACATCTCTCTGAATCTAATAATGAATAATAAAAATAAATGCAAATTATATTTCCATTTTTAACTATATTTTCCCGAACAAACAAAAGGGTAGTAAAGGCGTACGAGAAATACTGCATCTATTATTGAGGGTTTTCTTCTTAATGTTGGCCGAATTAATGTCACACTAGAGAATAATGGGCTATTCGTGACGGTTCAAGATCTATCCAGAAGGAAAGACCCAGGAACACTGCTCTGTAATTTGGATCATCCTGGTCAGATGACGAGAACGACACTTGCGTTGGCAAACCATGCACTGGTGTGAACGTTTGGACAGTGATAGATTTAACGTTCACCATTTTTCTATATGGATTTTTTTGTGGACATCAGGGAATGAAACTCGCAACCCACTGATCATGAGCTTGCTGCACTGTTAGAGTGGAGATTCCAAGCCACAGCCCTCCAATTATAAGCTCGTTATTCTAGCCAGTCATACATCATGGTCTTGTATTAATTTGATGGGTATATCAATTTTCTTGCTTCTTAATTTTTTCCAAATTTGTTTTTTATCCATCTCGGAAGAAAATACAAGTATATTTAAACATGAATATATACTTCTTTTAGTTTTTAATTATGAAATAAATGACTTGCAAGAAGAGTTTGAATTCGCGGATTAACAACGTCCCGATTTCACCGCTTTAAAGTCAATTCCATCCGAAATTCTAATAAATCCTTTACATAATATTAGCAAGTAAAAATTTATGCATTGGGGAAATAAATGTTACTTAATTATTGTAATCAAGTAAGAAAGACATTGACAGTAAAGTGGTGACATTCGCTACGCACAAAGTCAACTTCTTAGTCTTCAAACCAAAATCTTATTTAAGTAATGTTTACTAGTTTCTTAGATTCTGCAAACCAATTAAATATTTATCAAAATATATACTTTTTATTTATATTTAAATTGATTATTCATGTGAGTAGTGTAATTGTGAGTTAAGATTACGCTGCAATACGCTGAACGGTTTTCAGTCAGCACATGCAACGCAGATAGTCTTGATTTCGCATCGGGGAAATGTGTAAGCGCTGTTCTACGGGAATCTGCCTGATTTTAAATTCTATCATTTTAGATTATAAATTTTACTGACACGCGTATAAGCCGACCGCCCTACTTTTTGACAAAAATTTTGACTTAAATTTCTCTGCTTATAGACGAGTATATACGGTACTTTGTTATGGTATTTAATTATCATCAGCTAACCTGTATGTTGATTGATCGCTCATTACAACCCCTTCCATAATCTAGAAATCTTAAAAAGTTGGAAAAATTTATATGCATGAAGAAAATTAATATTATTAGCAAATGAAAGCGAGAGAAGATTATAAATTGTTCAACTTGTAAAATTAACCTGAAATTAGACTTTGGAATGAACCCTGCTTTGGAACATGCACACAATAAATCCATACTTTCGAGAGAATTGTTTGACATTACTAATCTATAAAAAAAATTGATAAGTTGGAACTGGAAATTTTTAGTACTGTCGAGTTGGAAATTTCTAAACGCTAAGTTTGGTTAAAAAATGTTGCACATTGGGCTATTCCCGTTGGTTCTCGTCGATCTCAAAGAAAAGACCTGGGAGCAATGCCTTATATTTTTTAACCATAGTCAGATAACAAGGACAACACCCGAGCTGGTACCCGATGCCCTTAAGTCGGGAATTTCAAATTGTTAAGTTAAGAAATTTCTTGTCTTGCCCCCCAATCTTTTTGTGTGACACCACTGGTTGCCTTGTTCACAATTTGTTTGGTTGGTGATATAACTTTTCTTTCACTACAATTCGTCGCAATGGGCCTATTGTGTAGGTTTAGTGTGTCTTAATTCAACTGACCCATAAAATTCAATTCTTTCCCAAAATGTGACATTAACATGGAGCCCAAACAGTTGCTAATAACCCACTGTGCGTCAATTAACTAAACTCCATGGAAACAGTTCGAAAACCTTATGTGTATTATATTTTTGAACTTCAACGTTTCAGTTATTAACTGTAAGGTGTATTTAACTAGAACAGTGCCGTTTACATCGCTTTTGACTTGTTCGTCATCTTTTATCAATTTGTATCTAATTAAACTTGCAATTGTTCAGCTAATAGAACTTCACATTTACATACAACTTGTTTCATGGTTGGAAAGGCTGCAATCGTCGGCTCTTTTGAAAATATAGTAACAGTATAGATTGCGAGAAAAACAACGCAAACGCACCTGGTCATTTAGCAACTATCTGAAAATTCTGTGCCAATCCGGGAACAACAACATATTATTGGGTAAATACCTAGTGTACGGTGCCTCCTTGGCGAGGAATCATAGGCGGGTAGCTTTTGGCGACTTTTTCGGGCGATTCACTTCTCAATCTAGGAATGGGATAATTGTTTACAAATATGAAAGGATGAATTTGCAGGATTCGTTCGCAGAATCAAGTGATTAATAAATTAGATAAAAACTCGTCTTATAGAGCATTGCGTTAAGAATATTAAAATACAAATGCAACGTTAAAATACGCAATAAAAGTCCGTAATAATCCGGACATGTTTCGGGAGATACATCACCCTTCATCAGCGGAAAATGTAAAGTCTGTGTGTAATGAAATATAAATAAACCCAAAGAAATCTAAAATGTTGCCAAAGACTAAAAAACTAACTAAAAACTATTACAAACGGTTGGAGTTAACTATTGTGTGCCAACAAGCGGGAAACATTGGGACCGCAAACGTTTCATTGACAACCGAATCAATATTACTAAAAATATGAAACGCCTCCAGGAAGTCAAGTTCAAATGGAGATTTAGGTTTGCAAATTAAATGTGAGTTAGAAAAATTAAATATATGACCATGTTCCCAAGAGTGCTTGGCAATGGAGGACTTCTTTATTTCTTGTTTAACAGTATGTGCTTGGTGCTCCTTGATACGAAATCTTAATGCTCTCCTTGTTTGACCAATATATGACATGCCACATTGACATGAAATACTGTATATGCCCCAGTTATTAAGATCGTCAATAGGGTCACAACTTAAAGACCCTATTGACGATCTTAATAACTGGGGCATATACAGTATTTCATGTCAATGTGGCATGTCATATATTGGTCAAACAAGGAGAGCATTAAGATTTCGTATCAAGGAGCACCAAGCACATACTGTTAAACAAGAAATAAAGAAGTCCTCCATTGCCAAGCACTCTTGGGAACATGGTCATATATTTAATTTTTCTAACTCACATTTAATTTGCAAACCTAAATCTCCATTTGAACTTGACTTCCTGGAGGCGTTTCATATTTTTAGTAATATTGATTCGGTTGTCAATGAAACGTTTGCGGTCCCAATGTTTCCCGCTTGTTGGCACACAATAGTTAACTCCAACCGTTTGTAATAGTTTTTAGTTAGTTTTTTAGTCTTTGGCAACATTTTAGATTTCTTTGGGTTTATTTATATTTCATTACACACAGACTTTACATTTTCCGCTGATGAAGGGTGATGTATCTCCCGAAACATGTCCGGATTATTACGGACTTTTATTGCGTATTTTAACGTTGCATTTGTATTTTAAGATTAATAAATTAACCAAAGCAAAGCTTCGAAATCAATTCTAAACCGTCGCCATTAGCCCATTGTGAAGTTCAAGAGTGACAATATTTCATTCAATCGCGCACACCTAATAGAAATCCTTCGAAATGAATTTTGAACCGTCACCGATAGCCCATTACACAGTAGAAGTCATCCGATCAATCATCTGACTGTGGTTCGAGAATAAGACGCAACGCACGAGTTGTTAACTGTTATCGTTTATTTAACCGGAAGTAACCCTAGATCAGAAAAAAAAGGTGTGCGCTCCGCATCGGTTCATTTGGAGTCTACTTGAAAACACAGCCAAATCCGCCCATGATTGCAAGTCTTTACCAAAATTGGTGCCAAGGCTTGGCAAACAACGTAAAACGATGGGAGAAAAAAAATAGGTTTGCCGTACATCATGATATGGTACAGATGTAGTATAGGACATTTGGAATGATTTATAGCAGCGATAAATTTATAGTATGGCAACCCCATCTGACACTCTGGTATTTTCTGAGGTACAGATGTAGTATAGGACATTTGGCGCGCAAGGTTTTTAAAATTATAGTATGTATAGATAAATTTATAGTATGGCAACCACACCTGATATTGTTGGTTTTTCTTTTGGTGACTTTCAATCTGGCAACCCTATGACGTCATCGCGCTGCATAACCGCTTTTGTGCGTTCCGGGATATATGTTTAACGGCAATTATTCATCGCCAAAAAAAAAAAAACGCGCCAAATGTCCTATACTACATCCGATTCTTGTGACGACTTTCAATCTGCGACTTTTTTCGGCGCCAAATACTACATCTGTTTCCATGATATTGCTAGGAAAGTCATGAAAAAGTGTTGCCAAAATATAAAATTTATCGCCCGCCAATTGTCGCTAAATCACATTTGGCGGGGGCACTGTACTCTAGGAATTAACCTATTATTGCACACAACTCTTTACCGCTAACTGTTAAAAAAAATAATTCATATGTGAAAATAGTGCGACTGCTTCCATTACTTATATATATACTTATTACCAAACCAAAACTAATTGGAAAGACTCTTGATGAGTTTTTAAATTTACTTTTTTATTATGCGCCGATTAAATCGCTATGCTTTTTCCATATGCGAATTATAATTTATAGGGCAACACCCATCTATTGAGGAAACTCGAAGTTAATAAATTAAAATGTTATTTGTAAAATATATAGTTTATAGATTACATGTTATTGAAGACAAACTTGAAGATAACTTGTGTTGATTAAAACGCTAATACTTCAATCAGAAACTAATAACCCGATTGGAAACAGATTATGAAGTGCGCATAAACAATATATTATCTAAAAAGCTAATGGTGAAACTTAATATCTATTAAACAGAGTTGCGAAATAAACTAAAATGATTTTGATATAGAAACAGAACTTGCAACTTACGTGAAAACATTCTGTTCCGGAATTATATTTGCACAAAATTTCTATAATCACACGCAAACATACTTAAATTGAAATTAGTACACGTGATGCCAGATATAGGAAATAATTTTTTTATCTGAGGTTACAGTTAGTACAAGTTTTTAGAACTTATTTTCCTTTCGTCCGGGGATAGGCCTCCATGGCCGAGCCGTTAAAGGCGTCAGCTGGTTATCCGAAGATTCGTGGTTCGATGCCAGGCAATGGACTTGACAAAGAAAAGTACAAAGTAGTGATCTTGTGATCGGAGGGTTGCCAGCTTCGCTACAAAATACTAGAAAAGTAGTCCAGAACATCCGCAAAAATTAACGGCGAGTATACGGGACTGGTGCACGATAAATCTGATCGGGGTCCAAAGTTCCGACGTCTATTGAAGGCGATGGGTGCTTGTTCAGGTGTTTCCTCGTCATCTGACCATGGTTCTAAAATAACGAGCTGCATGTATGAATATGTGTGTGAATGTGTTCCCGGGTCTTTCCTTCGAGATAGACCCCGAACCGTCGCCAATAGCTCACTGTGCAGCTCTAGTGCCACGTTATTTAGCCAAACCAAATCAAATTTTTTTCGTCCGGGGTATGTTTTTGAGGTACACAATGGGCTATTGAGAAGTTTTTAATCCATTCTCAAAGAAAGACCCGAGAACACTACCTCACAATTTTTAAGAATGCGGTCACATGACGATGGACTCCCTTGAGCGGCAATGCATTTTTCCGTGAAGTGCAGATGCATATAGTTTTGGTTTTGGTTTGTTTTTTGTTAATTACGTCGCACTAGAGCTGCACAGTGCGCTATTGGCGACGGTTCGGGGTCAATCTCTAATAGATGCATATAACTCGGAAGAAAGATCGGTGCCTTTTGTTTTCTTTTTCTTGTAAGTAAGTATGGGAAAACATTAAATATGTAACATTTAATGTAATTTTGAAAGTCAGAAATGCGTTTTTATATCTACACAAACCTATGCGGAAAGACAATTTTTTTCAACCTTCGCTCTACAGGTGTAAGTTTTTCTACCTTCGCTCTACAGGTGTAAGTTTTTCTACCTTCGCTGAGTAAAGTGGTCGGCATCGCTTAGTGGTCGTTCCAGTATTTATAATTATATTATCTAGGGGAGTGGATTATATTGACCGATTTAATGTGTTCTAGCCATCTCTTAGGACGAATATTTGGCAGATAACGAGACTCGCCTCACTGAGCTGTTTCTGGAACGCTTATAACCAGTTCCTTCTGTGGGCTGAAGCCATTTAATCAGCCTATCTCATCAACTAATTCTCAAAAATGATTTTGTGTGTGTTTTCTTCTACTTAACCCGTTATAGAATCGTTAAATATGTCTAAATATTTTACTTTCTACATGTAGCATCAATTTTGTATCGCCAAAAATATAGCTTTTCTGTTTGCTGCTTATTATTGGGTAAAACGAATTTCAAAGAACAGGCATTCAAAGTGGGTTTTAATGGAAAATTAAAAAAAAAAAAGAAGCACTACAATTCGGCATATTTTAGCCTGAGCATCATACGAAATGTAGAGGTAGAAATGGAAGTGGGGTACAGTTTCTAAACTTTCAATTGGCTTTAAGATAACAAATTGCCTTTTCCAATCCAGAAGTTACAGTTAGAGAACAGTGATATGTGATATGAACAGTGACTTATAAGGTGTAGAATTGTTTTTATTTAAATTGTCTTTATTAAAATCGACTTTTTATGGACTACAAAATCGCTGGCTGTTTTATTAGTACAAATCCTAAACTGGAATTAATAAAATTAATTACCTAAATGGAACATCAAACCAAGGTTTGAAATTAGAGGTCGTTAGTCGTATTTCGCAACTAAAAATTTTAGTTCGGCGACTGTAAATTTTACACCCACTCGTCATTCATTTTTTTTATGATCAACTTTATATGTGTTTTTTTCTTGGTAAGACGTAAATTTTTACTTTTACATGTTGATTTCCCGGTTTTCTCTTTCGAGTTTCGAAGAATCGTCATCTCGAAGGTGCGCCCGTTTTTCGCTTTTTGAAAGTGGGCAAGGAACGGCAACTAAATGACGTCATTTTAGCACCGCCTTACTATTGACGTCATGTTAGCTCCGCCTTACTATCGGTTTTTGATCATTCTCATTGGCTGTGTGTTTCGATGTAAGATTGCGTATTTCAGTAATTTTTTTTTTCGATAGCCATTTTGGCCATAACGGTAATCTCATTTTTGATTTAAAAATTAAACTTAATTGTTGGCTTTGAAACCACTTTTTTATTATTCAGAATTAGGTTTTTAGCACTCGGCTAAATTTTTGCTTCATTCGGAGCATTTTTAGAGCTTTTTCAGTGATTTTGTTACCTTTTGGTGCTTTGTTTACATCCGGTGTTGCGTTTACAGCCACCTTTAAACCACTGTTTTTGAGGTTTTTTCTTTATAAATATTAATAATAATTGACCGGAACCTAGGTTTATATTGTTACACATAAATTTTTAATGCTTTTAGCACTCTTTTAGTGCTTATTCCGCAAATTTGTTACTAGGTTCATTTAACATTGGGTGCATTACGATTAGTGCTCCCATAGGATTAACATAGGAAAATTTTGGAATGTGACTTTTATTTAAATTTAATTTCTCGGGGACCAAACCTGGTTTTTATTGTTTATTAACTTGTTCTAAGTCACACCCTATCTTTTTGCTTCATTTGAAGCACTTTTACCTGTTTTATAAGAGTTTTCGTAAAGTTTTGGTTCTTTGTTGATATTTTGCGGAAGTCTTGTAACTCTCAGTTAACTACTTTTAATGGATCTAGTTCAGCCTTGCCATTGGTTCAAACGAGAGGATTAGACACGCCCACAGTAGGCGAAGGAAGGCGTCACTATGACGTCAAATAGTTGCTCTCTCCGCCTACCGTCAGGCAGCTCGAGTACGAGCACACCTTATATATATATATATATGGTCTTCACTATCCTTGGCTTGTTTCTCTCTTATCTCTGGACTATTCCTTCATTGAAACTTTCAATTTTCATCTCAGTATTTATTCTATAACTGTAACAGATAGCATGTTTGACATGAATTTGATCAAGTTTGGTGGGCAATGAGATTCTGATGAGTTACATAATCTAAAAATAAAACAAAGAACGCACGTTACGGGGATCAGGACTCTCGGAGTCATATCTTAACACCTTGTATAATCTCTTTTCCTTTAGAGATTTTTTTTTTGGCGATCATTTCTTAATTCTATCATCTGCTGAATTTGGAGACGAAGTTTCTTTTGGTGATAATTTCATAATTTAAACGCAATCAGCTAAAATGTGATCTGAGAAAACCTTTCTTCTAAATTAATTAGTATAAATTAGCAATTATTTATAATTCTGACAAAATATCGTACACTGACACGTAAATATTTCGATTTTATATATTTATCACATTTGGTTGGTTGGTTAAATTAACGTCTCAATAAAACTATGCAATGGACTATTGGTGGCAGCTCTAGGCTCTATCTCGATGGAAAAAAACCCAATGGAATACAGTATCAGTATTTTGGAAAAGTTTTCGGTTGACCGAACGTTAGCGAGGTCCATCTTTTAACTTTGATCTTTCAGCATTTCGTCTGTTTGTTCGCCAGCAATGTTATTAAGATCGATTGCCCTTTGATCAACGTGATTAATAAAGAATCTTTGACCTTTGTATCAGGTATGGCCTCTTTCGCATTTGCATCCAAGATCCCCGATGGAGCCTATTTGACTTACTTTATTCGCTTGTGGATCCCACCTGACCTATGCGGCCTCTAGGTCCAAGAGAGCCAGCCCATTTGACCAGAGCGGCCTTTATGTCCAAGGGAGCCAATTTGACCAGAGCGGCCTTTATGTCCAAGAGAACCCATTTGACCAAAGTGGCCATTGTGTCCAAGGGAGCCTATTTGACCAAAGTGGCCTTTATGTCCAAGAGAACCCATTTGACCTAAGAGGCCTTTATGTCCAAGAGATCTCATTTAGCCGATGGGGTTTCGATATGACCAATGGAAAAGATGGTACCTTTTTACCTTTGACCGGTAAAACTATTTTGGTTGATAAGTCGCTTTAAAAATAGTACTGCTATCATCGACGCCGAATTTTTGAACCAAATGACCAATAGTACCTTTTCGACCTTTATAACCAATGTTTTTTTCCGACCTCTATGACCAATGGTTCATTTTCGTCCAATCGCTTCTTTTCGACCAATGCAGCCTTAACACCTTTTGAGCTTATTTGTCCAATGGAACCTTTATATTCAATGTATCCAATATGGCCAAGAGATTGCCGTCCTAACCAAGGGAACCTATTTGTCCAATTGTTGCCATTATGACACGTGGAACCAATTAAAATGGCGGAATCACTTTGCAAGAAGGAATGTTGTTTTTAGTAAAGTTTTGGGTAATGGTACCAATCTACTGGAAATGCTGTCATCAGTGGAGTCTTTTGGACTAGTATAGTCAGCCACTTCAAGCTAAGAAACGGGGAAAATCGGAATTGAAATTCATTATTATTCAGTTCGGTTTCAGCTACTGAAAGATTTGCTGACTTGTATAATATTGAATTAAAACTAAAGCGAAAATTTGTTACATTTTGAAAATAATAAAAAGTATCTGCATCTGATTTTAACTAATCTGAAACTGGTAAATAAAGAAAATAAATTTGATTGCAGTTGTCTCACATGAATATTTATTATTTGAAATCTCGTGAATCTGTTGAAAGAAGAAGTGCGAGCGTTTTCGGTATTTTGTTTTTCTAAAGGCGATTTTCTTCGTCGTTCAAAAATATAGGGAATTAACTTTCAGAAAATATAGTGCAAGGAAATTTTTTTAAAACGAAAAGTACTGCATAAAAGGGTTTGAAACCTTTCAAATTTTAATTATTATATGAGTTTTAAGTTTTAGTTCAAGAAAATCTTTATTGAAAGATGTCGAATCTAACTTCAGGCTACGTTCTGATCTTTTTTTTATAGTGTTGTTCACATCACACACACAAAAAAAAACATTTAAATGAAATTAAGAACTGCGAGATTCGAAGAATTATTCCTGTTGATTGCTTTTAACTTAATTTTTTTAAACTATACGCTAGTCAAAAAACGAAAAAAACAAACAAAAAAAAAACCACTTGTATTTTTCACCAGGTTTAATGACATAAAAACTTCAACTTAAAAAAGTTAATAGACTCGAGTCAAGATACTAAAAATCATTACCAAGATCGAATAAAATTGCTCTAATTTCATTTTTACAACAAATGACGACGTTTTGTGTTAAAAATAATATAACAACTGGTAAGGCTTTTTAACCCATTTTTGTATGGACTTTTTTTTCTCAAATTTCCGTTACAATTCGTACGCTATTGGTGGAAGAACGTGACATGTGACATGGGCGGGGGGGAGGGGTTATGGAGAAAAGGTGTGACATCATTTATGGACGGCCCCTTTTGTTATCTGCCAACTTATGAAAATAGCATAAAACTTAAGCATAAAAATGACACAAACGCAAATAAAAAGCAGATTTTAATTACAGTTCCGGTCGTCACCAATGATGTATCAAATGATATTGATATACAGTCGTTACCTACTTTATAAAACACATATGAATTACACAGTTCAGATACATGTATTTCCTCACGGCAGCAATAAGTATAGATTTTAGATATTCACAAGGAGTGGCGTCTACAGCTAAAATAAGTACCAGTTCGAAGTGGCTAGCCACGAAAAGGAAATGCCATTACTGTCACTACATCTAGCACACTTTTTGCAGACAATAAATTACATGGTAAATGACTAGAATTCTGATCCATATCAGAAGTATGAGGAGAACACATCACATTTATATACCATTGTCTTTCCAAGTGACCAGATGTGGAATGCTTTTGTAAATACATAGTTGTTGTACAAACACAAAACAATTAATTAAATAAAACATATCAATTTTTGAGTATATATAACACATGGTTTGTTTTTAATATCATTACACATTAATTTACTTTTAAATTATTTACAGCATTTTACATTTAAATTGATTTTAAATTACATTTGTTAACAAAAGCACCAGTTTCAATTATTGATTTTCTAGATTCCAGTTTCAAAACAATTTCCGCAAAAAATCAGCAGTTTATTATGTAAATTATTCCATATTTAAAATAATAATGGTATTCGAAATAACGATTGATCACATACAATCAATATGAGAATGTTAAAGCAACGGACACTATACATGCGACCTGGTGTTGAGATTACACGTGACATCAGTTGAAGTATAAGTGACGACACGCGTGCATGTTATTGGTTAATGATGAACAAAAGGATTCTTATTTACCAATCACACAGGCTAATTGACCATGTGATTTTATTAATCTGAAACCAGGTCGTGCACAGTATTAATTGCTTAATATTATTATTTTTCACGTTACGATATACATGGAATATTTTTTCCCTATTTATAACTTATAATTAATTTTATCAAACAAAAATGTAGTCAATTGTTATCCATAATGAGAAAATTATTAATGCCGTATCACGTTCCTTCTTGTAAAATCGCAGTTCTGAATAGCATTTCAATAAAAGAATAATAAAAACAAAATTGTCGTTTAATATTTTGCTTTATACAAGGAGTATGAAATAGAATCTTTGAGATCCGGCCACACGAGCAAAAAAAATAATAATTTCGATTTGAATTTGTATCGATACATCTTTTTATGTGACTTGATAGGTAACAGAGAAAGTTTTTGAATGTTTATTTACGTTCATGAGGCTACAAGATAATATTTTTTGACTATAAGGCCCATTCTACACAAACGAGCAAAACGCGCGTGAGGTACTCGGTGATTGGAGAATTCTTACCACGTGGTATGATTTTTCGAATCACCGAGGACCAAAGATAATCTTTTTCAGGCTGAAGCTTTTTATATTGGGAACCAAAAAGCGCCCAAATAGAGTAGAATTTTTACATTTCGTGGATAGATAAGAGTAGTGTAGTTACAATAGTAGCAGATCGCTACGTCACAAAAACACTATAAGGCCTATTTATTTCTATATGAAAAAAAAAATGTTTCTTTATTTTAGTTCTTGTAAACGTTTTTTTCCCTATCATATATTGTAAATAAAATAAAATTAACCGAATGAAAAAAAATAATAATTTTACGCTTAAACGATTTTTTTAACTCTAAAAAAAATATAAGATGTATGGTACTTCCAAATAAATTATGTACACTCATATTCGTATTTAAATGGTTTACGATTTCATTATAATTGGTTTATTGTCATAGTTGGTGTTCATAATGTCTATTTATTTAATCTTACAAGTTTGCGCCGTAATTTGGAGATAAAAAACTACAAATTAATGCTCATGTGACCGTTAAAATAAGTGTAATGTTTAGTTATTACCGAAGTCCGCTTCAGACCAGCTGAAGTCCGATTCTTACTGAATAACATTATGGTTTAAGTACAGAACACGGTTTTGTCACTAATTGCTGATGATTTTTTACGAGCAGGTAAGGTTAGAGCCCAGTTTTTCAGATTTTGTAAAGGATTGATTGAATTATCGTGATTAATATATCGACATATATTTGTCATAAATGTAAATAAATACGCAATTTGGCTTCATAGAAATTAATATGTGCGCTTAGAAAATTGAGTCGTCCATTTGCAAAACTCGAGTTAAGTGCTATCCAGATTTATTTTACCTGAAGTGAAATTTTATTTGTAGTTTCGAGCTAATTGCTTGAAATTTGCCGTTTAACGCAAAATTTCGTTCTAAATCCGATCGCATAAGTACTTTTCCTAAAATTTGTATAGTTTTTGATTTATTTAGCAATTATTTTGGGGTTTACAGAGTTTTACTGCTGTTTGAAGGATTTCTTAAGTTTTGCAGTAATATTTCCCTCAGGTGAAACAGTGTTATTATTTCCTTACGCAAAAATAAGTGAAATAGATTGACAGGTGGCTGGTTATATTTTAATAAAATAAGGGATACCGAGAATATATATATTGAGTTTTGCAGCCAAACCAAGTGCACCATTTGGGATATAACAAGTTTTGACGCAGGTCGAATCGAATGGAATTCGACAGTCAGATTTAAAGAGTTTTGCAACAGTTTCGGAATTTCGAAGCTTTTTTTCGAAGGTTTAGAAGTGCTTTGTAACTGTTTGAGCTACGGGAACCGTAGAGGTTGGTTCAACGAACAACAGTTTCAGAATTTCGAAGCTTTTTTTCGAAGGTTTAGAAGTGCTTTGTAACTGTTTGAGCTACGGGAACCGTAGAGGTTCGTTCAACGAACAACAGTTTCAGAATTTCGAAGCTTTTTGTCGAAGGTTTAGAAGTGCTTTGTATCTGTTTGAGCTACGGGAACCGTAGAGGTTCGTTCAACGAACAAAATGGCGTTAAAATACAGATTTTCAATTTTTTTGGATTTAACGAGTTTTGCGATTGGGCGACTTATGTGCGCTAAGAAAATTTATAGTTTCCAATTTGGCGAAAAAATGCTACCGTATTCTGTGCTTTCACCTGCTCCTTTCACTCTATCAAAAAAGGAAGCATATTTTGGCACACCGGTTGCAGCAGTCTCAGTCGCAACGCCACTGCCTCCACCAGGGCGTCCCTCCAGCTGTATGTGCGACGATCCACCACGTGGGTGGTGTTGATGCAGTCGTTGCCTCCGAACTCGCACACTCTGTAGTGGTGCAGGAACCCCATGTCCGGGGGTATGTTCATCATGGTCTTGCCCGCCAGGAACTCCCATACGAAGTGGTTGCCCATCTCCACCACGCGTTCCGGGAGGACCACGCACTTGGAGCGCTGCTTGTGCGCGTGGAACTTGGTCTTCCGAATGGTCTTCTGGAGCGTCAGCAGCTTGTAGGGGAGGGTGGCCGAGGCAGTGTCGTTGGGCCACTGCAGGTAGAAGAAGGCGTTCTGGAACGAGAATGCCCCTGTTCTGTCCGGGTTCTTCTTGATGAGTTGTGCCAGCAGCAGCGCTAGGGAGAGGTTCTTGTGCGGGATAATGTACTCGTCGAGATCGATCATGAGGACGTAGCGGAACCTGTACATTGTCCTGTAGAGACAGTCGTTGAGGGCAGCGAACAGACCCTCCGTTCGGATCTCTTTCTGGGACACTATGTCCAGCTGCCATGGAAGAACGGTGACGATACCCTCGACAATGTACTTCTGGAGGATGCAGCCCACCTCGGGGCCCACGGTGTGGTTGTACAGGACGAAGTGGTTCACCCCGAGAATCCTGTTCAGTTCGATGAACTCGATCAAGTTCTTGACTTTGTTGTACTCGTAGTGGAGAGGCTTGATGCACACCGCCATCCCTTCCGGCTTCTTGAAGGCCTTCTTGTTGTCGTGAACGATGACCTTGTTGCCGATCTCGATGCTCCCCTGTCTTATGATGGACACGTGACTCGGGACCGGCATGTTGGGTTGCTTTATGGGACACAGAATGAAGTAGGCGCTGAACTTCAAGTTCCAATTCTCTCTGATGAGACGGTTGATGCCGGTCACAGTGAAGGGTTCTCTCCCGTCGCTGTAGGTGAACTGGCAGAGAACCTTGTCAGCCAGCCTGGTCCTCGCAGCGGCTATCACACGTACCCACTTGCTTCTCCTGTCGTCGTAGAATGCAGAGTACACGAAGAACTTGTCCTTGGTGTGCGATACTTTCTGCCAGAAGTCCTCGCTATCCAGCTGACGGTTTCCGAAAGTCAGCTCCAGTCTTCGCGACTCGTTGGAGGACGACGACAGGTCGTCGTCCCGCACCCTCGCCAGTTCCCTGGCCACTCTCGACGACAGCGGATCCATGACCGCGAACCTGTCTTGCGAGTTGTCGTCCCCGAAGTTGAACATGGAGAGGAACTTCTCTTCCCGCCACTTCTCTTCCTCGACGTAGAACACCTCGGTGACCAGCATGCAGGCGAAGATGGCGAAGAAGATGACCACCAGGAAGCACGATTTCGCCCGTCGCTCGCTGTTCCGTTTGAGAGCCGCCATCTTGGCCGAGCGGAAGGTTGGGATGGTGCGTTTCTTCTTCATCGTCAGCTGTTACCACGATTGTGCTGTGGAGCGTTTTCGTTGCTTGATGCGGGCATCGTTCCGGTTGTTCCGGAAGACCCTGAAAAAAGAAAAGGGGAGAGGCCATAAATGAGTGTTGTGATACAGCTCCAGAATATTCAAATTTTGATGTAAGATTTTGCAGAGAGCAATATTTGTTTGAAAACGTCGAACAAGAACTACACACTACATAATGGGTTATTGGTTACATCTCAGGTTCAGCTATCGAGAAGAATACACGAGGACTTTGCACTCGTGTGTCGCCTTCAAGTCACCGATTAGAATTAAAGTTGTGGAAACCGGTGAGAAATATATCTATGAAATTTGACTCAGTTTCATCCGTTGCTGTTCAAAGGTCCGAAGGGGGAGTGAATAAGTGGACAACCTGTTCGACGCTGCTCACTTTCCTCTACATGATGGTAGGTTATTTTTATAAATATCCACGGCATGCTCAATTCAGCTTAAAGCATGGTCGGTCATTTACCCCCGTAGTCTAATTCCTCCTTTAATTATGGGACTTATGAAAGGTCACCACTTTTTATGTCGCTCAAGTTTCTACTAATACCACTATAGCATTGCATTTTATGCTATGAAGTAACATGAGTTTGAAAAATTGTAACTAATATGGCTAAAATTTACGAAATCTGACTGGGAAGGTGAACTTATATACAACAGCAAAAACAACCTTAAATGGTTAGAGTAAACTCATATCTTTTTAGGTATATATTTAAACTTTCGTCATTGTATTTATTTTTAAAACAATAATTGCAATGTACAACTAAAACGGGGTGGAGTTTAGCTATGTTTGTGGGATTTTGAGCACGTGCAAGATGCTGATTACTGGTAAACAAACAATAATATCGCTTCTTTATGTTCTAATTTTGCATTAATTACGTTTAACTTGTGTTTTAACATCATATTCTATAAAATTTTCATCGAGCTGTGCAATATTTTAGTCATTTTAAGGACAATTCTAACGCTATCCCACAAACAAACTGGCTGTGACGTCACTGTAGGCGTGGTCATTCTACTTGTCCATTTATTGGTTGAGGTGGAAGAAATATTGTGCAATACTACATACAATCATTTCAACGAAGTTTCTGAACAACATTGGAATTATATTGTTTAGAAACAACATTCTATACGTTAAATTGTTAATAAACTTACTTTTAACAAGTTATTATTTAATTATTACTCTAGTAATTTAAATAAACTGTACAGGCAAGTTTTACGACCAGAGATGGTACAATTAAGGTACAATAAAAATTGAATACCTTATAATACTTTCTCGAAGCTTCTGATTCCGATCGATTTCCATAACGTAGAATGAATGAACACATGAAAGTGCAGCAAGTAATCAATTAACCATAAAACAGTTAAAGTTTGCGAAGGTTAATATCATCAATATTTTACATATTCGAGGAACTAGTTCGATGAGTTTGGGGGTCTAAAACACGCAAAGCACGCATATGTAATTCCAACTCAATCACAAGACATGAGACAAAAAGTAACAAAACATGCGTGAGAGTAATTCCGCGACTGGCATATCTGTGTTTGAATGCAAGTTTCCACGGGTAACCAACCTCCTATACGGATGTCTGGTTGTGATTGTTTATTCAGTCTGAATTTTATAATCCTAATAATATCCCGTCGATCGTACTTGCGAGCATTTCATTGTTTGCCTGACAGGTGTCTGTTCGATACTGGTACTCATACAACAACAGTTTTTAATAATCTCTATAAATGTATTGTAGTTGTGTGCCAATTATAAAAAGGATTCGAATATTTATATGTACATGTAAAATTATTTTAATATATACACTGTAAAAAAAAAGTATTTAAAAATGAGTACCTGAACATACTTGTTTTTCTTTGAGTGTAATTGAATCATAAATGAGCGATGGCGTACTCAAATTTAAGTAACCGTAATCGCTCAAAAATGATGCGAGTGATTTAATATTGCTAATCTCAGCTTCTATTCAAGCCATCTTCAGTGGCGGCCCGTGGTCGAAAATGTTAGTGCAGCCGAATTCATGTGAATCCCCCCCCCCCCCCCTATTTTCCAAAAACCATACATGAACGGAAATTCTTTATTATTCACTACTCAAATCAATGTTTCCTTTCAATTTTTACAAAATGATAACATGCGAAAAAAATAGAAAGCACTTACTTATTTTTTGAAAATTAAAGCAATCCTGCTTTCTTTTAAACCTGCAAATCGGTCAATTTTAATATTAACTTACATAACGAAACAACAGCAGGACCATGTCCTGAAACAACAGCACACAGTAAATGCATCACGAAAACCATTTCCGTTGTGAGATCTTCTCGTAAGTTCTCGTTTTATCGATGAACCAATCAGCATATTGAACCTCAAGTGCAGCTAAAACAAGAAAATCCATTTCGGCTGTACCTTCCACAAATGCATCAGTGTATTAGCATGGGGGGAATCTCCATACTACGTAGAGGTTGCCATGGCAACGATGCAGCCGATCTCGAATTTCGCTTTTTAGCTGCAGTTTGATTGAATGGAGTTTTTTCCCTCCTGAATTGTGCATTATGGTAACATGCTTGCTATTTATCGGAGATTTTGTTTACTACCGTAGAAATTTCATTTTCAATTCTAATCTTCATTTAAGAAAATTAGAAAAATATCTGATTTTAGTTTTAAAATACACTAATGAATTTAGGTGCAGCCCGGCTGTACTTGCTGTAGTGGGCGAGCCGCCACTGTCATAAAATGGCGTTGTTTTCGTAAGGTCGTCAATTATTCCTCGTTCGAATGACAGTGTTGATAATGCAGTCAATCGTTCTTCGGTCATGGAGTTTCTTAAATAGTTTTTAATTCTGCGCTTGTAACAGGAATTGTCAAGTCAATATCAAACACAGAAGTTTATATACTTCTTTGAATATGTCATTCGTTCCGTTATTATGCATTTTTTTATTATTTCTTGTTCTCTACAATCCCTGTATGATGAATCGGAATAAAAAAGTTTTAATTCATTTTTTAGTCTATGAATATCACATATCATTGGATAAGAATTTTTCAAACTACCATTTCTGGGATATTTATCGAAAAATCCTCAAACTTTGAGGAATCGGCGAGACAAAAAAAATAGACATTCGCTATCTTTAAATCTTACGTCAAATTCCATTATTATGGTATCCAAAATTTCAAAATATAACATTTTAAATTTCTTAAACACATCTTTGTGAATTCAGAAGTCATCTTGTCTTTTGAAAACAATTTCTGTTTTCGAATTCGCAATTTCAAAAAACCGTTTGAACGTGTTCTCATTACGGTTTTGTCTTATAATGTTCTGAGTTACCTTGACTTGCTGAAGACTATAATTTATATCTAAAGTTTTTTTTTGAAGAATGTCATATAAAACATTTGTTTGTTGAAAAATAAAATCAAAAATTAAAGATAAAATTGTGAATCCAAAATCATTAAAATAATTCAGAAATCCATTTGCTTGTCGAATCAAAGTTTCATCCAAATTTGGATCAGATAAAATATTTTCGAAAATTTATTTGAAGCCATCCCATTCATCAGTGACAACTCTTAAAATTTTACTGTGAGAATGCCATCGAGTGTCAGTGCTAGTTGGTATTTTCCGTGTAATTATTGAATTTAGTACATATGTTCTCTTTAATGAATGATGAAAAAATGAAGGAATACCACTTAAGTTTTGCAAAAAAAAATCCTGAACTCTGAAATATTATTTACACTTCCATCAGGCAAAGCGGTCTGGAGATGCTAGTAAAATACTCGGTCCCGTCCCCACGCGTCCCGCCGATTCACACACGGGCCAATCAACTCACAGAATTCCCAACTACAGCTCGAGTTGAAAAAATCCTTTTGAGCTGCGTTTGTGACGTCACAGCCTCATTTTAGCGTGAAGGGGAAGTCATACCACGTAAGTTGTCATGGCAACGATGCAGCCGATTTCTGACTTCGCTTTTTGGCTGCAATTTTTATTGACTGATTTTTTTTCCCTTCTGAATTGTGCATTACGGCAAAAAACTTTGCTATTTATCGGATATTTTGTTTACTACCGTAGAAATTTCATTTTCAATTCTAATCTTCATTTAAAAAAATTAGTAAAATATGATATGATGAATTTAGGTGCAGCCCGGCTGTACTTGCTGTAGTGGGCGAGCCGCCACTGGCCATCTTAACAAAGCAACCTAACAAACTTAAAATATTCGTCCAGAAGATGTTTTTTCACATCATTTGATGTCGATTGCTTAAATAACTGAGTTATTACAACTCAATTATCTTACTTCCCATTCTTTTCGCACACCTTTTTAACAATTCTTCTGTTTATAACTTCTTCATATCGCTCTGGTAATTGGATAAATCCCTGGATTGCGGTGCCTGAAGAT
This sequence comes from Troglohyphantes excavatus, assembly GCA_963932185.1. NCBI lineage: Eukaryota > Metazoa > Arthropoda > Arachnida > Araneae > Linyphiidae > Troglohyphantes > Troglohyphantes excavatus. Next base: position 37,518,075 of record OZ010673.1, read on the forward strand.
AATATGGGTTTGATTATTTTTGGTTGTAATTGCCGATATTTATTGAAAGTGATTTCTGAAAGGCTGTTCTTTTATTCATTTTTACTCAATGTACACATTTTTGAGTACATGTCTTTTTCAAAAATGAAACTTATGTATTCGGAGCTATGATAAGCATCGAATATAATCAAAAATGAGTAAACTATACTTATTTTTGAGAACGGTGTAATTGTGTACATACATTTATGTGTATGTCAATTATGTAATTATTAAAAATATGTGTATTTAAATTGTATGCGTCTATTAAGAATTTAATGAAGTGTCTATTTATTACTAGACACTTCCATGAAATACACACATGTCTAATTTAAATGTACGAATGTCTAGTTTTTCCTGTTGATCTTACATGAGTATCCGATTTTTTTAAAGGTATATTTTATGTAATTTCACTTTTCCTGTCAGACATTACATGCAAGGATTTATTTACAAATGTTACATGAGTGTTCCTTTAATAAAAGAAATATAATTCCAGATAAGATAGAGTTAAAATTTAGCATTAAAGTTAGAAAATAGGCAACAAATATCAAGTCAATGAATTTTTCACTAGTTTCGTGTTCTACCGAATCAGATTTAATTCTGTGTAATTTTTTTTAATTAATAAAAAACCAAATAAGCTTTAAAGTTAGATTTTTTTGTACTTATTAGATATCAAATTTTGTACTTGAATCATACTTTTTTAGAAATACAAAACTTCGACAAAAATCACTAAATTAGAGGAATCTTTTTTTGTAGAAAATTAAAAATTGCCCTTTTGTCAGTTTACCTATTGTGACCAATAAGATCGTAGCTCAAAAAACGTATACATTTATCTAAATTTTTACATGGTCTCAGGAAAAGAAATTTTAAAATATGAGTGTTATATTAGATACCATTAGTTATCTGATGCAAATATCATCAATTTCATGTATGATTGATTGAAAGATAGAAATACAAAACGTTATCACAATATTCTACTCACAAATACGAATATTATTTTTTAGAAAAATCAAAATCGCCAATTTATCAATTGCTTTTTTATGTATTATCAACGATAATTTATCCAGTTTTATATAGGAAACCATGGAATGATTGTTAAACAGCTCCAAAACGTAACTTATATTTATGTTTTGTTGTTATAAAGATAGATATTTGAAGTGTTGACCAACCACTGAACCCATTGCTTTTAAATCAACGACGGCAATAAGATGGCAGCCATTTTGTATTGCATACCGCTGGCACATTCTTCAAAGGGATACGACAAATCTCAAAGGAGTAATAACAACAGACGGTAGAACCACGGTATCTCTGTATCAATCAAAATGGCGGATCAGAAAAAATATGAGTTATTGGGAACGCAATGTCGACGGACAAGGGATTTTCTTTTCACACGCGAAAGAAAAATAACAAGGAACGTTTCTTTTGGGGTCTTAGCAGAAGTTGTGAGGTTCTTTTTGCAACATTATTTGTCCGCGGAGAAAGCAATAAACGGCTTTCAAAAAGGCCTTGATTCTAAATAGAACCTGACATTATTGGAGTTTGATAGAGTGTTTCTCATATGTTTTTATATATCAATGGAATACAAATATATAATACATATTACTATGATCAGTTACATTATGTAAGTATGAAATGTATTTTATTGCAATTGGCTTTCTTTGATTGTTGAAAATATTGTATACGCAAAAGAAAAAAGTATTAATAAAAATCCAATCAATTTCTAGGAAAATGTTATTCTATTCCATATAAGAATAAAACAATCTTATTCAAAAAGTGGGATGTCCGAAAATTTCTTGAAATGTTTCCAATCTGAAGTTAGAATGAGTACTGTAAAAAAAATTGCTTAAACATGAGTACAAGGACGTACTCGTTTTTCTTTGAGTACAATTGTATCGTAAATGAGCAATGACGTACTCAAAGTAATCGTACTTTCGCAAAAATAAGCAGTATGGTTTAATATTGCAATTATTAGTTTCTGTTCAAGCCATCTTAACAAAACATAGCAAACTTAAAATATTTGTTTAAATGATGGTTTTCCACATTATTTGATGTCGATTGCTTACATGGAAACTGAGTTATTACAACTCAAGTATCTTACTTCCCATTATTTTGCCACGCCTTTGTAACATTACTTCTGTTTATAACTTCTTCACGTAGCTCTCCTAGTACAACGGATATGGCCCTGAACCTTGACGCTGACGGCGTGATGTAGACGGATTGGGTTCGATTACCGGTAAGTCCTGGTTGTAATTGTTGAAATTGAAAGTGATGAAATTGAAGTGATTGGCAGTCTATGTAGGCAAGTAACTGCTCTTTTTATTCATTTATGAGTACCATGCCTTTTTTAAAAATGAAACTTATGTATTCGGAGATATGATAAGAATCGAATGTAATAAAAAATGAGTACATTTTATATATTTTTAAGTACCTATTTTTAACAGAGAGAGGAGGGGTACAACATATAAAATTTGAGAGCGGATAATTGAAGTAAACATTGTAAAATGTTAAAAATTTAAATTTGATTCACTTGAAACTGGATTTTCTCGATTATATTATTAAGGAATTATGAAAAAACATTAATAATTATAATCTTCAACATAGGTTAAGTATTTTTGCGATAGAAAATTTGTGTTTTTTTGTGTTTTTTCAAATTTTCCTAAACTGTTAGTCGCACTTAGAATCAACGTTGTTGAAGACGGGTTTATAAAAGACAGGGAGAGGAGGGCAGGGGGAGATTCCGGAGAATATTCCTCTGTTATGTAGTAAATGAGACAGGGAGAATTCTCCTCTCCCTGTCTCATTTACTACATAACAAGTTAATTTTATTAATCAATTATTGCGTTGTAAATAATATTACTTGTTTGTGTTATTTTAGTCTTTTAAAGTTATCTAAACTATTGCATCATATCTTAAATTTAGTCATCTAGCATAAGAGCGATAACGCTCTGAACGAATTTTTGAAATAATTTCTTAATTTATGGGTTTTAATCGATTTAGCTACGGATAGTCGTTAAACAGTTGCTTGACATATTTAAACATCTCAAAGTTATTGTTAGGAAAACTTAGTAATGTTCCCAATTTATGTAATCTTCTGTCGTAAAGAGAGTTTATGAGACTTTTAAATTTAGGTTAACAACCCTTCTTTTGAGGCTTAGAAAAGTTAATTCATTAAATAATGATAAACTACGTTATCTTAAGGACGTAAAAATTTACAGTACTTAATCACGACATGGGTATGGAAATACCAATAAAATGTCTTAACAATGATAAGGAGCACCATGAAAAATGACTTTAGAAAAGTTAAGTTAAAGTTTGACTCCAAAGTATGCTTCGAAGATAACAAAACTGCGGTGGACAAACTTCCACCATAAATATATATTTAGTTAATATATTAAATAATAACTTTATTTAGTGAGTTTCCTGTAACGTGAAAATGGTCTCAAATTCTAAAAATGAGCGATGAAGCTCATCAATTATGTCGCCTTATCTAACTTAAAAGAACTTGATAAATTGAGAAGTTATTTGTAACATGAACCGTTTTGCCCAAGAACAATCTGTTACATTTCAGCATCCAATACTATCTTGGATTCATAACAGCTGATGGGCGCCATATTTCTTATTTTGGAATTTTAGCGAAATCCCGAAAATATTCGAAACAAGCGCCTATCTTTTCGCTTCTTTCGATAAATTATGACCTAACCGAAAAGTGAAAAATGAAAGGAAATAGTAATTCACCACACTGGATACTCTTTCGTTTATCGATCAGTTAGCAATACGAATATATGTTCTTTAGGAAATTAATTTTAATAAAAAAATTACCGAACGGGGTAAAATTGTTGAAAAATGTTCTTCTAAGTTTTCCGAAAACCGTTAATTGAAAAGTTGTCGCTTCAACTTTTGCTGCCTTTCAAATTGCGTCGAAAATTGTAGAGAATTTTCATTATACTAATATTTTATCAAATTCTAAAAAAACGAACGTGTGAAGTTATTTAAATTAGTTTTCTGCATTCTTGCTCGCACTAATTGAATATGTGTTTGATCATACATTAAAAATAATGACAACTTATCAACGAATATTTAATTATTAGTTGATTGTGTGCCTTTAATTTACATTATTATTATTTTATTTTGAAACTTATTTTACAAAATTCAATATTTGCTTTAGGAGTTATATTCTTTTTTCATTTCAAACTATTTGAAATTTCTTCATACTGAATTAATATAACTTGTTTTTAGACTTCTAAAGCTTAAAAATAGTGGTTTTTATGTTACTTGAAATAAAATAATCGAAAACATACGTTTTCATTAATTGGAGAAACAATTTTTGATTGAACTTAAAACCTTTAATCATTTTTTATATTCAAGCCAGTTGAAACGAATTTTGAGTAAGTATATTAAAAAAGAGTACATTTGAAAACAAATTAGTAAATGGAATTCACAAGCTAATTTTGTATAATAAATTTTAATAAAGAATTTGAATAAATATGAAATTTATTATTTATATTAACATAATACTAATAAAATTCTTCAATCTCATTTATTTTAAATACCAAAATGTTTCAGAATTCAAGTATTTTTTTTTACTATAAACATCTACCCAAAAACAAATATATTGTTTCCCTTTTCAAGAGTTTTTTTTATTGGCTTCTAAATGATATGCGGTGACTTCTTTAAGAAAATATAATTAATATTTTTATTCAAGTTAACGTTAATGCATAAAAAAAATTATCGTTTGACTTTTAATTTGTTCGTTCCGAAGCTCAATAGCCAAGTTAGTTTAAAGAAGTGTTGCATGTTGTTTTGTAAATAGTACACTGTTAAAAATAGGTACTTGAAAATAAGTAAAATTTACTCATTTTTGAATACATTCGATGCTTATCATGGCTCCGAATACATTCAATTTCAATTTTGAAAAAGACATGTTCTATAAAATGAGTTAATGCTTGTCTACCTAAGCTGCTTTACCTCATTTTAATAACTTTCCGTTGATACATAATACAACATAAATCAATTTCAATCAATGGACATACGGAAATTATCGGGAATCGAACTGATATTCTTAGAACCGCAGTCCAGTGCCTTATCCGTTCTATTATCAAGGCTTGTAATAAAAGAAAATGTAAAATAAAAGTATGTTAAAAGAGTGGGAAGTAAGATAATTGAGTTGTGATAACTCAGTTTATATTTAAGCAATCGACATAAAAAAAAATCCGTTACAAAAATAGTATTTTTTATTCTTGAAAACGAATGCATGTTCTACCTTCAAGTTTAATTGCATAAGCAGTAGGTCAATCTGTTCTATCTTGCTAACTCTCCGTCTGTTCTACATTGTTAAAAATAGGTACTGAAAAATAAGTAAAATGTACTCATTCTTCAGTACATTCGATACTTATCATTGTTCCGAATACAGAGAGAAATTAAATTATCTTCCAGAATCAAGATGCTTTCAATCTGATTTTCAGTTAAATTTTCAAAAAGCTTAATAGCTTATTTATTGAAGAATAAAGAATTCTTAATAATCATCCATCAAAAGAGCAGAAAATCCTTTTGTTAATATCTGTTAGCATTATTTTGCTCAGTCACTCTTTTACTTATATTTTTTACAATATATTTTTTAAAAAACTCTTAAAATATATATAAAAAACATGACGTGTCTTGTTAGTGAAGGACGTTAAGTTGTTTTTGACAGGACGTTATCTTCTTAGTGGTTATACATAATCCATGGTGATACTGCTTTAAATTTTCTATTAATTTTTCAGCTTTTACTCTTTTTATACAATAGACTAATAAGTTAAGTTCTAAGGAAAACAGGTTTCGAAAGAAATGTAAGTTAATCACAGGTAAAATTTCTAAGAATATTCAAGTAAATATTTCTTACTTTTGGATTTGTTAATAGTTTTTAACGATAATATTGATGAGGGTTTATATCCTGATTGTATTTTAAAAAAAGAGCGTGATACAATCTATTATTTTTTTTTATATGGTACCTTAAAGATCTCCAATAAGAATTCTAATTAAAATATCGATTTTTTGTTAAAGTTAACACAATTGATTTTATAAAAAATCTAAGCTATATTAATTATGATTGTTTTTTGAAGAATAAATCAATACTTACTCTTTGAGAATGAAGTTACAAAAAATAATATGCAGTCGCAAATATTGAAAAATAATATTATTTTACTCAGACTTACTAAAAAGCATTTATTTTTGTTTCAAGAAATACATAAATATATGCAGAATAAGGTGTTGAATCAGAATTAAATGACTGCAATATTTGGATTTAAGCTAGTTGGATGACGTTATGACAAAAAAAATTATAATTCAAGTAATTAAAAAAATAAAGTTAATTTTACTGTTATGAATTTCTTCACTTTTACAAAAGAATAAAAAAAACTAATACATTATGTATCATACAGGAAAGGTTTAAACCCAACATGCCACAGAAAAGTCATAAATTAAAAACAATTAAAAACTGTTTTGGCCAAATAAGAGTAAAGTTATAACTAAATATTTTCAACTCCAGCTAAATGGCCGCTGTGACGTCACACTATTTACAGGATATAGATGAGCCCATTGGTCAACTCGCCTAAACTCGTATTTTGATTCGTTGGAGACAACTTCCAGGGGCGTTACCCATCCGCCAATTAATCGGAGCCAGAATATATAATAAGGACCCAACAAATACAAACATTCTAAATATATTGGAATTAGGATATTGGAGTAAATATTGATAAAATATTCCTCGACAGAACATGTCGTGCCGCTCACAAAGTCACCAAAGACGGAAATTGACGTTATTAGTTATCAGATTAAAAGTTAATCTCGTTTCAGAGGCCCCCGTATTACTTTGCGCGAGGTAATGTATTTACCATTTGAATTGCTGAACGTCAAAGTTATTTTCATATCTCGCTATAGAATTCCCAGCTTTCTTAGATTGATTTTGCGTCATACATCTAATTATTCTGGCCCCCTTTGCATGATTTTGAAGGGAGTGAGCTATTCGGATTGGTTCTCTGCAGGACGTTAATGAACTTCTGCCGTGATTAAGACAGACAGTGACAGAATTCTTTGTTGGAATTAAATTATAGATGGCTTGTTGTTTGTTAGAGTATTCATTAGTGAGACATCGCCATATGAATTAAGTTTTGACATACGTATGTTTATTAATTTAATTGATTGAGCCAGAGATTCTTTGTGAGTCATGTGGTTTGAAATGTTCGCGATTAATTAAGATTCCTATGAATTGTGACATGAATTGTGTAATTCGAATTTTGCCATTTTCGCAATTAATATTCTGAGTATATGAATCTTATCAGTTTAAGGGTTCACGGCAATTTATATGGATAAAGGTTAAAAGACCCGGAAGGTTATTTATTTAAATATATTTACCCATCCTACAAACATAATCAGTGAATATACAGGGTGAACATAAATTAGTTGGGCAATTTCGTAACCGAATAATATGCGAAATATTAATTGTAAGATTCCAGTTCAATGGTCGATTTATAGCATTATATCCTACATGCTAAAGAAACTGCAATCCTTTGCTGAAATAAATTGTTAATTGTAAACCTTGGACAAGCTTCAGATTTACAATATTTAAATTTTAAATAAAAAAATGCATTGAAAGCTTCCTTTTTCAACAAGATTCATGTCGCTTCCACGAAAATAATATTTTTTACCTCAATGCTCCAAGTCCCAGTTTGGATTGGTCGCGGAAACATACGATTCACGAAATTTTTTTTTTAGCAAATTTAGAGTAGAATATTACTAAAATGCCATTGAACTCGTACCGTACCTTATAAATAATATTTCACTAATTATGCAGTCACTAAGTTGCTCAACTCATTTGTGTCCACCCTGCATATTTTTATTCATCAAAAGGTAAATATGAGACATTAATTTGCTGAAAAAACAAGAGAGGCAACCAAAAGTCATGATAGTAGTTTGAAGTTCAAACATTTAATTAAAATACTAGAGAGTAACGATGGATAATGTGTTTAGCAATCTTCCTGTTTCTAGCGATTCAATTTAAGAATATCGATTGAGTAGGAAAATACGTATATAAAGAAATTAAGCGCCAAAAAAAAGAGAAGAAACATAAAAAATGACCAATAAAGGATTTAAGCCTTCCACGACAACTATTACACATCGGGAAATAAATGACAGCCCCACGCACAAAGGCACAAGAATCTCTCTTTTGAAAACGTGCCAGGAAACACAGACACGAGCGGGGGAAAAGGATGGCACAAAATAAAACGCGACAAATTTTCTTTGGGACCCATCGCGGAGAAAAATAGGACGCCAGAAAAGGGACGTCAGGATCTAACAGAATAATGTTTTAAAAATGAGCAGGAGTGTCGGAAGAATCCTGGAAGGGAAAGAGACGTTCCTTTAAGAAACCTCAGGTGAGGCCTGGAGCGAAATGTTTTAGTTTATTTGGGGGATAGAAATATGGATGGTATAGTAAAGTTTTGAGGTTCTGTCAAAGTCGGGAGGAAGCAGGAATAAAAACTGCGAGACATATGTATTGAAGGAAAAAAAATGTACCATACGTGCTGGTGTATTTATCGATTTGAGGTAGGGGGAGTTGAAGTAGTATCTGTAACACAGGAAGAATAGTCTACGAGAGAAAAGCTGCCCAGACTGATTTCTGTCTTTGTGAAGGAATATGGCAGCGGTTTTTTAAAATGAGCTTACAATTCAAGAGGAATGGAAGACGTGGGGGCAAGAACAAGGCAGCTCCAGTTTTGATAATTGTACAGGAAGAATGGAAATCACTGTACGTTTCTCGCATCGTATAATACAAAAGTACAGCTCCTTTTCGTTTATATCTCTATAGCCATTGCTAAGAGCTGTCTGGTTCTTGAACTAATAGATAGAAGATTTTTCTTTATAGGAATAAGTGGAAAAGAGTAAATCAGGAAAAAGTGGAGCTGCCTTGTTCTTGCACACATGTCTTCAATTTATCATGCATTTAAGATAGAGTTTAATAGTATTGTTTTGTGGAATTGATATGGCACAATACCTGTGGCTTGGAACAAGAAGAATGAATGTCATAGTTGAATATTTTGTGACAACTAGCTTTGAGGTTTGAGGCACAGCCTTGTTGAAATGTTACGGAAATCACGGAATTGTTTGATTTACAGGGTTGTGGAAGCCTGGAGATATGGGTTTCTATTTCATTTAGAAGTTTAAAATTGATATACTCAAAATAGATAAAAAAAAAGACGTTTTTGATTAAATAAAAATACGTTAGAAATATTAGACGTTTATGAAAGTAGCTTTAAAACCGTGAAATGAAATTACCTAATAGGGAAGATCATGTTTTTATAGCAGCATTATGGAAAATATGGTGACAAAGGAATGGTGAAAGTTCATTTAAAAAGGTAGCTCATAACAGCATCCACTGATTGAGACGATTATTTTCAATACTTTCAAAGCCAGATAATTCCAATTTCTTCAAAAAATCGTCTTTTTAAAAATATATTTTTTACAAGTTGTCAATGTACATCACATTACAAAGCGATGTTGACAAAAGTGTCTGAATCCAGTATAAAAATGCATTCAAAGTCATGGGCTTCGATAAAAAATTACAAGGCTGTCTATCAATTTTGGCGTCTCCTGCAAAATTTGTGAAAATGGATTTAGCCGGTTTTGAAACTAAAAGCCTCAGTTATAAGTCATAATTTAAATTTATTAATAGAAATAAAAACTAAAAAGGTATTGTCCAAATAGTATGCATATCAATGAAGCTTTAAAATTTTTGAGGACTTTTTTTTCGTTGTATGGAAGAGATGTAACGATTTTTTGCTGCAGGGAAAAATGAATGTTTTTTTCAAAACTCAAAATTATATATTCGGAGCTATGATAATCATTGAATGCAATAAAAAATGAGTACATTTTACTTATTTTTAAGTACCCATTTTTAACAGTGCATATTTAAAGTGTTCACCCGTGGTACTTGTTTCTAAATCAGATTAACCTGTAACCTTTGTTCGAAATAGGCAGAGGCCATTTCTACAGCCCCGCATCAATGATCAACCATAAGTTGCGCTTCAACTTCTCCGCCCCGGCAAGTTCTGTCGTGCCCCTGCTAATTGATAGATAATTGCTTTTGAAACTGCAATGGACGGACGGCACGTGAGGGATGTTGCAGATGTTTGGACGCCCTCCAAGTGTTGAATAAAGCCACCACTCGGAACCCCCCCCCCCAGCACCCCCACCCCCTTCTTGTTAGGGGAAGAATTATTGAGCGGACGTCATCTTGGTGTGAACTCTTGCGTGTGAACCCGATTTGGTTGGAACGCAGGAATCGAAGGAACGGATGGAAAGGTTTTCATGCAGTTTTGGGCGCGTCTTTATTGGCATGGCGTGTTGAATTTCTGAAGAAAGAATTATTGATTAAAAATCGATACATCAAAGGTTCGCTTGATGGATATTCAAGAATGTTAATCTTTCAAAAATGTATTAAAAATGTTGTCAGAAGCGATTGTGTAAACATTAGATGTTGAAAATGATGAAGAGGAGTAACTGGTAAAACGGTTGTTTGGAGCTGGTCTGTATTTTAATATTTGAGAGTTGCATACTTCAATGAATTTTCATAGTGATACCGCTATTTTGAGATTGAGATTGAGAAAGGAGAGAATGTTATGAGAATGAAATTGTACAGGGTGGTCATAAATTAGGTCATGGTTATTGTTTGAATGTTTAACTACACGCACGCACGCACAGAGAGAGATATAGAGAGAAAACGTTCATATATTATTAATTTCCACTTTTTTTGATAAACAAACTAAATATATTTTTTTCTTCAATTATAAAAATAATTTCAAATTGGAATTTTTGTTTATTTGTTGTGCTTTCCCTATTTCACAGAAACCTGCACCATTTTTTCAATTAAAACTATTATAGTAATGAACTGTGTTGAAAGACACGACACGTGAGCTCAATAATGTCTTCGACATATTTTAAGCAATCCTTTGAAGTTGAATTATTAAGTAAGCTCTCAATAAACATTTTAAAACCCTACTTGAAATCCCATCGCTTGTTTAATGACTACCTTTTATAAGCTTTAAGTAAATCCAGATTAGTGTGCTTTGGCAAATATTAGGTGAGTGCTTATTTTAATTAGTAAGTTATTGTTGAGAATGTAGAAAATAGTAAAATATTGCATATAATGATAGAAAAGAAGTAAGTAAACTTATTTTTATGTATACGTATGTTGTTATGTAAGTAAATTCGTTTGTTGTTAATAACTTTTTGCAAATGGAATTACTTGTAATTACCGTCTCTGAGCGATCTTTATAAAAATTAAAAGAAATGAGTGCATTTTCCCTAAATATTTTTAATGATTCTACCTTTATATTTGCAATTGTAAACTTACAATATCGTTTATATATTATTAAACAGTGATAATTAAATTTTAAGGGACACGGTACCAATTCACATTAAATTTTTTTTTTGACGTTTAAAAAAAAAATTATTCTAATTATTTCGATTTAAAAAAAAGAACAATATTTCACACAAAAAATTTGTTTCTTCAGCAAATAGAGACGTAAAGATAGTTGAGGAGGAAAGATAACCTCTAGTACATGCGCAGTAGAGCACAAAAGAAGCCCTCAGCTCAATGCATTTTGGGATACTGATAACAGTTTCGTTATGCGCAGAACTTGAAAAGAATACTGCGCAGAACCGGTATGCAGTTTCTGCCATTTATAGACGTTCACACTACGAAAATCTGTACACGCTCTTTTGAACTATTTAGAGGACTGCCAGGAAGGCTTGGGCGATAATTCGATATCCATCAGAATTATGGAAGTAAAAAATCTTTGCGATTTCGATTTTGTAATTTTCTATTTAACGATTAATCGATTTGATGATTAGTCGAATGTACACTCGGATGTACGGTAGAACTGAAGTCTAGAAGAACGCTTGGTATGCCAAAAGTCAACTTCAGAACATTGCATTTGTTTATCAGCAAACGTAAAAGAAGTAATTCTTTAGGACCATTCTTCACGGATCGCGATAAACGCCCGTTGCATTTTGCAGAAGCTTCCATGATTATTGCACACAAACCACGTGGTTAGAATGCACCAATCGCAGAGACTTCTGCAAAATGCTACACGCGTTTATTCCGTCCGTACCTAATAAGTCTTAGCAAAAGTGATAAAGTATATATATTTTTAATAATAAAAGTGAATTTTTTTTTACTATTCCTTGACTTAAAATTAATAAGTACAGTTTCTATAACTTAAGTTAAAGTTATACCGATATATCGGAAATATCGATATATCAACAATATGTATACATCGAAAATAATGAAAAATTAGAAATATCGGAATATCGGATTATCGATATATCGTAATATCGGAAATATCGATATATCAAAAATATGTATAAATCGAAAATAATGATAAATGTAAATATCAATTACTCTGAAATATCGATTATTGGAAGACGATTAATCACGATTGCAGAATGCCATCAACCAGGTCCTTTTCATCTTTAACACATTATAAAGCAATGCTCATTTGACACTTTAACGTGAAAAACGGTGTTTAATTTTTTTGAAACTTACATCGTCTACCAATTTTAGCCATCAATTCCATGTAATAATTAAAATTTTCAGCAAAATACCATATATTTTTTCTTTTTAAATTTATTTTAAAGACTAATTTAAGAAAGAAAAAAGTATACTCTTCCAGAAACAAAACAAGAATTAATTTAAAGACCCCCGATATTTTTTACTGTTATCGCGCGTACAACAATAACAACGCTATTAATAAATATTCATGGTGAATTGTGCATGAAAAAATTGGCACGGATCTCAAAACGGAAAACAGAAATTTATTTCTCACTCCGTATGCTCCAGAAAATGTTTTTAAAGTCATAAAAATTCGCGGTCGAATGACGAAATCGCATTAACAGAAATGGAAAAAAAATATATATACACTTAAAATGTTCACTTGGATGGTCATGGCGAATACTCGAACACGGTGGCACGTCGCCAACATTTCTTGAATGCATTATGTTCAGGAATAAGAAACGTTTTATTTTCCATTTTTGCTTCTCGCTTTTAGTTTTCGAATCTGTGGATGCTCGAAAAGCTCTCCATGGATCAAAGCCGAGAATAGCAAAAGAAAGAGAAGCTCTTAATCACGGGCAGAAAAAAAACTGTTAAATTATTGGATGGAGTTTAGATTATCTTATTTATTTAGATTAATTCGGACGCGGCTGCAGTGGCGGCCCGTGGTCGAAAATGTTACTGCAGCCGAAATCATGTGACCTCCCCCCCCCCTCTCCCCCCACTTTCCCCGACACGTCCCGCCGATTCACATACGAGCCAATCAATTCACAGAATTCCCAACTACAGCTCGAGTTGAAAAAATCCTTTTGAGCTGCGTTTGTGACGTCACAGCCTCATTTTAGCGTGAAGGGGAAGTCATACCACGTAAGGTTGTCATGGCAACGATGCAGCCGATTTCTGACTTCGCTTTTTGGCTGCAATTTTAATTGACTGAAGTTTTTTTCCCTTCTGAATTGTGCATTACGGCAAAAAGGTTTGCTATTTATCGGAGATTTTGTTTACTACCGTAAAAATATTATTTTTAATTCTAATCTTCATTTAAGAAAATTAGTAAAATATCTGATTTTAGTTTTTGATGAATTTAGGTGCAGCCTGGCTGTACTTGCTGTAGTGGGCGAGCCGCCACTGCGCGGCTGTGTCGGAGAACGAACAAAAGAGTTTTGCGTGAAACGTCGTTACAGATGATTACACACTGTAAAAAGAAAGGTACTTAAAAATGTTTTTCTTTGAGTACAATTGCATTATTAATAAGAGATGACGTACTCATTTAAAAATTCGTATTTATTTAGGTAACTTTAATTTAAGTAACTGGGTGGATAAGTGAAGTGGTAGTCTTACAAAATATTTAGAATCAAAGAGGTAGGAAGAAAATGATTTTAATGTTTTAAATTTGTTTTTCCCACCGATAGCATTTTAACTGTGCATCTTGTTTATACTTAAGTTTTGTACTTGTTTATACATCACTTGTTTATAACATGTTTTTACATCGTGACAATATGCGTACACTGTAAAAAAGGTACCTAAAAGTGAGTATCTGAACATACTCGTTTTTCTTTGAGTACAATTGCTTCGTAATTGAACGATGACGTACTCAAATTTAAGTAGACGTACTTTCTCAAAACGAGCAGTGTGGTTTAATATTTCTAATCTCAGCTTCTCTTCAGGTCATCGTAACAAAGCGACCTGACAAACTTAAAATAGTTGTTCAGAAGATGGTTTTCCTCATCATTTGATGTCTATTGCTTAAATGGAAATTAACTTACTACTAGTTATTAGTTACTATTGCTCTGCTCTTTTTATTAATTTTTACTCATTGTACTAATTTTTGAGTTCATGTCTTTTCAAAAATGAAACTTATGTATTCGTAGCTATGATAATCATAAGTAAGAATGCACTCAAACATGAATACATTTTTACATATTTTTAAATAACTATTTTCAATAGTGTAGATATAGCTATTGGTCACCAACAAAAACATCGCCAAAAGAAAGAAGCTTGAGAAATTGTTCCGTTTGACGCTCCATCCACTACTCGGACGTGTTTTGATTTATTTCAAGGTTTTAGATACATCGAAGCCTAATTTCTTATCGAATGAGATAAAATTTATGTCAATCGTGGTATTTGTTATGGAGTTATAGTGTCGGAATGGACACCCTAATAGCATAACAAAGTGATTTTATCCTGATACACCATGTAGCTGATTTGAAAGACGTTTCACGTCAAAAATTTTAATAAATATTAGAATGTTATTTTTAAAAATATTTATTAACTTTATATATTTTTCATCTGAACACATAATAAACAATGCTTTTCAGAAAGTTGAATAGTTTTGTTTGGTTTTGTTAATTAACGTCGCACTAGAGCTGCACCGTGGGCTATTGGCGACGGTTCGGGGTCAATCTCGAAGGAAAGACCCGAGAAAGTTGAATAAAAGTTACAATATTGCGTATTTTAAACTTTTTTTTTTATAAGCCGAATAAATGTGTTAAAACAACCGAACTCAGAATAATATAAATATCATTTTTTGGTTTGAAAAACAATCAAACAACTGTATATTTACTTGTTGCAAATTTACTTCCTTTCCCAATTTCTACGCATTGGGAAATGAATATTACGAATATACCAACTTAAAATGAATGAAAAATCCAAGATTATCTGCAGAAAATTAGACGCTTTTTTTTATATAAGTAATGAAAATTTTAAATAAATAAAACGGCGTATACGTATTTAAATTAAAAAAAAAACGTGTGAACGTCACAAATACAATTCAAATCAACATACATTTATCTAATTTTAAAATAATGATCACTATAGTTAAAACACGGAATAAAGTTGAATTATTTTCATAATACGACATGGTACGCTCAACAAATTAAGTTATAACCAAATAATAATTTGGAATTACAGCTTTACATACTCAAATTTCCAACTATATTTTATTGTTATAATCTACTTCTTAGTCTTATATATTAAAGAGCTGCAGAACGATTATTACCAGTTACCTTTTAGGATTATTTGAGTTTTAAAATGGATATGCATATTTTAAGTTATCCTTAAATAAACTTATAACCTTAATGAGAAAAGTTTATTTAATTAGCTTTCATATTAACTAATTCGTTTATGAAAGAATCTCCCCCAAATATTGGACTCATTAATATTGACTCTTGATGCACTTATGCAAATATTTAAAAGCTCTGCGTCTTGCATATAGAAAGCCTTCAAAATCTAATAGAAAGTCTAAATTTACCTTAAGTTTATTTGCGATAGTTTCCTTGAATATTTCAATATACTTTATACATGCTATTAACTATAACTATTAAATATACTTTACACATGCTATTAACTATAACTATTATATATAACTATTAACTATAACTATGATCTATAACTATGAACTATAACTATTAACTATAACTATTAACTGTAATTTTTAACTATAACTATTATTCATAACTATTAACTATAACTAATAACTACAACGATTAACTACAATGATTAACTGTCACTATTAACAATAATTATGAATTAAAATTATTAACTATAACTGTTAAGTATAACTTTTAACTATAATTATTAACTATAACTATTAACTGCAACGATTAACTATTTGTTATAACTATTAACTGCAACGAGTAACTATAACTATGTAGAATACTTATTAACTATAACTATTAAGAATACTTATTAACTATAACTATTAGGAATACTTATTAACTATAACTATTAAGAATACTTATTAACTATGACTATTAGGAATACTTATTAACTATAACTATTAAGAATACTTATTAACTATAATTATTAACTATAACTGTTAAGTATAACTGTTAATTAATAACTATTGACAGTAACTATTAACTCTAACTGTTAGCTATAACTATTAGATTAATAATTATTAACTATAACTGTTAATTATAACTATTAACTATAATTAATAACTGTTAAATATATCTACTAACTATTAATATACTATACTATATAAATAAATTTATGCATTCCCTTTAAATTTTTTTAACACAATAAATTTAATTTATATATGCTCCAAATTTTATGTTCTTTATTTTAAGAAAAGCTAATCTAAAATTCAACTTAAACTCATAATAGTCAAGGAAAAAGACACACGTTACTTTTATTGCAAACGGACATTTCGTTTCTTTCATAAAAATCCAAAGTGGGCTGTTTTTATGAGAAAAGCAAACAAGGGTTTTTGTTCGAAAAACCGAGTAAACAAACGCCCCCTACAAGTGAACCAGGCCACATAAAGTTAAGATGGAAAAAACGTAAAATAACAAAATGTCATCAGGCAACTTAGTCGGCGTTATTACTTTTCCCACAGAATTCAAAATGAGAGCAGCATGTTTTTGTACTAACAGCCGACATATTGCCCAAAATATTGACGTCGTTACGGATTTGATGTTGCAATAAAGTACTTCCGTGTGTTGTTCGAGACTGATATATAAAAGGGTTCCGCATAATAATTTTCCAGGGTTTATTCTTTTTACGAGAAAAAACTTACTGAAACATTTACTTTTATTGTATTTTTTTGTAACTTCCACTTAGAGATTTTTTTTCATCAAAGGCCCTAAAACTCTGGAGTCGAGTTTTGAGTAGATTGCTTTTAGCTTCCGATTGGAATTGGCCGAATTATTATTTTCATGGATGAAAGGGTATTTTTTTATTGCCCCGTTATTCTTTAGTGACGCGTAAACGAGAAATGAATGATGAAATAAAAAAAAAATAGGTGTGACTGAGTTATAACACGACCAGAAAGGGATTACGCGAAGCATCATTTTAGCAGATTATAGAGCATTGATTGATCCCCAATAATAAATTTTTCACACATAATTCATAAAAAAATAACAATGTACTTTTAATACAATTGAAAAGTTCTAAAGTTTATAGTTGCTGTGAAAATAAACTTTAGCAAAAATAGTAGTTTATAAAAGTAATTTTAAATTCGAAATTATTCTTTAGTATTATAAACATGCAAACTTTTCCTAAGATATAAAATTTGGATTTTAGGAACTAAAATTATTCTTCAACTAATAACCCCTTAAATATTGATTCGCATTATTGTTTTATTTTATTGATATATATTACCCAAATCATACATTTAAGTATGAATAATTCCAAGAGTGTATAATTAAAAAAAAACATACGCCCTAAGGTTAAAGAAAAGAATGAGGGGGCCACTCCGTCGCCACGGTAGCAAAAATAAATCGCCAAATATCATTTCTGTTCAAATTGGCAACCATTCCAATATTTCCATAAAGTGTATTATACAACACATGCGCAAATAATGTATATCTAATTGGTTTCACCTACAGCAATTAGCTCCACCTACTTGTGACATCACACACGCATGCGAAAATATTTGCATAATATGTTTACACGCATGGGCAAATATTAGCATCATACGTTTAACGCGCATGCGCTAATTCGAACCGAAATCTTAATTTCATTAGTTTTCTTTCGCCATTTCATTGTTTTGTTTCATAATTCGATGTAAGATTTTCATTGATTACTTTAATCTAAAGCAAGTTACTCCACCTACTTATTTACGTGATATGGATATCTCGGTGATGGCAATGGTAACCATAGATCTTCCAAGTCAAGTTTGTTTACGAAAATTGATTTGCCGAAGTGGCGTAATTGTTCTTTACTTTTTAAAGGACTGATTCAAAATGCGACTAAAAAGGATCGATGAACCAATCAGTAAAAATTGATCCCTTATAAAAATAGAAAATTTAACATCTGAGGATATTTGGTTGGTGATTTATACAAATCTGTATTTAAAAAAAAATATATGCAATAAATCTAACATACATTAAAATTGTTAAGTTACATTTTGTTGGTTTAAAAATTTGCACAGGAATAAAGTTCTTCACTTTGGGTTCCTTTGCTCGTAAAATATTTGCTCTTTTTACGAGAGTTTTTAAAAAAGCTCCTTCAATAAAAATTCACCTGAAACACTTTCCTTTTTTTAAAGAGGTTGTCTTAAATATAAAAAAAGACTGCTAAAAATAAAAGAATTCGCTAACTTTTTTTCGAAAAAATCTTTGAAACTATTTTGTCGATGTCTTCTTATTCATTCCATCCCGTAAAAGACATAAAACACGGATGAACCCCTATTCCAGGAAATGTTCTTAAAAGATTCGTTCTTTTAGAATACGAAGATCTTCTTTGTTTAGAGAGTTCTAGTTTTCGTACCTTTTCTGCTTGTTATTTCTCATGCAAAATGCAAACATTGGAAGTGGAAGAAACGTGCATTAGAAATGCAAAATCACATTAAATCGGAGTAAATAAGTGAAATGGTACTCTTGCAAAATATTCAAAATCAAAGAGGTAGGAAGAAAATTATCTAAATGTTTTAAATTTGTTTTTCCCACCGATAGCATTTTAACTGTGCATCATGTGTATACATCAGTTTTGTACTTGTTTATACATAACTTGTTTATGACATGTTTATACATCGCGATAATATGCGTACACTGTAAACAAAAGTACTTAAAAGTGAGTATCTGAGCAGACTCGTTTTTTTTAGTACAATTGCTTCGTAAATGAGCGATGACGTAGTTAAATTTAAGTAATAGTACTTTCTCAAAAATGAGCAGTGTAATTTAATATCGCTAATCTCAGCTTTTTTAAATCCATCTTAACAAAGTGACTTGACAAACTTAAAATACTAGTTCGGAAGATGGTTTTCCCTATCATTTCATATCGATTGCTTAAATGGAAATCGAGCTATTACAACTAAATTATCTTACTTCCTATTCTCTTGGCGCACATTTTTTTAAGATTTCTTCTTTTTATAACTTCTTCACGTCGTATTGGTAATACAACGGATAAGGAACTGGACTGCGGTGCTTTAGGATATGAGTTCGATTCCCGGTAAGTCTTGGTTGTAGCTGTCGATATTTATTGAAAGTAATTTATGAAGGCAGCCAACGTAGGCAAGCAACTGCTCTTTTTATTCATTTTTTCTCATTGTACTAATTTTTTAAGTACCAGTTTTTTTCAAAATTAAAATTAAGTATTCGGAACCATGATAAGCATCGAATGTATTCAAAAATGAGAACATTTTACTTAATTTTGAGTACGAATTTTTAACAGTATAGGAATTGAAAACTAATAATAATTCGAATGACACATTAAAATTTAATGTTAAGTAAAAATTTGAATGCCACAACTGGTTTTTTTTAACTCAGAAGAACTTTTTATGACAATAAAATAACGAGTTTTTTTTTGTTTCATTCCATTTAGGATAATAATATTGTTATACTATTTAAATATTTAAGAGTTGTTACTTTAATTAATTAAAATTACAAATCTACGAAATTAGTTGCTATTTTATAATTTTTAATTTTTTTTATTGAAGACATAAAGAAATCCCCGTGCACCACAAAGTATCACACGGGGCTTACAGATGTAAGTACATAATATGTAATACGTGTAAGTGTATATGTAATGTAATATATATATATATATATATATATATATATATATATATATATATATATATATATATATATATATATATATATATATATATATATATATATATATATATATATATATAAAAAAATATTGATTAATAAAATTACAGAATTTTTTACAATTTTACAAATACCCTTTTGATTTACAAATTGGTGTCATTTAGGAGGCCAATTAATATTTTAAAATTTAAGTTCCCTTTTGAGAACATATCTATCTTTTTTAAGAATTGGGCATTCAAACAGAATATGTTTATCATTCTGAATTTTTCCTGTGTTGCATTTACATATATTTGATGGAGATATGTGACATTTAAATAAATATGATTTAAAGTTACCATTACCTGTTAAAAAATTGAGTGATTTTTTTGACAATAAAATCTATTTTTCTTAATTGCAGTTTGTACAACAAGCATGGGAAAAATAGACATAAGTGGTCCCCAATATTTAGGTAGACAAGGACAACCGAGTTAAAAGTCCAACATTGCGCGGACCACCATTTTAAATTAATAGTAAACAAATATTCAAACACCAAATATATATGTAATTCGGATACTAAATGCAATTAAGATATTAATAAAAATACGTTTTAATAAATTTATTACTTAAAAGATCTAACTATTACGCTTAATTTTTTTTCTTTATTAAATAAAGTTACTTTTAAAATTAATCAATACATTGGTATTTTATTTAATTTCAAATAATAATGACGATATCTCAAATGACATCGTTTCACCAACTTCAATATATGAAGCGTTCAGAGCTAAAGTGGCTAAGTCCAAAAGTATATAAAAAATTGTTTGTTGCGGATTAATACATGTTAATGGTGTATATTTCATGACATAGTGAACCATGTGCCTGTTATTGCTATTTTCTAACATATGTCATTATTATCCGCTAAATTACTGTGGGCTTCAACTAGTGTTTATAAACTTTTATCATGATTATCTCAAAACCACAACTTATGGACTTGATCTACTTTATCTCTGAACGCCTCATATTTGGGAAATACATCATACTTTTAAAAATGTTGTTAAACATCAAAGATGAACTTTAAAAGCTGCAAGTACAAGTATTCTACTGACATTTTTCTTTCCAAAAATACGAGATTAATATGTATAATATATTAGATGATTCATAATGATGTACTTCCTTCCACAAAATATTAAAAATTCCGGTTTCCGGTTAAAATCCATAAGAATTAAGGCAAAGAAGAAAGTATAAAATTAGAGTACCGATGCGCAAAACTGCATTTATTTTATAGGGAAAAGTTATGATTCCCTCATTACATTGTTTGGGCCTAAAAGTATAAGTCTTCAAATAATTTTTTAGATAAAAAGGCATTATTAAAACAATTTTTTTGTCAAATTAGTAATATGAATAAAGTAAAATACATAGCAGCCGTTAACACTTAAAAACTCAGTACATATATAAAAACTCAGTAACAGTCTTTCTAAAAATAAATTAATCCGCCATTTTAAAAAATCTACTTTTTAAAGTTATTTTTTTTATCTCTGAAATAAAACTTTTGTTTTTAAAATTTGTGGTTTATTTTGATGGTGGAATATTTTCTGTATTTAAGATATTTTTAATTTGTTCCGCAGACGATTTTTTAATCCATTTAAAACTTTATTTCAGTGTTCTAATATAACCAAAAAATGGAATTTTTTGTATGATAGAAATGAGTTTTTGTTGTTCACAATTTGAGTTAGAAAACAGGTATGTAATTTAATTATATTAGTAACTTGAATAAAATAGAATAAATAGCAGCCATCAATTCTTAAAAACTTAGTATATAGAAACTCAGTAACAGTCTTTCTAAAAATAAATTAATCCGTCTTTTTAAAAAATCTACTTTTTAAAGTTATTTTTTATCTTTGAATTAAAACGTTTGTTTTTAAAAATTTTGGTTTATTTTGATGCAGGAATATTTTATGTATTTACGTTTATTTTTAATTTGTTCCGCAGATGATTTTTTAATCCATTTAAAACTTTTTTCAGTGTTTTAATATAACCAAAAAATGGAATTTTTTGTGTTATAGAAATGAGTTTTTGTTGTTCACAATTTGGTTTAGAGAACAGGTATGTAATTTAATTATATTAACATATAAAGAGTGTTAAATATATTATATTAAATATATTCTCAACATTTATAATCTTCAAAGTAATATTTTTGTAGAATATTGCTTTTTTTGTAAGAACGTTAATTTTTTTTTCGAATTTCTTATTATTTAGCATTAATAATTCGATTTTCCATTTTACACCGCTTTGCAAATCATTGAAAAAAAAGCTAAATAAAATATTTATTTTCTAATTTTTTCATTGGAATACATTAAAAGGTTTCTTTTATATGCAAAACACAGGAATATTGTTAAATAATTTGAGTTTTCTAGTTTATATATGTATAGAAGTTTTCACGCATCCCACTATCGAAAGTTTCTTTTGTAAACTCAAACAAATCAATTTTCGGGCTTGATTTAAATCATCAAGAAATGATTATTTTTGCTGAAATGTACTCCATTAAGAAGTATTGTTTTTAAAAAAAGAACGAGATTAAAGCATAAGTTTAACAATGTATAATTTATATTTATATTCTAATATACCCATTTCACTCCACTACCCATATTACTCCACCTTACCTTACTACACCAAGTCTCCATTCTCATGTGTTTTTCCGACAAAATATCTAGGCCACAAACATAAATTTCAAAAACTTCAGATGCAAATTACCATCTTTCCAAACGACTTTACTCCTCCGAAAACAAGACCGAATTCGAAACTGCCGAAAAATAATCCATTTTCATTTTCTCAGAAGAAAACCACCATGTCATACCCCTTCCTCTAATCCATGCTTCATGTAAATTCGAGTCTTTTGGCATTTTAATCGTCTCAGGCGAATAAGCTCCCCTGTTCAGTCTGAAGCAGACTTAAGTAATGTTCCTCGGCGGAATCTATTAATCTTGCCTTCACAGGGAACTTAAATAGATATGCCCGTGTTCCATTTATTCCAATAAGTTCGTTTCTTTCAGGATAGTTCCGTTTCCGTCAAAGTTTGCGACTAAGTGAAGATTTGTCAGGTTGTCAGACTTAGAGAGTTGTGATTTTTTCTTCGAAATGTAATGCATTAGAAGTGAAGTTGCGAAACGTTAATTTCGTTATGTGTCGAAAATACATGTTGTGTTGTAAGTCTTTGATGTGTCTTTTAAGAGGCTGAAAGTATAGTTTATGTTTACTGATTATCTAAGAATTATCCTGATTTTGAACACGTCTTTAAAATCAGGTCCGTGTACGGATGTTATTGGCAGAAACTTGCACGACATAAATAGTGGTGATCTTTCAAAGCCGAAGAATCGTCAAATAGGGATAAATAACCTACCATCATATAACGGAAGGTACACTATAAAAAAAGGTACTGAGAATGAGTACTTGAACTTACTCTTTGTTTATTAGAGTATAATTGCATCGTCAATGAGCGATGACGTACTCAAATTTAAGTAACCGTACTTTCTCAAAAGTGAGCAGTGTGATTTTATATTGCTAATCTCAGCTTCTGTTCAAGCCATCCTAACAAAGCGACCTGAAAAACTTAAAATAGGTGTTCAGAAGATGGTTTTGCACATTATTTGATGTCGATTGTTTAAATGGAAACTGAGTTATTACAATTCAATTTATCTTACTTTCCATTCTTTTGGGCACATCTTTTAAACATTTCTTCTGCTTATAACGTCTTCAAGTCGCTCTGGTAGTTTAACGTATAAGACTTCGGAATGTGGTGCATGAGGATCTGGGTTCGATTCTCTGTATGTCTTGGTTGTAATTGTCACTATTTATTGAAATGGATTTATGAAGGCATCCTATGTAGACTAGCATCTGCTCTTTTTATTCATTGAACTCAATTTTTAGTACATGTCTTTTTTAAAATTGAAACTTATGGATTCGGAGCCATGATAAGCATCGAATGTATTCAAAAATGAGTACATTTTACTTATATTTGAGTACCTATTTTAAACAGTGGAAACGGTGTTGACCAGGAAGTCCATTAATGCAATTTATTCTCTTAACTTTGAACTGCGTGGTGGAGAAAATGAGTTAAATTGTACAAATTTCAAGAATAGGTTTTAAAGCTGCAATTTTTATTCTAATCGACAGATGAGCGCTGAAATTGAACAGAACGACAATTTTTACGCTTCAGTTTGACTAGTTGGCAGTTTAAACTGTTTGTGTGAAAATTTGGGGAGTGGAAAATGATGACTTGTTGAATATTTCAAGATTAAGCCGAAATATCAAGTTAAATTTCAATTGCAGCATAGGAGAGGCATAAGAAAAAAAATAACCAAAAAGTCTAAAAATTTGTGGAGATACCTATAGCTTACCAAAGACTCAAGAAGGAGCAGGTCGAGTAGACGCTCTCACAAAGTATTCATTAACCAAACCTCACGGTACAGTGTGGACTGATAATGTTAACCAACCAACGTTATAATTTAATGCATTTATTTGGTATGGCTAACGATTATAACGCTTTTTAAGGGTATAAATTAAGATGATATATTTTAGTATATGATGTGAAATTATCAATTAAGAATGTGACAACATGTTAAAACATATATTAACTTTTTCCAATCGAGGAACATGTTTGATATTCACGTTCTTTTTATGGAACAGCTACATTCCCGTTCCTGTTTTTTAAAGAGATATTCTTTAGCATGTTCTTTTTAAATGGATAATTGTAAAAATAAGAAAGTTATGGGTGATTCTGAATATTGATATCAGTATACCAAACATATATTTAGCGGTTTATGATCTTTGTCAAATGTTTTTAAAAAAATAAAGGGCTGTGAGAAATTTTAATGTGAAGAAAGTTTTAGAACAGCCACATATACTTGGTGGTTGTAGATGATAAAAATAATTTATATTAAAGCTTGTGAGATAATCACTTTTTAAACTTAAGATTATGTTGTCCTCTTTCATTTGCTAAGAACAAAAAAAATAACACGTTGTTATTTTTGTGATTTAAAGGCGACATTCGTGTGTAAATAGTTAATAAAATATGTTGATACCCAGGGTGAAGCAATATTTTAAAAATGGAGATAAATAAAGATTTGATATAACGAATTATAAGCGTTTTTAATATTCGAGAACATGCAGTTCCGTTTCAATTTGAAGAACATGGAACAAAAGAACAGGTCGTTATATTGGTGACTTCGGTTTCGAGTACCAAAGTTTAAGATTAGAGGAACGTAAAGTGATAAATGAAATTTCGAAATTTTTAATACTGGATAGCGCTGGATTTTTGGTTGCAAAGAGCAATTTATTAACTCAAATAAAAATGTTAAAAAGCCGAATGTAGTTTTCAATATTTTCAAAATTCCAATAAAATTTTACCTAATTTATTAATATTACCTTAGAAGAATATTTTGATATAAATAAGTTTAAGGGGATTATTTAATATTCTAAGAGATTCATCTCTTCATAAACACTTTTAATCAAAAGTTTAGAGTAAAACATTGGATTATTTTTACTGCACCAATAACTACTAATTTATTGTAAATAAATTGAAATTTTACTAACGGAGAAGATTTAAATTAAATATAAAACAAATTGAACTTTAGTCTTAATTCAATATACAAAAATGTGATGTACAATTTACTAGAATTTGAATATATTTTTCGTATTCTATGATTCATTAATTTTCTAAGATGAAATATTATTCATTATTATTATATTTATAATTTAATTTTATTGGTTTCATATATTTCGAAACTCTATCTCTAATTTTATTATTACGATACTTTATATATTATAACTTATTTTATAAAATAAAGACAATTACTATGAAAAAAGAAGATATTTTGGCATTTAGGTGTCACATAACATTCTCAAAGAATGCAAGTGTCTATGTTGATTAAAAAAATATTAAAAGCAGTAAAAAGATAAAATTGGTGATGAATTTACAATAACTAGCAAATAATAGTTTACATAAAGTAGTTTACATTTTTTTCAAAAGTTTTGTTTTGATTTCATTCTCGCTGTTACTGACTTATATGAAAATATTTGTGATTCCTTAATTGTTGAGTTAATTGTTTGTTCAAAAATCAATTTTAAAGATTTTTTTTTGAAGAAAGGAATTTTAGAGCATGTAAAATAAGTAAAACCCTACATTAAAATATGTAGGCCTTAAAACTATAATTTAATTATAACTACACTTTAAAAAAAAGGTGCTTAAAATGAGCATTGAACGTACTCGTTTTTCTTTGAGTACAATGAGGTATGACGTACTCAAATTTTAGTAACCTGACATCCTTAAAATATTTGTTCAGAAGATGTTTTCCACATTTTTTAATGTCGATTGCTTACTGAGTTATTACAATTCAATTATTTTACTACCCATTCTTTTGGCACACCTTTTTAACATTACTTCTGTTTATAACTTCTTCACTCTTCCTAGTAGATAAGGTAGTATAAAAAAAAATCTCTGAACAGATATTTAATATCACGAGCAGTCAATTACAATTCGCATGAAACCCATTTATCTTCAAATAAGAAACTTTCCCAATTAGACTTAAATATAATTTCCCCATTTATTACCGCCCTTACCAAATGTTACTGAAATCTGTAACTGACAAGAAGATCTCGGGAAAGAAAATTACAAAGCAAAAAGTTCTGTATTTGGAGAGCAAGTTCAATATTGGATCTGACATGATTTGAAAAGAGTCGTCGTGAAATAAAAATGGCGACCTAAAATAGAATTACTTTGGGAAGGAATTCTTCAAGTATATGTTAAACAAAAGTAGTCCAAGGCTTTTATGTTATGCTGGTAATATAAAATGCATCATAAATAAATGAGTGGTGTATTTTTTACGGCACAAAGCTTAAATTGGTATTATTAAAGAATAGGAACGCAGTAATTTTATATGTTTCAAAGTTGCTTATATCTTTTTGAATTTTCGAATTTTTGTTTTTAAATATGGTTTGCAACATTATAGTTTTATTTTACTTTAATCAAAATGTATGTTATTTCGATTTTTGTACGATTAAAAAAAGGTACTCAAAAATAAGTAAAATGCACTCATTTTTGAGTACATTCGATGCCTTATCATAGTTTCGAATACATAAGTTTCACATTTGAAAAAGACAAGTACTCAAAAATGAGTAAAAAGCGCAGTATTTTGCCTACATAGGCTATCTTCATAAATCACTTTCAATAAATACTTACAATTACAAACAAGATTTATCAGGAATCGAACCCAGATCATGTGGTCCCGCGGTCCCGCGCCTTATCCGTTGTATTATCAGGGTCCCGTGAAAAAGTTATAAACAGAAGAAATTTTAAAAAGGTGTGCCAAAAGAATGGAAAGTAAGGTAATTGAGTTGTAATAACTCAGTTTCCATTCAGCAATCTACATAGAATAATGTAAAAAACCATCTTCTGAACAACTCTTTTAAATTTGTCAGGTCGCTTTGTTAAGCTGGCTTGAACAGAAGCTAGGATTATCAATATTAAATCACACTGCTAATTATTGAGAAAGTACGATTACTTAACTTTCAGTACGTCATCTCTCATTTACGATGCAATTGTACTCAAAGAAAAACGAGTATGTTCAGGTTTTAAGTACCTTTTATTTACAGTGTGTTTACAGAGCAACAGCCTAACTTTTAATCCTTGTGCTACTTTTTATAAAACTTCTGGTTTGATTTGTCTGATTTTTTATACCATTTTCCAGAAATATTTATGTTTTACTTCCTATTTCCTTATACTACATGTAGAGTATTGAAAAAATCTCCATCAAAATCTCCATGTTAAATGTTTAGTTTTTATTCATGTTCTGAAGATTTATAAAAATCGATTGTGGTTGTAACATCATGTTTATATAAAACCTAAAACCGAAACTCATATCACTAATACTATAATATGTACAAAATATATACTTTGTAGTCCATTTTCATTATTTCTACGAGTTTTTATGGCAGTTTCATGGACATATTGTGTAGTCTAGATCTTGACATAGCTATGACCGTATCTTAATATCTTCCTGCTGTTCGTCAACACTTGACACGACAACCTCATAATAAGATCAACCACTAATTTTTACATTAAAAAAAATATCTCAGTTTCTGAAATGGCTCGTATCCATATTTTTTTTTTGTAAAATACACAAAAATGTAGAAAAAACCAAGCCACAACTTCAAAATTGCATTGAAAAAAAAAATGCACTCTCAACTTTTGGCACGGTGCCGCGGTTATAGGATGTCACTGGAAAAAGAAAATTGCCCTACTTGGCGTTGCAATGTTCGAAGATATAGTTGAAACGCTTCCAGAATATTTTAAAGCCCCTCGTATGCACATTGGTACAGGAAAGCCTGGATGCTATTTGGAAGTAACCACATAAAATTGGTAAACTAAAAACAATTTAACAACAAAAGAGTAATAGACAGTAGTCGTATCATGAACATGTAGTGGAATACATTTTTAATATTTTTAAACTACTTCAATAGGAGTTATTTCTTTTATTTGATGTTTGAAAATAGCTGCATAAAATTTAGAGAACTCGGAGATGTTTTGAATAATAGATTTAAGTGTATAAGGTAATTGTTTTGTTAATAGTTTTTTAGGAAATCTTAGCTCTGGGCAATTTTTAAATATCTAGTTGCAATAAAAAAAAGCAATAGATCGCTTGTGTTTTATTGGTATTTTATTATTTTTATTTATCTATTTGTTTGTCGTAGTTTCAACGCTCATTTTCAAATCCTGAGTTTAAAATCAGAAAAGCATTTCAAAATACATTTTTGGCATTTCAAAAATCATTTTTAGTGGCTTAGGTCTACTCAACTGTTATTTTGCATAAAATCGTCACTAAAATCACATATTAAAAATGAGAACGCACTAGTACGTAAATATATGTAGTAATTTTTCACAAGAAATGTCTATAAAATAAACTACTTGGGGTTCTAGGATAGAAACGTCATGTTACTCTTTTAACAGGATCCATTCCGACAGTATAACTCCGTTGAAAATAACTCGTTTGACATGAATTTAGGGTTGATCGATATTTAATTATACGTCGCTGTCGAAGCGTGTAGTCTTGAAACGCAGCAAAGCACATATGGGACGTGAATGATGGCCCGAGAAGTCTGAAGGAACAGTTTGTTTTTTCCTTGAGTTGGCGAGGTATTTATTGGCTACCAATTTCTATTTCTATAATCTGCTGCTTCCTATTTCAAAAATTTTCTATAATAGAGTTTCATATAAAACCCTTTTGTCTAAGCTGTAACAGAGCAACATCCGATTTTAATAATTATTCTGTTACTATTTGAAAATTTATATTATCAATAGTTGGCAATGTGTACAAAAAAATCGTACCGCACATAGTTCGTGATTAATTTGTACGTGCGCCATCGGCTTGCTGCTTCTTTGGCCGAAATTTCACTCTTTCCCCCCAGTACAAAGGTGAAAAGGAGAAATGGATTAATTGTCAACTGATCGGTGCGGCACTCCTTCCTTTACACGATAGTATGTCATTTAGATTCATAGGATGATTTCCCCCTAGTGTTATGTTGCCGGAAGCACATACTGCAGTCAAAGGCGACATTCCCTTCCCATGCAGTATAAAGACCAGAAGGAGCAATGTGTTAATATTCGGTCTTGTTGACGCGTCATCCTACCTTTCTCTACACGATGGTATGTCATTTATCTGCATAGCCAGATTCCTCGTAGAATTAAGGTGGAGGAAGCGTATACTGCATATAAAGGCGACTATCCCTTTCCAAGCAGTACAAAGGTTAGAAGGAGGAATGATTAACGTATGACCTGGTTGACGCGTCTTACTTTCCTCTGCATGATGGTAGGTAATTTAACCCTATAGACTGATTACCCCTAGAGTCACTGGGATTTTACAAATGTCATTAAGGGGATTTTAAAGGCAAAAGCAGAAAGGATAGAAAGCACTTACTAATTTATATCCTCAGGCAGTTGTTGTAAATGCAGTTCTGAAACAGTAAACAATTCCAAACTTCATTCAGGGCTCTAAACTGCTTCGTTGCCCTTAACTACTCACACAAAACGAAATTTATTGTTGAGTTTAAGGCAACAGACCACGGCTTTGAATTAAAAACCTTTCTTTAAAAATACGCATGACAAAATGCCTTCTGGTCTGAACCAGAGTCGGTTTGGGTCGCGTTTGGAAAGTTAAATAACGACACAGCAGTTGTTCCAGACCTCGCAGAGTGCGTCGCATTCATTCCATGTTCACAAACTTTTACAGTTGTTAGCGAGCCGGCTAATTACCGTCAGACATAATTGCCTTAGTCAGGAGCCGTTCGTTTGACAACCGTAAATTACTCTATCGATTTCCTGTCGTGTATATGAGTTCTGAAGAATAAATTAATGGACAACAGTCTCTGAACATGTTGTTTTACAGACTACATGACCCGTTGTTAGATATTTATGTGTAATTTTATTTTCAAATTTTTTAAAAATATCTATAATAGATTAAAACCAAGCAAATGAATCAAACAGAGAAATATCTATTGTTAAAAATAGGTACTCAAAAATAAGTAAAATGTACGCATTTTTAAATACTTTCGATGATTATTATGGCTCCGAATACATAAGTTTCAATTTTGAAAAATACATGTACTCAAAAAAGAGTAAAAATGAATAAGAAGAGCAGATGCATAGGCTGCCTTCCTAAATCACTTAAAAAAAATATCGACAATTGCAACCAAGACTTACCGGCAATCGAACCCAGATCCTCAAGCACCGCAGTCCAGATTCCTATCCGTTAAACTACCAGGGCGACGTAAAGAAGTTATAAACAGAAGAAATGTTAAAAAGGTGTGCCAAAAGAATGAGAAGTAAGATAATGGAGTTGTAATAACCCAGTTTCCATTTAAGCAATCGACATCGAATAATGTGGAGAACCATCTTCTGAACAACTATTTTAAGTTCGTCAGGTCGCTATGTTAAGATGGCTTGAACAGCAGTTGAGATTAGCAATATTTAATAACACTGCTCATATTTGAGAAAGTTTAAAATTTGACTACTTTATAGTAAATTTACGATGCACTGTTAATCAAAGAAAAACGAGTAGGTTCAGGTAATCATTCTTAAGTAAATTTCTTTTTACAATGTACCCTTATTTAATTCGTTGGTTGAATTATTAACATCTCACCAAAGCTTTAGGCAATGGGCTATTGGCGACGGTTAAGAGTCTACACCGAAGGCCTGACTATAGATTGCCTCATCATTTTGAAATTCGGTCAGATGACAGGAACAGCACCTTATCAGACACCTTACTCCACAAACGACAGATTTAGCGAGAACCAGTTAATATACCTGGTGAGATTTAGGAGTGAGGACTTGACGGGAATCGAGCTTCATCAAACGCGAGTTCCGGTTCAGCGCTCTCTTGACTATTAGCGCACACCCTTATTATATCATTTATAAATGATTTTCAAGGTAATCTGCTAATTTTGAGAAATTAAGAATCCACGAGCCCTCTAGTTTCAAAACCAGATAGATCCCTTTTCATACATTTTACAGAAGACGCTAAAAAGGATTGACAGCCACGTACTTCTGGATCTAAAAGCTCGACTTTTAATATAATCTCGGACTCTCTTAAAAAAGTCTCTTAAAAAATCTCGGACTCCATTGTCACTTCAATAACTGACTGTTATTTTCCTCTGTTCTTCAAGTGAACATGCTCTTGAGTTGAATTCAATAACATATTACCGTCGTTAGCTTGTTCTCTCAATAATCCTAAAACAGATTACGGTATTTATTATCTAGAAACTCCAATATATATATATATATATATATATATATATATATATATATATATATATATATATATATATATATATATATATATATATATATATATATATATATATATATATACATATATATTTGAGTTTCCTAAGAGTATTGGAGTTTTTAGATAATAAATACCGTAATCTGTTTTAGGATTATTGAGAGAACAAGCTAACGACGGTAATATGTTATTAAATTCAACTCAAAAGCATGTTCACTTGAAGAACAGAGGAAAATAACAGTCAGTTATTGAAGTGACAATGGAGTCCGAGATTTTTGAGACCATTGACATATGATCAATATTGCACACCAACAAATGTCCTAACATTTAATACCTTTGTGGTCGTATAGAAAGAAAGGTAAAAAAGATTTTATAGCTGCATGGATGATATTTATTATATGTAAGCTACAGTTTAAAATTTTGTTCAATTCGTTAAGTTTGCTCATTTATCATGTTGTTATTCCTAAGAGTAATTATTCTTCTAAAAATGATTAAAAACCATCTTACGCTTAAAGAATTATGGGTCTTAAAGTTAATTAAAAATTATCATCGTCTTGAAAAAAAACTGGACGTGCGTTAATTAAAAAACTCGTAATATAGTTTCTAGGTCAACTCAGAAGTAATGAATAATTATAAACTTTGAGTTGAATTGGGATTAAAGGTAATTAATATTACTTTGTTAAAATTTCCCAGATTTTGAAAAACTGTTCTCTTAATTGTAAAGTGCAAATTTTTGGTCATAATGATATTTGTTTTTAACGTTTTATATCATTTTGTACCTGACTATAAAACTATACGTTAATTAAATTTAAGTATTAAAATTTTTAAAATACTTCGACCTTGCAAAAAAATACTCGACGTTGAACTTGACTTAAATTAAATATTAAATTAATAAATTAAATTAATTAAACACATCAGGCCTTTAACAATTTGCCGCGATTAAAATATTTTATTAATTTAATTCATTTATTAATTGCCATGCATAACATGAAAAAAATATTAAAACAATGTACACAATTTAAAAATTTCATAAAAATAGAAAACCTCAACTGAACGGTTTTGAAGGAAAACTTTTATTGTTAAAGCAGGATAAATACTTTGTATTTGAGAAAAAATAAAGTTTTTTATTATTTATTTGTACGTATTTAATTATATATTTTAGAATATTGTCAAGTTGGTGTATGCCACGCACTAAACATTATAATTCCGCATTTTGGCCATATTATTTATTAATATAATTTACTTATTAACATAATTTACTTATTAATATAATTTACTCATTAACATAATTTACTTATTAATATAATTTACTCATTAACATAATTTACTTATTAATGTAATTTACTTATTAATATAATTTACTTATTAACATAATTTACTTATTAATATAATTTACTTATTAACATAATTTACTTATTAATATAATTTACTCATTAACATAATTTACTTATTAATGTAATTTACTCATTAACATAATTTACTTATTAATGTAATTTACTTATTAATATAATTTACTTATTAACATAATTTACTTATTAATATAATTTACTTATTAACATAATTTACTTATTAATATAATTTACTCATTAACATAATTTACTTATTAATATAATTTACTCATTAACATAATTTACTTATTAATATAATTTACTCATTAACATAATTTACTTATTAATATAATTTACTCATTAACATAATTTACTTATTAATGTAATTTACTTATTAATATAATTTACTTATTAACATAATTTACTTATTAATATAATTTACTTATTAACATAATTTACTTATTAATATAATTTACTCATTAACATAATTTACTTATTAATATAATTTACTTATTAACATAATTTACTTATTAATATAATTAACTTATTAATATAGTATGATAGAAAGAATTGTACAGGATGGTCTCAAATTGTCATTGTTTGACTGTTTAACGACACATAATAAACAATTTTTGTGCTACATTTTAACTATTTTGCTTTGTTGTTACTACAGCTAAGCTACTTGTTTAAAATATTGTGCAGTAGTTGGTAAAATTATGTGTTTTTATGCCAATACAGCTAAATGCGACACAGCCAAACAATGACCAACAGTTTGTGACCATGCTGTATTTTATAAATTATTACTAGCATGTCAGTGAGATAATGTCCGCGGATAAACTTTACCGCTTCTGCTCATTCATGGATGACAGCATTATCAACGATTTGTTTAAAAAACACATGATTCAATGAATTACTTTACCGTTTTTTTTTATAAAAACAGTTGATATTTATGAGATGAACGTACGATTCGTTACTGCTACTGAAAATTCTAATTTTTTTTATACCTCGTATGTTAAGATCCATTGCGTATTTTAGTCGTAAAAGGGATCTTCACTACAGAAATAAGATATATGATGCTTTTTTTAGGTTTGTAACACCAATCGTATTATTAAAATATACATTTCAATTAATATTTCCGTCTGTATGATAATAAATCAAAGGAACCGAAGTAGTAATCTTCTCCATTTCTTACTTAACACATTGCACCGTTTGTACTTTCTGTTCTTTCATGTTCCGGCCGCTGAAACATTCCCATTTGAGGAAAAGTAATTAGCACTAATGATGAAAGATGAAAGGAAAAGACCTCCGAAATTAATGAAATTAGTGCTGCACTCTTTGACGCTGCCTAGTCGTCTGCGCAGCCACTCCCATGTAAACAAGAACTCTGCTATTATTAATGATTACCTTGTTTTCGAATATTTAAAGGCTTTATTCTTAAGGTAAACAGTTGCTTATGGATGATTAGAGGTATCATATTAATTCGTTTACGTGTTATAGGCGTTTAATTTTCTTCTCAAGAGATTAAAAGAGTGAATCGATTATCAGAATTAAATTTTTTAAATGTTTGAGGAATATTATCTTAGAAATGATTCATTAATAAAAAAAAATCGATGTTCGACATCATATGGTATTTTTTACCCTTCCATCAGTATGTACACACCAAAAAATGATGAATTGGATTTTTTTATGACGGAGAAGAAACTTTTCATGTTCAATTGTGGATGTTTTTTAAAATTACTACATCAATTTTAATTAATTTGGTATCTACATCGATAAAAATAGTTACTCAAAAATAAGTAAAATGTACTCATTTCTAAGTACATTCGATGCTTATGATACTGCCTTTATAAATCACATTAAATAAATATCAATAATTACAACCAAAGCTTTTCGAGGATCGAACCGAGATCCTCAACCACCGCCGTCCAGTGTCTTATTCGTTGTACAACCATGGCGATGTAAAGAAGTTATAAACAGAAGAAATGTTATAAAGGTGTGCCAAAAGAATGGAAAGTAAGATAATTGAGTTGCAATAACTAAGTTTCTATTTACGCAATCGACATCAAATAATATGAAAAACCATAATATGAACAACTATTTTAAGTTAGTCAGGTCGTTTTGTTAAGATAGCTTGAACAGAATCTGAGATGAGCAATATTAAATCACACCTCATTTTTGAGAAAGTCTGATTACTTAAGTTTGAGTACGTCATCGCTCATTTACGATTTAATTGTACTCGAAGAAAAACGAGTATGCTCTGGTACTCATTTTTAAGTACCTTTTTTTACAGTGTACATTGACATTTAATGCAAAATAGATGGCGAATTGAATGCTCATTTAAAAGTTTCAATAGGAAAGTCTTTTTTAATATTTTAAATTTTTTTAAAATTTTTAAACTTCAACCTTTTAGAGCCCTAAAAATTGATACAAAAGTAATTTTAATGGAATCACATATAAAAATAGCAGTTTCTTTATTTGTTGATAAAAGGTAGCCATATAATTAATTATTTTAGAAAATAAGGTAAACATTATAAAATGACTAAAATACGATACAATATTGTTTTAAAATAAAGTTATTGTTATAGTCCGTACAAACATGTTTTACAAAAATATAGTTTTTTATTTAGTTTCTAACCAAAATACCTATATATTTAGCTATAGTTGTATTCTTTTATGAAACTTTGTATATTTTTATATAAATTTTAGAGATTAAGTTACAGAAATAGATTATGGTTTGACAAATGTATTCAATTGACTAATTTACAAAATAAAACTAACGCATTTTGTAACTGAAATGAAAAATAAATGAAATTCTTATTATAGTTCAAACATTCTACAGTTTTAGCAATATCCATGACTAAAAGTAGACGCACAAAATAATTCAAATAAAGCCCCATTTCATGAATCATGGATATAAAATTCATACATCTCCAGCTATAGTTGTATTTTATATGACACTTTATATTTTATACTAAAATTTATAGATTAAGTTACAAAAATCAATTATGGTTTGACAATTGTATTCAATTGACTAATTTACAAAATAAAACTAAAGCATTTTGTAATAAAAATGGAAAATAAATGAAATTCTTATTATAGTTCGAACATTCTACAGTTTTAGCAATATCCATGACTAAAAGTAGACGCACAAAAGAATTCAAATAAAGCCCCATTTCATGGATCATGGATATAAAATTCATACATCTCCGGCTCCGGGTGAGCTTGAATATATATTCCACTGTCAATCTCTATGCTGCAAAGGTCAATAATGTTTTCCATTTATATTGAAAATCTCGTAGATTTTATTTGACTACATCTTTTATTGAAGACAAGAGAGATTCAAGTTTGATCCGTTATTTTGAGTTTTCTGGGAAAAGATGCCCCAAGCTTTCAATGATAAAAAGATATCCTTTTTGAAGACAGAGATAAGAGTTTATTTCAGGTATTATCTCAACATCATACACGTAAACTGGATATTTCGTTTATAAAATAGGATAAGTTCTATGAGTCTTAAAACTCGATTTTTGACGTTCAAAGTCCATTTTCTCATTGGAAAAATTACAATTGTTTTATAAAACCGTTCACTGATTTATTAGAAACATAATCGTATATTTTTTTTATTTAATTCTGAGGTTTATAAATATTTTTAATAATTCTTCTTCTAAGGTAACTGCGATTCATACATGGGGTACGATTTCGTTTATAAAATTGGGTACTGCGATTATATATGATAAATATAATACGATTCATACATGGGGCAAAATGGGTACCCTGTGGGAATTACGGAATTTTTGGTATAAAAGGCATTATTAGAACAAACTTTTAAGTCAAATTAGTAACTTGAATACAATATAATAAATAATAATCTTAAAATCTTTAAAACTTAATAAATTTTGGATATTAATGAACTGTTTTTCTTCCTAAATGCAAGCTGTAATACGCCATTTGGCATTTTGAAAATCAACTATATTGTATTATTTATTCCCTTTGAAATAGATCTCCTTATATTATTATTATTGGTTTGTTTTTAGTTTTTTAGGTTTATATTATAATTATTGATTTGATTCAGGAACCTATGCTGTATTTATTTTTAATTTGTTCTGCAGACGATTTTTTTTTATTTAATAAGTTTCGAAGTTAAAACGTTATATTTAACTTCGAATAAAACATGCAAATGGTGGCCATTTTTGCACCGAAATAAATTCTTTTGTTGACATTTAAAAATTTTTTTTGTTACTTTATTATATTAAGATATAAACAGTGTTAAATATATAAGTATATTGCATTTAGTTTTTGTCCTTTATGAGCTTTGAAATTCATATTTTTAGAGAATAATTGCACTTTTGCCGAATATTGTTAAATAATACGAATTTCCTATTCTTTAACATTAATAATTCGAAAACCCATTTTTTTTCCACTTTGCAAAACATTGAATAATAATAAAAAATATATATATAGTGTTTGCGATTTTTTTATTGGAATGTATTAAAATGATTCTATTCTATACAAATCCCAGGAATATTCGTATATAATTAAACTTTTCTAGTTTATACACAGAAGTTTTCATGCATCAAGCTATAATTTTTTTATTTGCATAATCAAACAAATAGACATTCGGACATGAATTAAAACATCCATAAATGTCATTGTTTGCTGAAATTTACTTTATTAACGAAGTAAATTAAAAAAAAGAACAAGATCAAAACATAAGTTTAAGATTGTGTAATTCCATATTTAATTTCAAAAATCCCATTTTTCCCCAAGATCCATTTTATTATACTTTCTCAATTTTTCAATATATTTATAAGACAAGGATTATATTAAAGACCATAATAACATTTTATTTCATTTTGCAGTATTTGTACGTGTATTAACAAGATGATAAAGTTTAGGCAAATATATATACATATATATATATCTGTAAAGAATGTAAGCTTGTTTACAAATCCCTTGTTGACTGCTGCATTGGTAACAATATTGAAAGATATTATGTTTTATGTACAGAGTTTCTATTTCTTAAAATCGGTAAACAGAAATCATTTATGGGTAAACAAAATGTATTGGGTTACGCAAATATTAAATAATTACATTGTAGGGCTTTTATTTGACCTATAATAATTTAAAACATTTATGAAAGCAGCATAAAATATTACTTGAGGAGAAGAATTTGTCTGAATGTTTGTCTTTGAAATAAGCAAGTAAATTTTACTTCACCTTGAAGGAAAACGTCTTTAATTTTATTGATTATAAAAGTTTGTAAAATTTAGAGATAAAAGATTTTAATGCTTTTCAAACATTTCCTAGAATTTGAATAATGAGAATTGACTTAATTTAAATGAATATTTACGAAAATGTCTCAGATCTAATGCCATTGTAATTATGAATTCAAATTGCTAAGTTTAAATTTATTTTTAAAGAAATACTATTTGTTTCAGCTAAGTTGTTAAATTTTGGAAAATGTATGCAAAATTCTTCAGAATTAGTAAATAACAACAACTTCAGCACAATTTCATTTTCCAACAAATAGGACACATTTGAAATGATCACAGTGGACAAAAAAAGTGGATAGGTACATTCCTTAGTTTAGAGTAAGGTTTGGCTAATAAGTAGGCGCGCTTGCTCCTTCTTGCGTCTACGATAAGCTCTAGATCTCTTTGCACTTATCATAAAATTAGACTTCTTGGTATCATTTTGTACATCTTGGTCTACTCATTCCACCCATTATTCCTATGCCGTAATTGAATTTTAGTGTTTTGATATTTTGACTTCATAGTGAAATTTTCGACAAATCGTCACTTTCCACTCCACACAATTTTCCAATTTTCTCTCCCATTTTCTTCTCTCTCGTCTCTCTCCTCTCTCTTCTCTCTATCTTTTCTCTCTCCTCTCTCTTCTATCTCGTCTTTCTCACTTTCCTCTCTCTCTCTCCTCTCGTCTATATCTCCTCTCTTTCTTATCTCTATTTATCTCTTATCTCCCTCTCTCTTTTCTCACTCTCCTCTCTCTCTTTCTTCTCTCTCTCTTCTCTCTCTCTTCCTCCCTCTCTCTCGTACTATATCTTCTCTTTCTTCTCTCTATTTCTTTCTTCTTACTTTCCTTTTCCTCTCATCTCTTTCTTCTCTCTCTCTCTCTTTCTTCTCTCTCTCTTCTCTCTCTCTTTCTTCTCTCTCTCTTCCTCCCTCTCTCTCGTACTATATCTTCTCTTTCTTCTCTCTATTTCTTTCTTCTTACTTTCCTTTTCCTCTCATCTCTTTCTTCTCTCTCTCTCTTTCTTCTCTCTCTCTTCTCTCTCTCTTTCTTCTCTCTCTCTTCCTCCCTCTCTCTCGTACTATATCTTCTCTTTCTTCTCTTTCTTATCTCTCTTTCTTCTTACTTTCCTTTTCCTCTCCTCTCTCTCATCTCTTTCTTCTCTCTCTCTCTCTCTCTCTCTATATATATATATATTTGAAAGACAGAATAAGCATGCAAAATGGTCATTTATTAATGTAACCTAAAAGAGTAAATTGTAAATTCATACAAAAATTAAACTATTTTACGTTACGTGAATATCAGCCCCATACCTCTCGAGATATATTCTTATTTAATTCTTTTCCTGCAACAGTTTTCTGTCAAGTTATGCTGAAAGCCTAAACCGAATTCCAATTAAAAGACGAAAGCTTCCTTTTCAGTAAGAGTCTCCAAAATCCAAGGCAATGGCTTAAAGCTCAAATCTAGCAGTGAATGTATTACGATTTCAGAAACGTTTCAACGGGAAAACTTTCGGGCTCGATAAGTTACTTTGTTAAAGTGTGCGTGACTATTACATTTTTATTTTACTTTCGGAAAGACTTTCGTTAATTAATTTTCTGGATGTGGTTATTTTTGTGGTCTCACGTAAAAAGTAATTATCGGAGTCGAAATTGATTTGATTTGTTGCGTTCTACGTGTAGTTCCTTCCAAAGCTTTAATTATAATTGAGAATGTACATGATTGCATTTAAATGGTTGGTTTTAGCGACTTAGTAAAAAATTACTAATACGTTACCTTTGGAAAATTCTTACGAATCTTTCGATAGTCAGACATTGAACATTTATATATTTATTTTGAGAAAGAATGAATTGGGAAGACACTTTTAAGTGTTTAAAAACAAATATATGAATTTAAGTAAAGTTATAAATTTACGCTAATATGTTATATTAAAGTAGATTTTTTAACAACTTACTATAAAGGGTTTAAAAGTACTTTTTTATATTTCTATATGTTAGGTGAAACAATGATAATAGACTCTGTATGAAAGTTCAAAAGAGTATACATTAATCATATAAATTCTTTGAAAATACTTCTGAGTGTTTTTAAGAACGTGAATTTTGCACCAGGATTTTAAGTATTCATATTGTCGCATCAGGGCAACAGTAGGATGTGAGCAAAAACAGAGTTGCCTATAAAATTAATTTTAAATTTGCTGTTTATTCAGTGCTGAATATCTAAGGCTGAATATTAAGGGATTTCAAAGAAGACATACAAATGTCCGAGTGTTTCACTAAATAAAGGCACATTTGGCAAGGCCGAAAACTCATTTTCGTTTTTTTTTAGATGTCTTACTGTTGCTTTGAGGCGATGATATACATTTTTTTTGTTTCTTTGAACCATAAAGTACATAAAATTATAATAAGAACTCAAAGGATCTACAATTTACAAAATTAGTAGAAATAAAATTTTAGTTTTTTCATAGTCAACCATTAACTGTGCATGTAGTTTTTTTATTGCAATATAGATACTTATCGAGATTTCTAGAAACATTCCCCTACAGTTGATATATCATTACATATAGAGCGTTCACGACACTTTAAAAAACATATTTAATAAAATAAAGTTATACAAGTGAGCGAGTTGAAGTTGCACAAAGAAATAAGCAATTATTTACAGGAACTACAAAGCAAATTTTTAGTCACATTTTACACATATTATCACATTGCTCGGTGCCTTAGTTACACAGATTGAAGAGCTAAACACAATATTTTTAAAAACATTAAATAATTTGTATTAAAAATTAATTTAAAATTCATTCATAGGTTATGAGCGTGTTTTACGGGATAAAAATAGTGAATAGTGTTCCGTTTATTTTCAAAAAATGGACAATGGTTTATATATATTTAAAAACATTTTATTTATTTCGCTTTTCCCATTTATTACGATTTGAAAATTTAGTGTTCAGACATTTCTTGACTTCAATTCCACTCGCTGTTTCGCGTCTTCCTCGACATCAAAAAGGTTAACTTTGCTGCAACGTTTCCTAAATTTGATAAAGCAGCACTCAAAACTAAAGATAAAAAAAGCATTCGACCACCGAAAGTGGTAGCGACAGTTTAATGGGCGCAGAATGGTTGGTGGAAAAGAGACCATTAGTAATAAATAAAAAGTTCCAAAATACCTATTTCCCGCTTTGGGCGAGACTCGCTGTCATTTGTCACAGCTGCAACCACATTCGAAGGGAAACAGTTCGAACTCCTCCTATTCGAAATTCGAACGTTCGTATTCTTCGAAGGCAACATCCCAGGAACAGCAACAACAAAACTTTTTTTTCCAACTTCCTTCTGATATGCGAGCAAGGATATTTTGGTTTTATGGGGGGAGCTTTCTTCATCCAGCGCCATTTTGAAGTCGGACATCCTACAATCGAACGATTCGTTCGCGCCTTTTTTTTTTGTCTCAGTAATATATTTCTTTTGTTTTTGTGACGAAGAAGGTCTTTATTCTCATTTGTTCTTAACTTCTTTTTTTATTTTTCTTACTTTGCTCTGCGAATGGGCGGAAGTTGGAAGCGAAATATGATTGCTATTGGTCGAAGTGGGGATTGGAACGTTAATGTGATTTACAGTGGATTGGCCGGACGTTTTGTTTGTTGGGAGCTTTGTTTTTGGGAGCTAATGGCGCGGAATCGAAATGAGTTGGCTTCGTGGGGGTTTCGACGTGACGAAGTGGAAATCTGTTCCAATGAATTTTTCCGAATAAGCCAATCAGAAACGTTCGTAAAAACTAATGCACGGATTCACTTTCTTTTTCCGATTCTAGTGGTCCACACACATAGACGATTTATTTTAATTATCTCAGTTGTTGCAAGAATTCGTCAAATTGAAGGAATATTCGAATTACTTTGAATCAGTGCATGACTTTAACCCAGGCAAACAAAGAACATGCTTGGGGCCCGCCTAAATTTGGGAAATACCTTGTTTAGTATTTGAATTCGAAGATGTTATTAATAGTTTCGATTAAAAAAGTGTAGAAAGAAACCTTTATTTTAAAATGCCGAAACATTGTCATCTGATATTTTTATTTACGAATCTCAATCTTAAATAAATTTACCTGTGCTTCATTTTCTACAAAATAAAAAACCACTTGATTAATTCTTTAGAAATCAGACCCAGTTTTATCTAGAATAATAAAACTTTTAATGTTGCGAAATAACAAATTTAATTTGCTTTATGTATTTGTATATATATTGTTTTCTTTAGTGTATACTATTCTACTTCATTCACTTTACCTGTTTAGGGGGCACCGAAATTCATACTGTGATTTGGGTCCTGAATTATATAAGTCGGGTCTTCCTTGGCAGGACCGGATTTAAGCATAGGCCACATAGGGTGCAGCCTAGTATTCCTAACCACCCAGAAATTAGGGAGGCTGTGGGAAGGGAGGGGGTGGGAGGCGACTGCACCGCATATTCAACCTATGGGATCATGAACTTTAAATCCGGCTCTTTTTCTTGGAATTATTATTTGACAGATGTGAACTTAAGATGGACTATTCATTAATTTCGAGGAAAATTCGGTCTTGGTGTAAACTCTTTAGAAAGTTTCTTCGTATTGCAACCATATATTTATACTCAAACTAGACCTCGTGAAACTTGTTTTGTTTTGAAGTTATCAAATATTAACGGTGATTACAAACACACTTTTAGGAGTGTAAAAGGGTTTCTCGCTTGGTTTAAAACTTTTTAAAGGTAATAAAATAACTTAGTGATGCATCTATGGATTCACCTTGACGTGTTTTATTTCAATAAATGGACTTTGTGGCTATTTTTTTTTATCTAATTGTATAAAGAAAACTTTTAAATTATCAACATATTCATTTATCGGGAACTCAAAACTTTGAGGTCATTTACCGTAACAAGTACTTGGAGGTCAATGTTTTATTTGTATTTTCATCGCGAAAA
The DNA here is from genome assembly GCA_963932185.1 of Troglohyphantes excavatus. Lineage (NCBI taxonomy): Eukaryota > Metazoa > Arthropoda > Arachnida > Araneae > Linyphiidae > Troglohyphantes > Troglohyphantes excavatus. The sequence continues at coordinate 37,561,502 of OZ010673.1, forward strand.
TTAAACGAAAAGTCAAATATCAAACAATGCTGATATGTGCAAAGAACAAAATTAAAAAAAAGTTAAATAGAAAACTATTTATGAGTTTTAGGAATAGTTACACTCGTTTTACAGTACCAAAATATGAATTATATCAAGGTATCATATATTTATATATTCACAAATAATTTTCAAATATTTTCATAATCGTATACTCCAAAAATATGATGATTAATGAGGATCATTTATGTTAACCATTGAAACTTCCATTTTTTTTTTAAATATGGAAAAAAAAAATCTTAATTAAATTTATTTTTATTTTAATTCAAATTACCCATCTAATCGAATTTTTCTTAAAGTTACTAACTTTAAAGAAAATGAAAGACATTTTAACACATGATTCAAAATATCTAATGACTTTAATGCGTTTCTATAAAAACAAACAGGAAATAAAAGAGCAAAATGAAAAAAAAAATATCGTTAATTAGGATAAATATTTCTTGAAATAAAAGTAGCAATAAACGCACAGAACTTTTAGTAGAGAACAAATTACTCTTAAAGAAAATACGAGAAATTATGTTAAAACTTTTCACCCTACTTTTGGCACTTCATGAAAAGAAAACAACCATTCAATGAAAAATAAGAAGCAAACTATAAATTATCCAAACGAAAACTTTCGAAGGTAATGGAACAAATTGCTCACCATTTAGTTCGGTTTCTTCTTTTAATGTAACCAATTTCGGAACTACTTTCCCGCAAGCTGTGTGACGGAAAAATTCAAGTTATTAACGTGAAAGCACACTAAAGCATTCAGTTACTTTCTAATAGCAGCACTTAGCATGAACGTTTATGATTTACTGGAACAGCCCTTAATATGCAAAAGAGTTTTACGAAAAGAAGATATAACACATTTTGCTTCGCAATAAATGCTTTACAATTGTGTAAACATTGGAATCCATTTCCGTTAGGAAAAACGAACAATTAATGGAGTGCAAATAGATATAAATAGTAAGAGCTTTTAAAAATGAAGAATGATTTGACGAAATTCTTAATAGTCACAATTTTTTTGCGCTGCAGCTTTTGTTGAAGGTTAGAACCATAGTGATGTAAGACATACAGAAAAATAGACTTGATATACGACACTATGGTTCTTAAATGTTATTGTATGGAATGATGTGATATTTTGGAATGCTCTAATTTGTTTGTTCTATATCGTGAATTTCGTTAATAAAATCTATCAATGGTTTGAATAAATGTAATCTTAAAAATATAATAAGTAAATTCAAGGAAATTCGGAAACTTAATCTATTGAATATTGCTATTAATTTACACATAGAACCATTAATTTACATAAAGAAACTTATCGTTATTTAAAAAATCTTAATTCCTTATAAATAAGTAAGATTACTCACATATGGATGTAGTATGGCTGCCCGGATGTTAAGAAATAAAGGTTAGCTTTAATTTAAAAATTATTTGCATTAATGTATCAGCAAGAAATCCATTGGATTTCATTTGACCATGTCACCAAAAAAAATTCGTTTATATACAAAAATAAACTTTCCATGTATGTAACATTCTAAAAATTTCTATAATATTCTCCAAACAAAATTCAGACAGCAAAAAGTGTCACTTGATTTCGATTCCAGAGCCACAAGTGTATTTTTTTTCATTGTTCGCAGTGTTTGCAACATCTAAATAGATTTAAATTAGTATTTGTTTTTTTTTAGCAAGATCTTTCGATATAAAATAATTAGAAAACTTGTGTTAAAGATTCTGAAATTAAAATTACAAACAAATAAATAATTAGGAATTCAACGTTTAACGAACGTGGACATTTTTTAATCAAACTTTAATTCTTCGAATCTCGACACAGACGCAAAGTATCCAACTCGTTTTAAAAAAACAATTTTATACCGTTTTTTTTAATTTTTAATATATGCGTAATGTCCATTGTAAAAATAACTAGTTGTCTCATTCATGTAGTTAAAAATACACCTTCACTGTTAAAATTAGGTACTCAAAAACAATTAAAATGTATTTATTTTTGAGTACGTTCGTCGTGGTTCCGTGTACATAAGTTTAATTTTTGAAAAAGACGTGTACTAAAAATGCGTAAAAATTAATAAAAAGAGCAGTTGCTTGCCTAGGCTGCCTTCATACACCACTTTCAATAAATATTGACAATACAACCAAGACTTATTGGGAATAGAACCCAACTCCTCAGGCACTGCAGTCTAGTGTCTTATCCGTTGCACTACTAGGGCGACGTGAAGTAGTTATAAAACGAAGAAATGTTAAAAAGGTGTGCCAAAAGAATGGGAAGTAAGATAATTGAGTTATAATAACTCAGTTTCCATTTAAGAAATCGAGATCAAATAATGTAGAAAAAAATCTTCTGAACAACTATTTTTAGTTTGTCCGGTCGCTTTGTTAAGATCGCTTGAACAGCAGCTGAAATTAGCTAAATTAAATTTTTATAACATACGATTGCTTAAATTAGAGTACGTCATCGCTCATTTACGATGCAATTGTACTCAAAGAAAAACGAGTAGGTTCATGTACTCATTTTTAAGTACCTTATTTTTACAGTGTTAAAATTCATTCTAAAGTCCTAAAAACATATAAATCACTGTTCGATTGATCCAAACTCCCTCACTTGAATTGAAAACCCAAGTTCTTCCTTCTTAAATGTCAAGAACCAGAACCACTAAACCAATTCGCCGGAGGTATGTCTTATATCTTGTATCAATTATATCTTTTCAGAAATTGTAGTATTTCGTATATCTTAGAGAGAAAGATTTCCCCCTGAGGCCCAAGTCACTCTTCTGAACCCCAAGAGGACTGGACGTAGAAGAGCATAGATGAAAGGAACGCTTCCATTAAGAAATTGAAACTCCTTTATTTCCCCGTGCTTTTGTGTTGTTTGAAAGGTATTACTTATACGTGTTCAACGATAAGTAATTGGTTTTGACTAAATGTATATGTGAATGAAAGAAGTTTCGAAGAGGGGATAAGAAGTACAGGAGTATGTGTGGATTGTGTTGAATGGGAGCAACAGAATCATTCTGATTGAAGTATCAGGTTCTGTAGATCGTACATTGTTGACAATAGGTACTTGAAAATCAGTAAAATGTACTGATTTTTTATTGCACTCGGTGCTTAACATGGCTCCTAATACATGAGTTTCAGTTTTGAAAGGGACATGTACTCAAAACTGAGTAGAATGAGTAAGTGAGGGTGCTTTCATTAATGCCTTTAGGCTTGATCACTTTAATAAATATCGACAATTACATTTTATTTCTTTCATAAATGCCTATAGGCTTGATCACTTTAATAAATATCGACAATTACAACCAATCAAGTCTTATTGGGAATCGAACCCAGATTCTCAGCACCGCAGTTCAGTGTCCTATCCTCTACACCATCAGGACGGCACTAAGAAGTTATAAACCGAAGAAATGTTAAAAAAGGTGTGATAAAAGAATGGGAAGTAAGATAATTGAGTTGCAATAACTCAGTTTCCATTTTAGCAATCGACATCAAACGATGTGGCAAACCATCTTCTGAGCTAATAGTTTAAGTTTTTTAAGTTTCATTAAGATAGCTTGAACAGAAGCTGAGATCAGCAATATTTAATTTAATTGCTACTTTTTGAGAAAGTATGGTTAATTGCATTTGAGTTTGTCATACGCCCGTTTATGATGCAATATACTGAAAGAAAATCGAGTAGGTTTAGATACTCCTTTTTATGTATCTTTTTCACAGTGTATCAAATAAAGCAATAAACTTTATGACTGTCCTAATCGTTTCTGATGACTGCCAATCGTTGTCACAAATTTAAGATCATCAATCAAAAAAGAAAGGGCCAGACTATTTAATTGTTTAATAAGTATTTTCATTTTTTCAATACATTTTTGATTTATACTAGTTAAAAAAATTTATTCAAAAGACATTTTTAAATTGCTTCACTTTTAACTACCTTTATTCAATGCTATATTAGCACTCTATCAATTCATATTTCACTCTATCAATTCATATTCATATGTCTATAATCTGCGGAATTTAAAATTAGCAACGTGGGATATACAGATATAAACAATGTGTCATGGCTTTTATGGGGATCCATTAACGCACTATAACTCTGTGATAAATAGCACGATTGAAATAAATTTGCCTGTGTTTGATAAGGAAATAGGCTCGTATAAAATCTTAAAATAAAGCAAAGCACGTACGAGGTGTGTATATGGAGGCCCACGGCGTGAGCGGAAAATATTGTTCAATTCTTCCAGTTGGTGAGGTTTGTGAACAATCCCTATTATCCGCTACATTTTATACGTTAAACCTTCTGGACGTGCTCCGTTACACCCACACTCGATTTTTATCCCGTTACGCACTTCTTTTAAATATAGACATTTATTAAACGCGCCAACAAATCAAAGTCAAAGAAACAACCACGAAATTCGATATCGTTATTTAGAACATCAAACACAATAAGTCGAATATGTAATTATAACCTATTAATTATTCGCCCCCATATTGCCTGCCTTCATTCATCGGAAATAGTTTCAAAGTGAATTTGAGTGATAGCGGGGAAATAATTGAATTTAATAATGAATTTCCCTTTGAATGAATTTATTCATTTCGGCGAAAGTGGTAATTCACTGTATGTAATCAACGTTGGAGACAATACATGGGGGGAGGGGGGAGGTATCTACACCGGAAATGGAATATGAATGGAAGCGTTGACTTGAAATATTCCTTTGTTTTAAAAGTGATTATGCGTGTTCCAGGCGAATTTAATTTGCGGAAATGAATAGGATGGGTAATAAACTGTATTTATAAAATTTTATTGTTTTGTTTATACGTTTTCGTGACTTATGAAAGTTATTTATGCATTGTTATTTGATGGCATTAACGTTAATTTAGTAATGCAGTAGAACCTCTATAATCCGGATTCATGGACACCAGATCCCATCCGGATAATCGAATATCCGGACAATTGGATAATTCACGAAAAAAATTATTTCTTAGTAAAAAATAGAATTTTGATTTAGTATGTAATGTATAATTTAATGATTATTAAAAACAATATCTTTCACCAAAAAAAACCTTTTAAAATCTGGATTTTGCTGATTTTTTCCCGGATCCGGATACTTGGAGATCCGCATTGTTTGATCCGGATAATTGGAGATTCGCATTGTTTGATCCGGATAATTGGAGTTCGGATAATTGGAGTTCTACTGTATACATTTTACTGAAATTGATTATATTAACGAAATTGTTGGTTTAGTTCGATGTGATTGAATTCTACAGGGAAAAAACGATGATTGTCCACTTTCTTTTGAACTAGAGACCGCAGTAGTATATTGGCTACAGGGCTATACTTTCATTCTTACCATGTTTTAAATGCGTAAGAATGATGATATTCCGTACACAAATATGAATCATGATAATGTGACATATCATTCAATTTGGATTGTTATTTTTCTTCTCTTTTATTCTTCAAAAGTATTCTAAAGTTTTGAAACCTACACTATCAAAAATAAAATAAAACAAATCCTTGTTAAATATACTTCAATTAAATTGTATTTCAAACGAACGACATTTTACCCCACTTTTTTTTAAATAAAATTTACCAAACGACCAGATATGTTTTTATTTTCGAACTTTCGTAGTACATAATTCGTAATTTAAGAAATTTTATTCTTCAAAAGTATTCTAAAATTTTATTCTTCAAAAGTATTCTAAAATTTTATTCTTCAAAAGTATTCTAAAATTTTATTCTTCAAAAGTATTCTAAAATTTTGAAACCTACACTATATAAAAAAAATCCTTGTTAAATTTACTGCGATTAAACTGTATTTCCAACTAACAACATTTTACCCCACTTTTTTTTTTTAAAATAAAATTTACCAAACGACCAGATATGTTTTTATTTTCGAACGAATTATTTTCGTAGTACATAATTCATAATGAAAGAAATTTTAGTTAAAGTAAAAGCATTACAAATACGAGATTTTTTTTAATTTTACAAGTTTAAGATATAAATTATCATATTTACGTTTGGAAATCTATGTTACGTTAAAATATTTCTAAACTTCTGCACTGAAACGTTATTACTTTCTCAGAATATAATTCAACTTTCCAATATACTTTATTACTTATCGCACAAACACATTTTTATACAACACCGAAATATTAAGGAAATAGTTCGAGAACTTCAAGGAATGCCAAAAATTTAATATGTAGGGATAAAATTATAAACCTAGATAAATGGAGCGAGTTAATAATGACGACGGAGCTTTAGGTCATCCGATTTCCGCCTTCGAAAATCGCTTTTCGCAAAAGCGAGTCTAACCCTCATACTTTGAGCGCAAATACTAATTTCGCAAAATTTCCAGTGACGTTATTGCGTTAAGAAATCGGAGTTATTCATTTGAGAAAAGAGCTGACTCCACAGTTTTGTCGCTTGTGTACTTTAGGTACTTTATTAAAATGGATTGACTGGGTTTTAAAGCTAATTCACTGAATAAACTAGAAGCGACTTAGATTTCCGAAGTCGTTTACTAGATTTCTAAAAGCGCGGAAATCATTTTAGAACATGTCGAAAAGTGTGTTTGAGCGATTCGAATGTTAGAAATTGTTTTGAATGAAACTATATTGGTTTTCGTTATTTATTTACTTTGAATAATTTTACATAAATATTTGAAGTAGCTCCGGTATTTCTGAAAACGTTAATAATATTTGAGTTCATTTTAAATGTGTATCCCATGTTATATATTTTTTATATTCTTGCTCAAATTAAATTAATAAATGAACAAATTAATAATTCAATTCAAGGATAAATAAATAATTAATTTAAGATTAAATTAATAAATGATAGATCATTTAGATGTTTTTTAGTAGAATATAAAACGTTTAAGAGGGAAAAAGCAAGAAATTGATAGAAATATAAAAATTTCATATTTGAGTTTTCTAACTAATAATTAATGTATAAACTAATAACTAAAAATTATTGTATAAACTAATAACTAATAATTAAAGTATAAACTAATAACTAATAATTAATGTATAAACTAATAAGTAATAATTAATGTATAAACTAATAACTAATAATTAATGTATAAACTAATAACTAATAATTAATGTATAAACTAATAACTAATAATTAATGTATAAACTAAAAACTAATAATTAATGTATAAACTAATAACTAATAATTAATGTATAAACTAATAGCTAATAATTAATGTATAAACTAATAACTAATAATTAATAATTAATGTATAAACTAATAACTAATAATTAATGTATAAACTAAAAATTAAAAATTAATGTATAAACTAATAACTAATAATTAATGTATAAACTAATAACTAATAATTAATGTATAAACTAATAACTAATAATTAATGTATAAACTAATAACTAATAATTAATGTATATACTAATAATTAATAGTTAATGTATAAACTAATAACTAATAATTAATGTATAAACTAAAAACTAATAATTAATGTATAAAATAATAACTAATAATTAATGTATAAAATAATAACTAATAATTAATGTATAAACTAATAGCTAATAATTAATGTATAAACTAATAACTAATAATTAATAATTAATGTATAAACTAATAACTAATAATTAATGTATAAACTAATAACTAATAATTAATGTATAAACTAATAACTAATAATTAATGTATAAACTAATAACTAATAATTAATGTATAAACTAATAACTAATAATTAATGTATAAAATAATAACTAATAATTAATGTATAAACTAATAACTAATAATTAATGTATAAACTAATAACTAATAATTAATGTATAAACTAATAACTAATAATTAATGTATAAACTAATAACTAATAATTAATGTATAAACCGATATAATTAAAATAACAAAAATGACATTTACTGTTTGTTTATAATACGAATAAAATAAATATTCAAAATAAGCTAATTTTAAAACAAAAGTTTAAAATAAGTTCATTTTAAAACAAAAGTTTAAAATAGCTAAATTTAAAGCAAATGATTAAAATAAGTTAATTTTAAAACAAAAGTTTATAAAAGTTAATTTAAAGATACTTTCCGAAATTTAATAAGCAAGTAATGTTATAATAAACAATAAACTCAAATCTAATTTGTGTCATTATCGTTATTCAATGTTCTTTATGCAAACGATTTAAAATTAATTATAAACAATTTTCCGAATAAATTAGTTTTAAAAAAATGCATTCAATTAATTGTATTTCATTAATTATCTAAAGTATTTCCAGTAAGTAAATGGGAACTCTTTAAAATCTGTTTTGAAATTTTAATGGCTTTCAACATACTTCCAAGAACTACATTGTATAACTTTTATATATAAAACAGGGGATATTTTTCATTAAACAAAGAAGGAATCATTTGCGTGTAACACTTTAAAATTGAAAGAGAAAATAAATCTTCATCGCACTCTTATTTAAATTGTTTCAATCTATTATATTAAAATTACAGAAGTTTTGTTCGGTTGTTCCAATCTTTAAGAATAAGGATCCGATTTTGATGAGACTTGGTAAAATAATCGTTTTCGTTCGAATTAAAGTTTAAAATGGGAATTGTTTCAATATTTTAATTATAAGACGATTTACAGCTATAAAAACATCTATTTTATGTATTTTTGCAACTGCCGTAAAAGTAAAAACTTGCTCCAACTAATCGCATCATCTGTTTAACCAATCTTAATAAAACTTTACAAAATCAGGGATTTAGATCAGGAATTTCGTGTCTATTTGTTAAAGATGAATTAAGATAAAAACTCGTCTTATTGAACATTGCGTTAAGAATTTTAAAATACAAATACAACGTTAAAATACTAAAAAAAATCCATCAAATCTGGACATGTTTCGGAAGATAAGTCTCCCTTCATCAGCAGAGAATGAAAAAGTCTGTGTAATAAAATATAAATAAACCCAGAAATTGAAAGTGTTGCCAAAGAAAAAAACAAAAAGACTATTTCAATCGGTTGGAGTTAACTATTGTGTGCCAACAAGCGGGAAATACTGGGACTGCAAATGTTTCGTTGACAATCGAATCAATATTTCTAAAAAGTTGATTGCCAGTTGAACTTGACTTCCTGGAGGCGTTTCATATTTTTAGCAATATTGATTCGATTGCCGACGAAACATTTGCAGTCCCAGTATTTCCCGCTTGTTGGCACACAATAGTTAACTCCAACCGATTGAAATAGTCTTTTTGTTTTTTTCTTTGGCAACACTTTCAATTTCTGGGTTTATTTACATTTTATAACACAGACTTTTTCATTCTCTGCTGATGAAGGGAGATTTATCTCCCGAAACATGTCCAGATTGTATTTGTATTTTAAAGATGAATTAGTTCAACTAAATTTTTTTACTTTCCACTCCTTAGAACAGTAACTTTTTTACATTTTGTAAAAACTTTTATTTTTGCACCTGGTTTAAAATTTTACTAAAAATTATAGAACGCGACCATAGAGTCTTTTTTTTTAAATAAAGAGATTTTCCAGGAGAAATGAAAATTAATAAAAACGCTATTATTAGGTCTTTTTTATTTAATTAACGAATAGGCCTGCTTATTTTAATAGTGAATCACGCCATTATAATTAGCCTCGTAATAATAAAGGATATTTTCATATTATTACAGCAAAACTGCTCAAATTGTATAATAAGAACTAAGTTTTCATCTATAAACTGACTTGTCATTGTGAAATTTCTACAACTCTAGCTAAGATGAAATTATGCAATGACAAACATGAGATATGGTATTAAAAGTTTAAAATTCATAAAATTCATTGTTTAATTTTATTTTAAAATGCAGTCAAGACTAGAATTTTTATTTCATTTGTTTCATTTAATTAATTAAAAATCATGTGCATCGTGTTTCAAACATCAACATAAAAACTATTGAATCTTTAACAATTTACACATCCGGTAATGCGAATATGTTTTAAATAGGTAAACTTATAACATTGGCAGTTAGATATATAAAATAAAATAATTATATTTTTCACCCTTCCACTTTGTTTATTTTTCTCTTTGCTTTCCCCAGCCTTATCCGTTAAGCTACGAGGGCGGCCTGAAAAAGTTATAAACAGAAGAAATCTTAAAAAAGTGTGCCAAAAGAATAGGAAGTAAGATAATTGTATTGTAATAAATCAGTTTCCATTTAAGCAATCGACATCAAATAACGTGGGAAACCATCTTCTGAACAATTATTTTAAGTGTGTCTGGTCGCTTTGTTTAAGATGGCTTGAACAGAAGTTCAGATTATCAATATTAAGCAATACTGCTCACTTTCGAGAAAGTACGGTTACTTAAACTTCAGTACGTCTGTTTTACAGTGTACAAAGTATTTAAAGTTTAGAGCAATAAAAACTTGAAGATAAAATCAGGAAAAATGCCAAAATATCTCTTATCTTTCTATATATAATATTCAAAATATAACTCCGATCTACCTACTTAATTTCTTTTATTTAAAAATATAAATATAAAATTAATAGGGCGTATAAGACTATTTAAAAAAATGTGTCCACAGTTTTTTTTAAACTAATTTTTTTTTATAACAGCTATTGTTTCACTGTCCATGCTTTTTAATATATTTAATGCTTGACAAAAAGTGTCTTTCTTATCTATTTTCCCGACGTGTTACGATAAGACCAAAAATAGAGATGACAAGATATGAAATTCTCAACATAAAAAAGTTTGCATTTTTCTTCCATCGTTTTTACACAACAGTGAAAAAAACTTCTGAAAAAAAAATATCAACCAGCTTTAATTGTTTTTAAGGAATAAATTTATCGTCTTTTGCTATCGTGATATCTTTAATCACTTAAAAGCATAATCACATTGCTCATTTTTGCGAAAGTACGATTACTTAAATTTCAGTACGTCATTGCTCATTTACGATGCAATTTTACTCAAAGAAAAACGAGTACGTTCATGTACTCATTTTTAAGCATCTTTTTTTTACAGTGTTCTTAGTAAAAAAAACTAACTTTTGCTTTAGTATGTAATATAATTTAATGAATATTAAAAATAATATTATTTACCGATAAGTTAACTTTAACATTTACAATGTAGATTCTGCTGATTTGTTTTCTCAAAGGGATCAGGATTCGGTTAATTGGCGATCCGCTTTGTTTGATTCGGATAATTAGAATTCTACTGTATTTCGTCTTTTTATTTTCTTATTTGAATTAGATGTATTTTTTGTAGAATGACAAATATTTAAACTACTTATAATTTCATTATGCAAAAGCTTTTATATTTCTTCAAAAATGTAAACATAAAAATTCTCATTATTTAGAATATCATAAATTTGTTTGGTTTGTAACTTATAAGCAAAACTATAAATAATGTTTGAAGTTTGGACAAATAAACAATTTATTATATAAATTCTAGAGGTTTATAATACACGATATTAAAGCAGTGTAAAATTCTTTTTTATGTAATTTACGCCGATTCTACTTTATTCTAAGTTTTCAAAATTGTTTATTTGAATATAAGAAATTCACTCAAAGACTAAAATATATTTGTGCAGAAGTATTTTCGAGCTCTCGAACTAATAGCATGCTGAAGACAGACATAGAAACTTCCAGCGCCAAAATCGTATTCAGTTTGCAAATGAACCACGGCTGTAGAGCTGTTTTGCATTCTGTATTTCTTCGGAAGCAATACAAACTTTGAAGCGCGTTCTCTTAGAATTCTAGAACTTTGAGTTGTTTTAGTAGGATTCTTCTCCAAAGAACGACATTGAATTTTCAGAAAATTCTCTTATTTGTATCCGAATCCGAGTATACAGATGTGAATGATGGCAGTGGTAAAATTTCATAAAAATTTGAATAGGAAGAAAAATATTATTAAATTAAAAAAAAGAATTAAAGTATATAATTTTCAGAATCATTGTTTTCATTTTATTTTATAATATTAAAAAAAAGTATCTTCAACAATTTAATAAAATTGTTCAGGTGACAGCGAAGTTGACATTAATTGATTACAAACTTCGAGAATGGATCCTTCGTAGTAGAGAAATCATAACGTTATAATCTCGTTAACATCAAAGTGAGGCAAACATGCATGGCTCCAGACACGTGGTTTATTACGTCATTCCATTCATAATTTTTTTCTAGTTCATTCAAAAAAATATTCTGTATTTCATGAATTAACACATTTTCTATTATTTCCAAATCACAAGTCAATCGCGAACGTTTTTTCATTCATAAATTTTGAAAGAAAGTCATGTGCTAGGTGACATTCGGTCTGAGATGTTGGTTTCAGGATTATGACGTTACATTCGCTCTACTACAGTCCATTCATGCTCGAAGGTTACACCCCCTTTACGCCCCCTTTTGGAAGCAGTCACTACTTGGAAATTTTCAAATTTAATTGCTTAAAATAAAGCCAATATTTGTGAAATTACTGATCCTAAATAGTTGAAAAATATTTGCCCAAAAAGGCCAAAAAATCAATTTAGAATTACTAGCGATTTTATGTTTTACAGTTATTCAAGAAATGTTCTTTTTCCGTTTTTTGATACACTTTTTCTCAAAAAGTATATTTCCAATCAAAACGAAATTTTATGTGCTATTAACTTAGTGTAAAATCTACATGTTAAATCGAAATTTTAGTTGTTTTACTAAAATAAAAAAATCTATGTGCAAAAATGTTAATCAAAAAGTAAACACAAATTTTCTATTTTCAAAAAAAAAGTATGGTAATTTTTTTCCAATTAAAAACCAAAATTAAAATTAGGTTCAGCAGTTTAACTACAATGTATTCTACATAAAAATAAAATTTGATGATTGTATATTGAAAACTGTTTCAGATAAGTATACCCTACAAACTTATTAACTTAAAATCCTACAGTTATAAAATTACTTTCTTCATAAAACGTATACTAAATGCAGAAAATATTGGGATCGATTCTTTTTAAATATTGTTTTCCCCCACATGTATAGAACATTTTATCCCAATTGAATTAATAGTATTGTAGTTGTAATGCTTTTTATAAGGACAATAAAAGTACCCATTTTTGTTCAACGCAAACTGCAAGGTCCCCTTAATAAGCTTCAAGCGTATGAAACAGTAAAAATACATACCATTTCTTTGAAATTTATACTCTTAATACATATTGTATAAGTTACAAATTTAAAAGAAATTTAATAAAATTTTTAATTAATTTCGAAAAATCCCAAATATATCTATATTTTTATTGTAAATTATTATCTCATTTTTATTGGAATAAAAACGAATCTGCCCGTTAGCGATGAAAATAAGATTTATTTTAATATAAAAATATATTTAAAGGGAGCTTTATGAAATTGAGCTGTGGATACAATTTTATATTTTTATACAATCGGTTTATTATCAAATTAAATCAAATAATTTTAAATTTGTATTTTTGGAAACTCAAAGTATATAGCAATAAAAGCACTGCATATTTCCCCACCATTATCAAATGAATATTTATTATTTATTTGATATTTAAACGAAATACTAATGAAAAACTTATTCATGCGAATTTTAAGTTGAGTATTTGGAATTGAAGTAATTTTCTTTTATTCCAAAACCCACGAATATCGATTATGCAAAGTGTTTCCTCCACATCATAAAAAAAAAACAGTTGAAGAACAATCGTTTCGAAATTTCAACCACACAAAAACGAAAACGTCTTGAAAGATCCCACCGTGACAGAAGTCAATTGCTTTTCTATAGTCTTGGGACAAATGGCAAAAACGTCAAAGTTGCAAAAAATCTCCAAAAACCCTTACTGTGATTTTTTTTTGAATAAGAAAGAACAAAAAAGCGTTCGATTCACATTCAAAACATTCATTTCAGCAGAGGGGAAAACGTCAGAGATGGATAGGTAAGATAGTAAAGTACAAAAATCACAAAAGTGTTGCAGAAGCCCCAAAAAGATGCATGAAGACTTTATTTCTAAAAATAACTTCTTTCCCGAAATATGAATGTGAAATCAATGGCGAAACGGGATTTTGCCTTTGAGCTGCAGAAAGAAATCAAGAAGTCTTGGGGCAGATTAATCAAGTGAAAGTTTGCGATTTTTTTATTTTTGGGAGAGGGATTGAAATTGCTGTAGGATACCGCGAGTAATTTCCCAGTCTTCGTAAAAACGCTTTCTGCTTCCATGCAAATGTATGCAAATTTAATTCTATATATTCGACTTGTTCGGGATTTTTACCGATACTTTTATGGGAGATGACGGATGAGACACAGATTTTAAGTTTTTTGAGATAAATCATCAATTTTCAATTTGACGCAGAAGCGAGTAATTACCGAACTTCGCTTTTCTCTTCTTCGTAGCATGCGAGAGGAAAATGAAGGATTTATGTAGCTGAAATATTTATGACTCTAATCTTAATTTTCAGAAAAAAAAATTATAATAATCTTAAAAGTGAAAAGATTTCATGATTGAAATATGACTTTTTTTATTTATCTTAATGCAAGTTGCTTTGAAATATATGCAACAGCTTAGTAAAAAATGATAATAATAATAGTTAAATTCGTAAAAAAATAAAAGTGGAGTTTGTTTTCTAAGATATGTCATGGAATAAATATTTAAGAGGGTATAGGACTTCAAGCATGAATGAATTGCAGTAGAGCGAATATGGCGTCATCATCGTGATGCAAACATCTCAGACCTGATGGCACCAGACACGTGACTTCCTTTCAAAATTTATGAATGAATAAACGTTCGCGATTGACTTGTATTTTGGAAATAATAGTAAATATATTACTTCATGAAGTACAGGATATTTTTATGAATGAGCTAGAATTTTTTTATGAATGAATGACGTAGTAAACCACGTGACTGAGGTCATACATGTTGGCCTCACTATGATGTTAGCGAGATTATAACCTCATGAATTCTCTACTATGAGGGATTCATGCTCGAAGGTATAGGATGCCAAATCATCAAAGATAGCCAAAAATGTTTTATTGCTTTAAAAAATAGTTAACTTTATTTTGAATCTAACGACACCAAAATCCTATTTCTACGTTAAGCACAACTAACTATTTAATGTAAATCAGTATCAATCTTTGGTACAAGATTACCTGAATGCGTAACTTTGAACTCATTTATCATTTCTTTCGCGTTTTATCAAGTATAATTGATATAGGTTCATATCTATTCGAAAAAACTGCTCCACATTTGCTACACTGTATTTTTACACATATTACTCAATATATATTTAAAAACAATTCTTAAACACCCTGCATATTGGTTTCACAAGTTCCCTAAAAACACAGACCTTACATATCCCTCCCGGCAGGTACTTCCGTTACGCCGCTTGGATCGACCTTTGTCCCTAATGACATTCAATCACAAGGTCAATCTTAAATCACCCGGACCTTAACATTCCGCCCGCGCAGGACAATTGCATCGAATTACAACCAGCGCGCCAACCGTCGCTATCAGGGCATTAAACTCGGCTGTTCGACCAAATTAAGCAAGTTGCCTGTGACACACCGAATTGAGAGTTGGGATTTCAGGCACCGATAACAGAGGAAGCGACATTAATTGACGGGGATGCGGATCCTTCGTAGGCGCGAGCACCGGGTTGGATTGGCCAATGTTATGAATTTGGGACCAGGTTGATGCAGACGAGAATTGGTAATTAGGTTATCGACAATGCTGCTAGGGGTGATTTTGGGGTTATGAGGGATGGGATGGGGCAAGGGGGGGGGGGGGGATTTCAAATTGAACCTGGGGCTTTAATGTGCACAGGGAGAAGTATCCGCGATTGAATTGGTTTGGTAATGTTTATTGATAATAGTTGTTTAGAATGTATAACGTTATAGCACTGTTAAAAATAGGTACTCAAAAATAAGTAAAATGCACTCATTTTTGAGTACATTCGATGCTTATCATGGCTCCGAATACATAAGTGTATCATGGCTCCAAATACATAAGTGTATCATGGCTTCGAATGCATCAATTTTGAAAAAGACATGTACTAAAAAAATTACAATGAATAAAAAGAGTAGATGCAAGAGTAGATTTATTGGCTGTCTTCATAAATCACTTTAAATAAATATCAATAATTATAATCAAGACTTACAGGGAATCGAACCCAGATCCTTAGGCACCGGAGTCTATTAATTTATCCGTTAAACTACCAGGGCGATCTGAAGAAGTAATATAAACAGAAGAAATGTTAAAAAGGTGTGCCGGAAGAATGGGAAGCAAGATAATTGAGTTGTAATAACTGTTTCCATTTAAGAAATTAAAACTATTTTATGTTTGTCATGCCGTTTTGTTAAAATGGCTTGAACAAAAGCTGTGATTAGCAATATTAAATCACACTGCTCATTTTTGAGAAAATACAATTACTTAAATTTGTATACGCCATCGCTCATTTATGATCCAATTGCACTCAATGAAAAACGAGTATATTCCAGTACTCAGTTTTAAGTATATTTTTCTATAATGTAAATTTTATATATAGCTTCTTAGTAAAGAGAAATGGTGTTATTTCATTTTCATATTTTTTTTTAATTATACCACTTACCAGTCATCTCGCGCATATTTAAATAAACATTCTGGAAAACTATCTATTCAATGAAGATTTAAATAGTACTATTTGAAACAATAACAGGAATTTATAAACGATTGTAGATAAACAGATATATTTACAGTTTTTATGTAGATAGACGTAACAATGTTTCATTGTCCTAAATTTAATTAACGAGATACTTCTCAAGGAATTGCAATCTTAATTAAATTCTATACTTAAGTCTAATGTAAAAAACTTTAAACGCAAATTTGTTCTTTAAGTATTCATTTATTTGCCAGTAAGTAACTTGAAAATTTCCTCTCTAAAGTAAAGCAAGAATAATCTCATTTAACAAAAAACGGAAACTCAATTAAATGCACACCACACACAAAATAAAATTCACCGCTTCTAATTTCAATTACAAATGCAATTATTCGAATAGAATCCACTGCCTCACAAGGGGATTTACAAAACAAATTACCCACAATCTAATAATAAAACACCATTTCGTTAATTTAACCCAGCGTGAATACAACAGGAAGAGAAACAAAACCCCCAAAATATTTGTTAACATTTAACAATTCGCCTCGTCGAAGCAACAGTCATGTACAACGCAATATTTCGAGTTAGACAGTCAGTAATTACAAGCACAACAGAAAAGGAATTTCCGGAACGATTCTCCATTAATTTCGTACCTCCAGGAACTCTAATAGTTTTAATAGCTAACCCCCCCACCAACCCCCTTCGTTCTTCTCTAAATAATCGCGCTTTAATAATAACTGCAACCTCATCGCGGCTGATTGCCACCAACCCCGAGAATAATGCCGACATTAAATTATTACTGCATCGGCCGTCCTGCAAATCACCGAATTATGGTAGTCAGGGATGGCAACACTGATTGATGTCGGGCAACACAACCCGCAATTTATCGGATATTGATGGATAAAAGTTCTCGGGGCATAATAAGTAGTTTGCCCGAATCGAACAGTTCTCTCTTATTGGTTAAGCCTCTTTGCCTTTTCTTATTGGAATAGGGGCTTAACCAATAAGGGAGCTGCACGATTGCATAAGAATAGAATGGGGAAGAATGTGGGAAAGACCTCGCAGGTGTTGGGTTAACATTTAGAAAAGGATTGATTGAATATGAATGTTTCATTTGTAGTGTATGTTGTACCTACGTTGATGAATATACAGTAGATTCTTATAACGAATTTTCGATATAGCGACCCCTTCTTTATAACGACTACTACTAAAAGTCCCAATCAGCTAATCAGTTACTATGTAATAATCTATAAATTGCTATGTAATAATCTATAAATTACTATGTAATAATCTATAAATTACTATGTAATAATCTATAAATTACTATGTAATAATCTATAAATTACTATGTAATAATCTATAAATTACTATGTAATAATCTATAAATTACTATGTAATAATCTATAAATTACTATGTAATAATCTATAAATTACTATGTAATAATCTTTTAAATGAGTTACAGTTACTTTTCGTTATAACGGAAATCGCGTTTTGGTCCCGTGAGGGTCTTTATATCGAGTGCCAATTATATTTAAACCTCTGGGAATTAGATTTTAGATAAGTCATTGAAAATTCATTGCTTTCTGGGCGGTTTCGGGTGTATTTGTTATACACTGAGTGGGCCAAAATATTATTACCTCCTGACGTTATTTCGTATATGACGTCAAACTGTTTCCACTAGAGAGCGAGAGAGCTATGAAAAAGTGATTTCTTACAACGTTAGTAGAAGCGTTTTGTTCGAAGAAGTTGGAATAAAAAACGTGCACTGTTAAAAATAGGTACTCAAAAATAAGTAAGTATACTCATTTTTGAATACATTCGATGCTTATCATGG
The DNA here is from genome assembly GCA_963932185.1 of Troglohyphantes excavatus. NCBI lineage: Eukaryota > Metazoa > Arthropoda > Arachnida > Araneae > Linyphiidae > Troglohyphantes > Troglohyphantes excavatus. Next base: position 37,579,910 of record OZ010673.1, read on the forward strand.
CTCCGAATACATAAGTTTCATTTTTGTAAAAGACATACTTAAAAATGAATACAACGTGTAAAAAAAGCAGTTGCTTGCCTACATAGGCTGCCTTCATAAATCACTTTCAATAAATTTCCAAAATTACAGCCACGACTTATCGGGAATCGAACCCAGATCCTCGACCCCGGAGTCTAGTGCCTTAACCGTTAAACTACCAGGGCGACTTGATGAATTTACAAACAGAAGAAGTGTTAACAAGGTGTGTCAAAATAATGGGGAGTAAGATAATGAAGTTATTATTCAATTTTCATTTAAGCAATCGACATAAAATAATGTGGAAAATCATCTTCTGAACAACTATTTTAATATGTCAGGTCGCTTTGTTAAGATGGCTGGAAAAGAAGCTGAGATGAGCAATATTAAATCACACTGCTCATTTTTGAGAAAGTACGGTTACTTAAATTTGAATACGCCATCGCTCATATACCATAAATTGTACTCAAAGAAAAACGAGTAGGTCCGTCATTTGTAAGTATCTTTTTCCCCAGTGTGATTTGACGGACGTTGGACGTGGGATGATTGGGGGTGTTCGAAGTCATGGAGTGAGAATCCTCAAAACCGCTGCATTTGCGAAATCTTAAAGAGTAGCTGTAGTGAAAGTGTTCAACGACTGGTGTTGGAAAAGCACGTGGACAAAACTCCCGCGCTTGAAACGTCCAATCAGATGGCCGGAGAAAACTACGCTATTAAGTTCTGATGACGCTGGAGCGTAGCCATCTTTAGAGAGAGAGAGAGACTAGATAACTATACTATGAGCAGGAAGTGCCAGTCTCGTAGGCGCACTTTCGATTAATTGTAAATAATATAATATGTAGCCTCTTAAAGTTAATTAAACTTAAATTAGATACACCTGAAGAGTTGGTCTCTTTGAGAATGCTTGAATTTCGATTAAGAGCCTTTTTAGAGTGCTTGTTATGTACGGACATCAGCAACTAAAATAACCGAGGATAATACCCTTCTTGGGATACAATTCAACTGGACGGTAAGCCAAAATAACTGGATCCAATGTGTCCCCTGTGGTCGTTAGCGGCTACTGAAAGCTCGAGAGGAAAGTATTTAGTCTAAGTTTGTAAGGGACAATCGAAGGGCAACAGTGAATGCAGCAAATTACAGAAGATTTTCATTACAAATTCTCTCAAAGCATCTACGAACGTGCTAATCCCATTACTCCAGCGTATGCGATATGGGTATGTTCCTAATATTTTGGTCTCTCAATGTAAATCCATTGCTTTTATTGATAGATTGATTAAGATTATAGATAAAGGAGGCCTGTTTTTAAACGGGGACCCACTGCTATCAAATAGACTCTAAAACATCAAATCGAACTTTAATTACATCGGAATTTTTGCGAATTATTCACCCCTTTAAAATGTACTGAGTACATTAAAGTATTTGTTTTTATTGTATAATCTTCCGCATTTGTTGAGTTTGCCGTTTTTTAAAAACTTTTTATTAACGTTCATGAGACGTTCATTCAACTAGACAATTTTTTTTTATTTGAACTCAAATTATTATAACTCAATTTTTGTTAACAAAAGACTGTTAATTTATTTTTCGAAGTTTTTAATAGTAAATAATGTTAAGGACGTTAATATTTTTTACAGTATAGGGTATTTATGTGTTCGCATATCACAACCTTATATATTCGGGAATCAAACTTCTACTAATAATGAGATTTACGTACAGGTCAAAAGACTTTCATTGAGCAGGTGTTCATTGGCAAAAAGAATGTGATTTGTTCTTATGGGAAGCACATTTATAAAATTATTGGTCCGTAATGTCTCATGATAATATAAAAGCCATTTATATTTCATTAGAAAAAAATTGAATTTAATTAATTAATATCTCTGAAATAGTTAATTAATATAACGTGTCTCAAATATAAATTTTATAATCTTTAAATATATTGATCAATAACTAGTTAAAGTTCCTTCATTACGCGTCTTGCGTTAAATATTCCAAACAGTATAAGTTACTTTCGCTAATTTTAGAAACGATATCGAAAAAAGTTAAAGTTAAGCCTATAATTCCCTGGAACATTTCTCATTCTGTACTTTTACGCAAGGAATGCAAATGAGCAAGTATCGAAATCTTACATGTCTTCTGAAGCAGAGGAACATTTACTTAATGAAAATTCTTTAAATAACTTCCATCGGCGAAAACAGGCTGACGTGCCGATATTCATTAATATGCACGTTTCCAATAACACAATCGTCTGCAGGAAAAAAAAATCCTTATTTCGTTCGAATCGAATTTCATTCCTCACCTGTCTCAGACTGCGTGAGAAGCAAAATTTTGCGCCATTTTTCGATAGAGATGATCGAAATTGGGAATCCCTTCGAATATATCATTCGAATTTTCTTCTTCCCGGGAGGAAAGAAAAACAGGGAAAGCTTTTCTCGTCGGTTGGCTTTATTTCAAAACTTTTGGCGTTAGGAAAGAAGTGAAGTGAAGAAGTTTTTCTTTAAGGTAAACTATTGCTTTTCGCGGAATAGGGAAGAGGAAGACTTTTAACAAATTATCTGGTTCGAAAAAATGTTTTTGAAGAATTAAGTGTAAGATGGTTGAAAGCATTAAAATTATGTATAATTTTCTGCATTTTGAATACTATAAAAACTATATAAGAACATAATAAATATGCAATTTGGTTTACAAAACTTAGTAAATAATGAAATAGATAAATATTCAAAAGAACCACTGCATTTTCCTAATTTAGGGAAATAGAATAATAGTTTTTAACCGATGAAACAAACTGTCAGTTTTAGTAATAATTTTAATTTTTAAGAATAACATTCCTTTAAATATATCCTTAGAAAATAATGTTTTGCAATTAACTTGTAAGTCTTACATAATTCTTTTTTTAACGATTAAAAATTATTTCAACTTCAAAATACGAATTTAAAACATTATTAAAATATTAATTTTGCGTTTTATATATTCTATTTGAAAAGTAAATGTAAAATTTTAGTGCCAATATAAGCAAGCATCGAAAATGTAACAGTTATTTGGAAAGTGACTTATTTTTAAAATTCAGGGCTTGATTCTCTTGAAAATTCATGACATACCTATTTATAAGAAAAGCACACGATAAGTCATGAAATATTGAGTAGGCGGCTAGAAAAATAGGTAAAAAAAAATCGGGATTTTCGATTACCATATCCGATTCATTTTAATAATGTTTCATATCTAAATTTATTTTCATTTTGTTTTGCACATATATTGTTTTTTTTACTTCTACATATTTTGGAAGATGTTTTTCCAGACGTATACAGTCTGGTATATTTTTAACCGCGTATTCTCTCGTTGTCTTTGTATTTCCATACTGTACAGTAAGGTTTCGTTCGTGAATACTTTTCACGCACGCCTGCGCGTTCGTCTCCTTCTTGTGCATTCGGTAAGCTATATATAACTTCGTACATGTCATAAGTATATAATTCTTGGTATCATTTTGTTTGTCTTGATTTGCTCTTTAAGTTTAATATGACGTAATCATATTTTAGTGTGATATTTCGGCTTCATAGTGAAATCTTAGACAAATCCTCACATTTCACTATATACTATTACCACACAATTATTTTAAATTGTCAACTAGAATAATGGTAGAATCCGTCGTTTTCTACAATTTAAGCACACAATCGCCTTTGTCGGTAGATTATAACTGAAGTTACATCGGTTAAACAGGTCAGAGTTGGCCCCGAATTTTGATTCCACCCCACGCGGTACAAAGGTCAGAGGGGAGAGTGAATTAATGGACAACCTGGTCGATGTGGTCTTTCTTCTTTTAACGATGTTATGTAATTTATCTTCATAGACTAATTCTCCTATAGAGTTATGGAACTTTGAAAAATCAATACTTTTTATATCGCGCAAGTTTTTGCCAATGGCTGCTGTACCCCGACCCATTTTAAAGACGTATTCATTTAAAAAATAAATATATATTTTTATAATTGTTAAAATAAAATACAAATGTAAAGCGGTGTAGAATAATAATATTAACAATCTTATTATTTTTATAATATTATAACTATGAACGATAAATAATCAATTATGATACATAATATATAAAATAACAGAATGCGTTATATTCTTGCGTTAATTATTTAATTAAAAAATTTCTTTAAAGCTGTTCAGGAATACCATCTTTGAGATAGTTTTTAGCGCGAAAATTAATTTTGTTTGTTTACAGTTATTTAAAAAGTATTCAATGTACAAGCAAACATAAATAAAAATTATTTTCTATATAACCGATAACGATTTTAGTGTCTTAATAATACTTTACATATGATTTCAAAAAGAAGTAAATACACATTATTTCAAACACATACCAAAAATGCAGCGTTTAAATTAAACAAGAAACTTTTAAATGAGACAGTTACTACGAAAGTTACTTTACTTGTATATAAATATCTCAGAAAAACAGCCGTGGTCCATATTCCCCGGAAGTTATTTTAGGACCTCGAAGTTCGAAACACCCTGGAATGTGATGTGCTTCTAACTATCTGCCATATAATCCTTTGACAGCACATTGATCGATGAGCCCTGACGTCATTCAACATCCCGTTGCCACAAATATTAAGTGGAAGAGGAAATAAAGTGATTTATGGATCAGACCATAGAGGTTCTAACTTTCCGAAAGTCTTTTCCGGCGTTCCACGTCCTGTCGTCTCATTATTGCGCCATGCATAAATTTCAACTGAATGACCGTGGATGAATTATTGTTGGTTTGGTACTATGAGTTGTATCGTGAAATACGTATTGAAGTTGGGAACAAAAATGGGTGGACGTCATTTTTAACAACACCTTTTCTGTGTTGAAATTGGAGTTGTGTTTTATTTACAGCGTAATTTTATCAAGATCGGAAGTCGCAGAATGATTTTATTATTTTCAGTGGTTTGGAAGGGTTTCGATTTGGGAGCGAAAAATGCTCATAATGAAAGCTATTTTTATGTTTTGTATTTATCGATTTTTTTGTAGCGATACGTCGATGAAATTTGTGAGTTGGTATTGTAATGCCTAACATAATGAAAAAAAAATGTTAAAAAACGTTAAAATATGTTAAAAAATCAGTTATGACTAAAAAATATATATTAAATTTTTAAATAAGAGATTACTTTCGAATAAAAAATATTATATTAGAAAATTTAATGCTAGAGGTTTTTAATGTGGAGAAGATTTTTTAAATTATAATTAATTATTTAATTTAATTTTTAATATATTTAATTTTAATTTTAAGTAAGACATTACTTGCGAAAAAAATATTACATACTACATTACCTAACACAATGAAACAAAAATTTTTAAAAAACATTAAAATATGTTACAAAAATCAGTTATGACTAAAAAATATATATTAAAATTTTTAAATAAGAGATTATTTTCGAATAAAAAATATTATATTAGAAAATTTAATGCTAGAGGTTTTTAATGTGGAGAAGATTTTTTAAATTATAATTAATTATTTAATTTAATTTTTAATATATTTAATTTTAAGTAAGAGATTATTTGTGAAAAAATATTGGAAAAATTTACTGCCAAAGGAAAATGAAATAATGGAAAAAAATAGAATAAACAGAAAAAAAAATTATTACGAATTTTATATTTTTTCTTAAGACAGTTCTTTGAAATTGCTTATAACAAGTGGGTTATTAATAAAAGATAAATCCGTATAAAAATAGTTTTTGTAAACTCCTTTTTAATGAAGTAAGAATACTCTTTGTTTTTAATAAATGAAAAATAAATATCTACTTCAGTTAATAAAAATACCTAAAATAAAATTTATGCTTTTTATATCTCAAAGTTGAAATTTATGTAGAAAATTAATTGAATAATCAAAAATTTTTAAACTTTTGATTTTATTTCTGGTTTAACTTTTGATTTTATTACACCTTTCTACATGATATGATTTTACATCTTTCATATGTTGCATCAATAAAACAGGAGAATGATATGAAACAGTAAGAAAAACAACTTAATAAATCTTACTGCTATATCAATGTTATCTATCAATAAAAAAGTTAAATTCCGCCATCTAAAATATATTTTATTAAAATTTTTCCTATCGGGTTTACTTTCAAATATTTATTCACAACATGCATACGGATCTGCTTTCTTTACATCTTACAACGCGATATAATAAAATTTGTCAAGAATTCTCTTTTTGCTAAACAAATAACTTGCAACGAACTTTGAAGTTTAACAACAGACTTTTCATCCCGTTGTTATATCCATATCAGAATTTTTATTTGTGGAACGTTATGAACTTGTTTTTCAGAAAAGCAAAATAATTACGATAATGGATTTCTTTTGGAAATATTTTTTTATGTTATATTAATCAGTTTCTTTATTGATATTCAACAATTTCATTTTTAGTTTGTTTATATTGCACTGCTTTACAAAAGTCTTTGTGTTGAAATTCAATACATAAATCATACATAGCGTTTACTGAATAATATTCATTTATTGAATATTTAGATATATTTTCATGCACTAAGTTGAGTTTGATCCACATTTTATTATCAGACATATATTTAGATTTTGAGATTGATATTATAGTATAATTTAGTAGATTTAGTATACTTAAATATTTTCAATTCAAGAATTTTTATGTCGTTATTTTGTAATATAATTTAGAAATATTTTCCAAACGTACAAAAGAGAAAGTTAAATTACAGCTATATGTCTTTTTAGCCAATTATTATCAAAGGTATTATCACGTGATAGAAAATGCATAGTTGTAATGAGTAGTGAAGAGTAATGTGTTTAAGATTTTCATTATTCTATACATAATTAATTTTAGAAAAAATATCTTGTGATTATTTTAGTTAATGTATATGCTATCTTAAAAAAATTATAGATGGGAAATTTTAGTCATATATCATTTAGCCAAATATTGTTAAAGTTATTATCACGTGATGGAAAATGCTTAGTTCTAATGAGTAGTCAAGAGTAATGTGATTAAGATTTCCATTATTTTAGATATAATTAATTTTATAAATAATATTTTTGATTATCTTAGTTAATGTATATGCTATATTAAAAAGTTATAGGTGGGAAGAAATTATAGTCATATATTTTTTGCCAATTATTGTCAAAGGTATTATCACTTGATAGAAAATGCATAGTTGTAATGAGTAGTGAAGAGTAATATGTTTAAGATTTTAATTATTCCATTTAGAGCGGGGTATTTACTAGATATCATTAATTTTAGAAATAACATTTTTGATTATTTTAGTTAATGTACAAAACATTATAGATTGGAAGTTTTTAGATGGGAAATTATAGTCATATATATTTTAGCCAAATATTGTCAAAGTTATTATCACGTGATGGAAAATGCATAGTTCTAATTAGTAGTCAAGAGCATAGTGTGATTAGGATTTTCATTATTCAAGATATCATTAATTTCAGAAATAATATTTTGTGATTTTTTTAGTTAGTGTATACGTTAAAAATTGTAGATGGAAAATATTATAGTTATATGTTTTTTCGCCAATTATTGTCAAAGTTATTATCACGTGATGGAAAATGCATAGTTCTAATGAGTAGTCAAGAGTAATGTGATTAAGATTTCCATTATTCTAGATATCATTAATTTTATAAATAATATTTTGGGACTATTTTAGTTAATGTATAGGCTATTTAAAAAAATTAAATATGGTAAATTTAAAATATTTTTTCTTAATTAATGTAGTTTTAATTATAAAAATAATTAAAAAAATAGTGGTAACATGAATAGATTATTTGTAAATAAAAACAATGGCATTATAATTTTTGGAAGTTATTTTCTTACTTATAAAATTCTGCTAATTTTAAATAAAAATTGCTTTTGTTTTAACCAGTTCTTGTAATTTAGTTCGAAAAATCAAAGTGGAAAATATTTAAAAGTTGCAATTATACAAAATCGTATTTACAAAAAGACTGAAATGTTGTTGCTAGTTTGTGCCGAAATATATAACTTTCTTGCAATAGTTGAAATTTGAAATGGCCTAAGATGAATTGACTTTCTACTGAGTATAAAACCGATTTTCATTATTTTCGTTCTTTATTTTCTTTCATCTGATCGCAATTTACTTTATTGGTTTTGCGGTTTATTTTTCTTCCACCAAGAGAAACTAATTTTACACTTCGACAATTTTGCACTCTTCTCCGATTCTTTTACAGTTGTTTTATTTTCCCAATAGATAAAAACTTTTTAACAGGTTCAGATAAAGATATATCAATCAAAATAAATAAGTTCCTTATTATTTCGCAAAGATTTAATACTAAGATTTCATCCTGGTATAGATTTCTTTATTGTTATAAAAGTTCAAATATTTACAATTTAAAGCTCTGAAACTTAAGTTCTACACAATCTTTTTTCGAGAAATGTTCAAAATTTTCATTAAAAAGCAACGTTTACTTTAAAGAATTTATTGAAAGAAAGTAAAATAATTAGATCATAAAAGTAAATAATTTAGATCATTATAAAAAGAAAAACTGCACCTTGAAAGAGTTTAGTTTGTATAAACATTCACATGTTTCATAAAGATACGCATAATAAACATAATAAAGGAACAACATATTTTTGTCAAACTTGTTAATTGAATTTGTGTGATTACATTAATTTTATATTTATCATTTTTTTAGTCATTTTGTTCTTTTTTATATGAAAAATATGATAAAATACATAACTATGTATTTTGTTAAGATGAAAAGTAATGTTTTATTATTTTTCAAAACTTTAGTATTTTGTAAAAACAAGATAGAACGTAAAAACTCTCGTTGTTTGTTTTCATCTCATTAAAACAACGGATAAAAAACGCATTCAATTCAGTTTGACACCTCCATTTTTATAGACAAACTTTCTGTTAGTTATTTTATTTCCAAAGTTGATTTTTAAAAAAATGCATAAGAATAACTAACTAAATTAATAAAATACTAAACTAAATAATTGTATGAAATTATGATAAAATACCATAACTATATATTTTGTTAAGATGAAAAGTAATTTGTTATCGGTTTTATAAAAGCTCTAGTATTTTGTAAAAATAAGATAGAACATAAAAGCTCTCGTTGTTTGTGTTCGTCTGATTAAAACAACGGATAAAAAATACACTAAATTCAGTTTGATACCTCCATTTTTATAGACAAACATACTGTTAGTTATCCTATTTAAAAAGATAGTTTGAAAAAAATTCGCGTAAGAATAACTTACTAAATTAATAAAATAACAAACTAAATAATTGTATGAAACTATGATAAAATACCATATATATATATTTTGTTATGATCAAAAGTAATTTGTTATCGGTTTTATAAAAGCTTTAGTATTTTGTAAAAATAAGATAGAACGTAAAAACTCTCGTTGTTTGTGTTCATCTTATTAAAACAATGTATAAAAAACGCATTCAATTCAGTTTGACACCTCCATTTTTATAGACAAACTTACTGTTAGTTATTTTATTTCCAAAGTTAATTTGAAAAAAAAATGCATAAGAATAACTAACTAAATTAATAAAATACCAAACTAAATAATTGTATGAAACTATGATAAAATACCATAATTATATATTTTGTTAAGATGAAAAGTAATTTGTTATCGGTTTTATAAAAGCTTTATTATTTTGTAAAAATAGAACGTAAAAACTCTCGTTGTTTGTGTTCGTCTCGTTAAAACAACGGATAAAAAACACATTCAATTCAGTTTGATACCTCCATTTTTAAAGGCAAACTTACTGTTAGTTATCTTATTTCCGAAGATGGTTTCAAAAGAATTTGCATAAGAATAATTAACTAAATTACGTTTTTTAGTTTAATTTTGGATTATTTTTATTTATCTTCAATTTTACTTATTAGATACTAATGCTTGGTCCCAATTTGTTTTTCAGGAACCCATTTTCTTTAAATGATATTATTTTTAATTTGTTAACTCTTAATTAAATTACTTACGGTATCTGGTTTCAATTTAGCAAAAAAATTCCTCTTCATTTAATTTACTTTCCACTTCGCTGCAATTCTTTCCTTTAATGATCCTTTTAGCGTACTCATAATTTTTTTTGTGTAATTTTACCGAACACTTTTTACTTTTTTTAAGCAATTCTAATTCCTTTCTATTAGTATCAGCACTTTCCTTTTTCCAATATATTTTTGAGAAGTGCCCCAAAATTGGATTGTGTTTTCCAGAAATGTAAGAGAGGGACTTAAAATAAATTTGGTAAAACTTCATATTTTTTTAGTGCATTGAAAATCTTTTGAGACAGTTAATTTTTGAAGTGAATAGAAGAAAATGTCTTCATGTGAAATGATATAAACGGTTTTATAGAATACTGATCCTATTGTAGAATATAGTTAAATAATGGTAATTAAATAAGTCTGTTTTTATAAGAATAAGTATGTAATTTTGAGTTTATGTCGTCATAACTATTTTAAGGAAAATTTGTTGTAATTATATAGGAAAAAATATACTGTTCAACTTTGTCGAAAGATATTTTGCTGTGCATCTGTTTTGCTAGAAACAGTTGTGTAACTATGTTCAATGCAAAAATAATGTAAAACTTTTAAAATGTCTTATTTTAATACTATTATTACAGTGTATTATAAGAGTTTGCAAATTAGAATTTCCTAACAAAACTTAAGTAAATGCGACTATTTTTTTATATTGAACGTATATATAAACACATTTAAATCTCTCTCTCTTCAATGTCGCTCTGGTAGTTTAACGGATAACGCACTAACTGCGGTACTAAGGATCTGAGTTTGATTCCTGATAACACTTGGTTGTAATTGTCGATATTTATTGAAAGTGATTTATGAAGACATCTTATGTAGCCAAGCATCTGCTCATTGTACTCATTTTTGAGTACATATCTTTTCAAAATTGAAACAAATGTATTCTGAGCGCCATGATAAGCATCGAATGTAAAGAAAAATGAGTACATTTGAAATATTTTCAAGTACCTATTTTTAACAGTGTAGAAAGTCTTCAAGGTTATCCCTTAAAAATGCTAGATTTGAGAACCTACATTGAATTCAATCAACCTTCAAAGTACATAATATTCACTCAATGAATCAATTTTCCAACGCTTTAGCTTCAGCCCGAGCATACCACAGATAATCAACGACCGTACTCGACCAACACCACAAAGTGAAAATATATGAGTTTTAACATAACCAATCTATTAAATCGCAGTGGCATCCATCAAATCTTCTAGACGTCCAGGTCTTAATAAAAGCAGTCCCATCCGATTACTGTAAGAACCCAACTCCCAATCTGCTGAGTAAGCGATACTTTCAAGATCTCATCATCGTCCCATTCTTTTCGTAGTCATTCCGCCTTCCTTCTCGACAATGCTATTCCCGCATTCAGGTCCGCTAATCCCACTGCAAACAATTTCACGCGGCTTAACTGCCCTTCTTATTTCAGGGGAAGCGATAAAACTTCTAATTCCAGCTACAGAACCCACTGCTTTTGTCTGGAGCGAGATAAAATGTTTGGCAGTTGGTTTTGAGTATTAGTCTCGGGGACGGTGTGTTTGCTGTTTGAGGTTTATTTTCTTACAATTTTATTTCGGTTTTTACTTCTAATTAGCTCGTATTTTGAAGTGGTTATTTTGCTGTGGTGAATTCTGCTGATATTTGGATGTGTGATGCGATTTTGTTTCATTTCACGGTTCTTAATTTTGAATACGATGCTAGGTTTACATTATTATAAAAATGGACATCGTTAAAACTGATTTTATATTGTTATAAATTAAACAAAATTGAAAAAGAAAACATTTTAATTCACTCCATAAATTTGTTTTATTAAATGCTACGTTCTTAGTTTAATTTTTTAGCTGCAGTTATTGTTTTTAATCTATAAAACTTGTTTTACAACTTTAATGTATAGATAAGTGTGAAGTCGCAATTTTTTTAATGCAAAATAATTTTTTTTGCACCAATTTACTGTGCAGTACTGCTGTACTTTCTAAATGTAAAAATAAAAGTGTTTTCTTATTTTCGTAAATTAAAAATCGTAATTAAACTTTCGTAAAGAAATAAATTTCAGTGAAAAGTTTACAATTAAAGAATGATTGTAATAGCGTTAAAAATATCAATGAATATATCAATAAAATAATAATCAATTATCACTTTATAAATAATACCACATAAATCGTTTGTTGTAATAATAAAAATATACTTTAGTAAAAAAGAACCAATTTATCGACCAAACATATTCATCCAACGAAAGCTTGTCTTAAAGAATAAGAAAGTTCCAGTTAAATGTATTTCTATATATTTAATAGAATTCAATTTATAATTAATACCATATGAATCGTTTGCTATAACAGTAAAAAGATATTTGATAAAAAAAAGAACAAATTTAACGACCAAACATATTCTTCAAACTTAAGCTTGTCGTAAAGAATTTGAAAGTTCCAGATAAATATATTTCTATATATTTATTACAATTACCTATTTATAATTAATACCACATGAATCGTTTACAGTAACACTAAAAATATATTTCTATATAGTCATTACAATTACCTATTTATAATTAATACCACATGAATCGTTTGCTGAGACAATAAAAATATATTTTGATAAAGAAAAATCAATTTATCGACCAAACATATTCTTCGAACGGAATCTTGTCTTAAAGAATGTAAAAGTTCCGGATAAATAAATTTCTATATATTTATTATAATTATCAATTTATAATTAATACCACATGAATCGTTTGTTGTAACAGTAAAAATATATTATGATAAAGAAGAGCCAATATAAATAACAAATATATTTTTGGAACGAAATGTTGTCTTAAAGAATGAGAAAGTTCTGGATAAATATATTTCTATATATTTATTACAATTATCAATTTATAATTAATACCACATGAATCGTTCGGTGTAACAGTAAAAGCATATTTTGATATCAAACGAATGTTTGTCTTAAAGCATGAGAAAGTCCCAGTGAATTATATTCGTATATATTTATTACAATTATCAATATATTAATACCACAAGAACCGTGTGTTATAACAGTAAAAAATATATTTCGTTTGAAAAGAACCAATTTATCGACCAAGCATATTCTTTGAACGAAAGCTTGTCTTAGAGAATGAAAGTCCCGGATAAATATATTTATTTTGCGCCCAAAATCCAACAATGTACCTATTCATTCCTAAAGGAATTCCACCGTTTCTCCCAAGGACAAAACCCCAACACAAAGAAGCGAAGTAATGGGAAAGAACGATCCCAAATAGTTTCCAAGATCAAGCAAATATGCGACACGCCATATAAATAGTTCCAACAACTTTCCGAACATCTTTCCGTAACAAATTCTAAGGGCCGTTCCGATGCCTCCAGGTTCGATTAAACAATTCTTCTTTTCATTATTTCATCCCATCCTTTTGATAATCAACTCATTTCCTAACGAGATACAGGTGAAAAAAGAAAGAAATTTCCTTGGACTGCAGATTAGGTAAATTGATATTCCGCAGGGTATCAGTGTAACTTTTCTATAAGGGTAATTCTTCCGGTAGCTGTATATCAGGCGGATGCATCTTTTACCTTTTTGTGTCGGATTAGGGCTGAGAAGAGGACTTTTATTTGTCTATTTATAGGAATGGCGATGGGGAAATGGGTTTGATTGCGATTATGGCGTGGGTAAATGCGTCCATTTTATCCCGGTTGTCTTTAGAGAAAAGGACGGTTCGTATCGCTTTAATGCTGGTATAATCACCTAAGAAAGCCCTAATTGCGGGTATTCGAACTGTGTGTAATGTGTAGGTATTAAGTTAAGTCGTATATATTATTTCTGTAGTAAAGAGTTCCCTTTTACGCCCCTTAGGTACAATGAATCTTAACATATGAGGCATTAAAAGAAAGATAATTTCATAGATCAATGACAATCGTACTAAAGGTAATCCAAGAAGGGTTTATCTTCGGGTATTGTAGTTGCTGCTATCCTTACACAACACGGACTCCAATAAGGCTCTCTTAATCCAATTCAAGTATACGCAAAGAAACCAACTCTTCAGGTGTATCTAATCTAAGTTTAATTAACTTTAAGAGAGGTTACATTTTATTTACAATTACAGGAAAGTGCGCCTACGAGTGGCACCTCCTATTCGTGGTATAGTTTTCAAGTATCTCTCTCTCTCTCTCTCTCTCTTTAACAAGATGGCTACGCTCCAGCGTCATCAGAACTTTATTGCGTAATATTCTCTGGCCATCTAATTGGACGTCACATGCGTGGGAGTTTTGTACACGTGCTTTTCCAACACGTACATTCAGCTAATAAATATCTACGTTTTTTTTAAATGCGCTTAAAATTCGTTTAAACTTGCTTCTTTTAACAAACCGTTGATCATGCTACCATCTATGAATAAGCAGAAGCGTTAAACTTCTATGATTTTTTGGCTATAAATGCGATGGGGTTGTTCCTGCAATAATTATCGCACGGGTATGCTATTCCTACCAAACTTTTGTTAACATAAATATATAATTATTCTAACTTACTAGTTAGCTTAATTAAACAATTAGTGTTTGTTATTTGTGTTCTAATGTCTATATCAATGGTTCTTATCCTTTTTTCTTCTCTCAAGTGCCCGTTGATAAAACTTTTCATTTATGAATACCTCTTCCTCTCATATCTCCACTCATCCGCCAAGACAAAACAGTTTGTTTTTGTTTGTCAGTAATGGTCTTAAGTTAGCTGCCAAATTAATCAAATGATGACACAAATGGATGACACAAGTTCTTATTTTTTATTTTAGTTACTACATTTATTATTTTATTTGGTTCTTCTCTGCCATTACTAATATTATTTTCGCGTTCCCCAAACGGACAGCCACGAACCTCTAGTGGTACGCGTACCACAGGTACAAAACCGCAGACCTAGATGATTTAGTTAAATAGTTGCGTTAAGTTAAAAGAAGGATAAATGTTTCTCTGTAGTCATACCGTTAATGTTCAATGTTGTCTGTGAATACTGGGCAGTAAAAACATTTGTTTCTACAAAATACGGTGATAAACAACACGATTAGAAGACTTAACCATATCGTGTATTAATAAATATATACTTCAACCGATTCCAAATTATGCGAGCCCACGCATCTGGTAAACATTCAATTAGGCGGGTCGCCTACTAAGTATTGTTCAAGAACAAAGTTCCTAGTTACAGTTTTACACCTTGCCTTGACTGTAATGTTAAATGGAATGACCAACTTATTATTGGGCAGCCCATTGGACTAAGATCCATACAACTTGCCTAAATGATAGATCTGCTTAAACTGTTAAAAAAAGGTATTCAATAATAAGTAAAATGTACTCATTGTTTAATACATTAGTTGCTTATCACGGCTCCCAATACACGAGTTTCATTTTTGAAAAAGACATGTACTTAAAAATGAATATAATGGTAAAAATGAATAAAAAGAGCAGATGATAGCCTACATAGGCTGCCTTCATAAATCACTTCCAATAAATATCGACAATTACAACCAAGACTTTCTGGAAATCAGATCTGCAGGCACCGCTGTTCACAGCCTTATCCGTTAAACTACCATGGAGACGTGAAAAAATTATAAACAGAAGTAATGTTAAAAAGGTGTGTCAAAAGATAAGTAAGATATCTGAATTGTAATAACCCAGTTTCCATTTAAGCAATCGACATTAAATGATGTGGAAAAAAATCTTCTGAACAATTGTTTTAAGCTTGTTGGAAAGGCACGTGGACAAAACTCCCACGCAAACGGCGTCCAATCAGATGGCCGGAGAATTAACGCAATTAAGTTTTGATGACGCTGGAGCGTCGCCATTTTTGTGAGACAGAGAGACTAAAAAACTATGCCACGAGGTCCACGAATAGGCAGTGTCAATCACGTAGGAGCACTTGCCTTTATTTGTAATATAATAATATGTAACCTCTTAAGTTTAATTAAATCTTAAATTTAGATATACCTGATGAGTTGGTTTTCTTGTGTGTACTGGAATTGAGTAAGAGAATATATTGAGATTAAGTGCCTGATGAGAACGGATAGCTGAACCTACAAAGAACAAGGATAATAATGTCCTAGGATATTCCACAAAGCTTGTCACGTCGCTTTGCAGATGACTTGAACAGAAGCTGAGATGAGCAATATAAAGTCACACTGCTCATTTTTGAGAAAGTACAATTACTTAAATTTTAGAACATCTTCATTCATTTACGATACAATTGTACTCAAAGAAAAACGAGTATGTTCAATTGCTCATTTTTAAGTATCTTTTTTTTACAGTGAACTAGGCTAAGTCATTTTCATCACGCTTTGAACATAAAGTGGAGCCTTATCGTTTTTCTCAAGGACCTTTCTATTGAGATCCTTTACTATATATAGGCCAAAAGTAAAATCAGAATGGAAAACAAAAACAAATCGTATCCATAAAAATATAGAAGGCGATTTTTCATCGAGATTCGAATACACTATAAAAACGTAATCACCAAATGTATCACCATAAAGAATACGTCGACGGTGCGAATTGACGGCGACTTCATCCATCGGAGCCCTCCCAGGTGCTGGCATACTGCAGGGCCAGCATCGGAACAGCAGAGAGGAAGCCTTCTCAGGTGCTGGCTTACTGCAGGATCCGCATCGGGGAGATGATAAGAAAATGGCGGAGAATCGGCTCCGTGTCTCCAATGGCTCGTGAAAAAAGATTTGCGAAGGGCGATGTCTCAAAATTTATGACTCTGATCGCAATAGTGAGAGATTTTCCGAGGTATTTTATCTGTAAATGTAGAAGGGGTGTGTTTTTACTAGGAAAGGAAAGAATGGATTTTTCTATCATGTAATGGACTCTTATTTTCTATTTCCGTACTAAATAGTGGTATTGATTTTGAGCAAAAAACGCTTA
Organism: Troglohyphantes excavatus; assembly: GCA_963932185.1. Lineage (NCBI taxonomy): Eukaryota > Metazoa > Arthropoda > Arachnida > Araneae > Linyphiidae > Troglohyphantes > Troglohyphantes excavatus. The sequence goes on from OZ010673.1 coordinate 37,596,811, forward strand.
GGTTTCAATGTCTTTTCGTTTTTGAAAGCGATTACATGTGTTAAAATAAAATGATACGCCTCATGGGATGTGACAGCAAAGATATCGTGAGACTCTGTGTAAAAGGTCGCTGTGACGTCATATTGTTCGCAGGGTAAAGATTAGCCTATTTCACACCCAAACTTGTATGTTTATTTGCTGATACAAGTTTCGAAGGGTGTTATCCAACCACCAATTAATTGGAGCCACACTATATAATATCACACTGTATAAAAATGTGCTTAAAAATGAGTACATAGTGTTTCGTATGACGTACTCGTTTTTTCTTTGAGTACAATTGCATCGTAAATGAGCGATGACGTACTCAAATTTAAGTAATCGTACTTTCTCAAAAATGAGAAGTGTGATTTAATATAGCTCATCTCAGCTTCTGTTCAAGCCATCTCAACAAAGCGACCTGGAAAATTTAAAATATTTGTTCAGAAGATGGTTTTCCACATTATTTGATGTTGATTGTTTAAATGGTAACTGAATTATTACGACTCAATTATCTTACTTCCCATTCTTTGTCCACCCTTTTTAACGTTACTTATGTTTATAACTTCATCACGTCGCTCTGGTGGTACAACGGATAAGGCCCTGGACTTCGGTGCAGACGACATCAGGTATACGGAATCGGTTCGATTCCCGTTAAGTCCTGGTTGTAATTGTTGGAATTTATCGAAAGTGATTTATGTAGGCAAACAACAGCTCTTTTATTCATTTTACTCGATTTTGAGTACATGCCTTTTTTAAAAATGAAACTCATGCATTCAGAGCTATGATAAGCATCGAATGTAATCAAAATTTTTTACATTTTACAGTTTTTTAATTACCTATTTTTAACAGTGCATTGGTATTTAGAAGAACATACCTATCATAGTTTGCTTTTTTAAAGCAATTATTCGGAAGGAGATTCAATGATTTTGATCAAAACTTATAGTGAAGTCCTTTTTAAGGTGTTATTAGGGTTTGAATATGGAAACCTTCAAGGAAACGTATAAATATAAAAACATACAATATTTTAAGTATTAGGGATCATGGGGGAACCACTGAGCTAAAATAATAATAGACACTGGAGCGAGGACTAAGCGTGCGCGATCATATTACACCTTTTTGAGAGAAGGTAGAGAAAATAGTCCTTTTACATAGGTTTGCGTTGATTTAAAAACGCATTTGGCTTTCAAAAATACATTAAATGTTACAAAATTAATGTTTTTCCATCCATGCTTACTTTTTTACTTACAAGAAAAAGAAGAAAAAAGGCACCGAAAAAACAAGGTTTAAACCTTTTGTGACGTCACGTGAGACTCCCGCATAGCCAAGGTAAGAATGTTTTCTCAACTTTTATTCCGAATTATATGCATCCGCGCCGTACGGTAAAGTACTTTATTGCTCAATGGGAGTCCTCGTTCCAGTGTTTATATTATTTTAGCTCAGTTGGGGGGACACGATGATATTTAATTCTGAGTGACTGTGCTAAAAAAATATAAACTAAGTTTCATTTATAAGATAAAAACTCGGCTTATAGAACATTGCGTTAAGAATATTAAAATACAAATACAACGTTAAAATACACACAGTTAAATTACACACAGACTTTACATTTTCCGCTGATGAAGGGTGATGTGTCTCCCGAAACATTGTCCGGATTATACTGATTTTTATTGCGTATTTTAACGTTGTATTTGTATTTTAATAAGTTTCATGTGTTGTTACATTCTAACATTGGCACTTTTTCAGCGTTTTGACATAAATATCTCTATTTCATAACTTGAAAGTTCAGCCCTGTAATAAATATAAATCGCTGATATATCAATTTCAACAAAAACATTCATCGTTTTCCACATGGTTGATTTATACGTTATTATCCCTTTTGGAAGTCAAAGAGAAATAAGACTCAGTGATTCTGCACTGAAGATATATTCAGAGCCTTCTTCGAGCCAAAATGATACAGAAATTATTGGGCAAATGCAAATAAATATAAAATTTAAAAATAAGACTTTTGCGATAGAATCGCAATTGTTAGAAACTGTTTCAGGTGAGGGATCCGTGAAATCGAAAGTAGTGAAGGGTGAAATATATGGAGATAAAAACATTTTCAATTTGAAATTCATTAAATAAGACAAAATTATATATAAAAAAAATTCATTCATTATTTAATAACAAATATTTCTCATAAAAATCAAAAACAAATGAATTACACACATATTCATCACCTCAAATCCTGCATTTAAGAATGACAAATTTAATAAAACAGCCGCATTCTTCCAAAATTACCAATTTAAATAGCAATGTTTATTTTTTTTATCGCTACATCAGCAATAAATAAATCATACGAACTTAACTGATTTTAGTAGCTTTTATTTATTAATAATTTGTTTTCGCGTCGAAAATCATATGTATGCTAATTTCAGGAATGTCATTAGCATTTCAATTTGCGTTTTAAATTGATTTTCTGATTCCCAGAGTCGCATTTACCACATAAATAAATAAACTTCATGCTTCACACATTCCAGGATATTTTACGTAACCATGGAGATAAGATTTTTTTGGAAGTTAATTTAATCACTTCCAGAGATTTAAAGAGTTTCAATTTTTGGGTGTCCGTTTCAATTTGGGTAGTTTCACGAAATTAATTTGTATCAATAAAATTTTATTTTTATTTAGTTTCGCTCTTATTAGTTAAAAATTAATTTAGTTTAATTTTATTTTTTAGTTAAAAAAACTGGATCTGGCTGTATTGGATCAAGGCAATGAAAGGCAAATCAAGTCAAGAAATGCTTTATGTGAAAAGTTATTTTTGTATATGATATACACAAATAGGGATTGGTCACCAAATTAAACCTGATCAACAGAAGGTTGATGAACAAGCTATTACGTCTGACGCTTCGGGTATATATCCAAGCTTCAAACCGACTTTGCTTCACTGTTAAAAATATGTATTCAAAATTAAGTAAAATGTACTCATTTTGATTACATTCGATGGTTATCATGGTTTTGAATACGTCACTTTCAATTTTGAAAAAGACATGTACTCAAAAATAAACACAATGAATAAAAAAAGCCAATACTAGTCAACATAGGCAGCATTCATAAATCGCTTGCAATAAATATCAACAATTACAACCAAGACGTACCGGGAATCGAACCCAGATCCTAAGACACCGCAGTCCAGTTCCTTATCCGTTGTAACACCACGGTGACTTGAAGAAGTTATAAACAGAAGACTTGTTTAAAAGGCGTGCCAAAAGAATGGGAAGTAAGATAATTGAGTAGTAATAACTCAGTTTTCATCGACATCAAATGATGTGGAAAAACATCTTCTGATTTAAGTTTGTTATGTCGTTTTGATAAGATGTCTGGAACAGAAGCTGAGATTAGCAATATTAAATAACACTCCTCATATTTGCGAAAGTATGGTTGCTTACATTTGAGTAGGTAGTCGCTCATTTACGATGCAATTGCACTAAAAGAAAAACGAGTAGATTGAGGAACTCATTTTTAAGTACCTTTTTTTGCAGTGTTTATTTCAAGATTTTAGAAGCATTCTCGCTTAATTATTGAACTAAAATCCCATTTATTTCCATGATGTGTTGGAATGGATCACCGTTAAAGTATAATAAGGCGATATCATTCTACCCCATATGGCTGATTTTAAAGTTGGCGTCACCGAAATGAAAGTCAATTTCATAAAAGAGAATTCAATATTTCATTTCATCAATACACTTTTTATATTTACCGCATAAACTTCTTGTTAGACTTCTTTCTAGCTTCTCAGGTGTAATAATTGACGGTCCCTAATAGTAAATGTCATTCTAATAAGAATCTTTTCAATCTGTCTCCCCTCTAATTCGATTTACCTTGCATTGAGGAGCGCGACCGCTGCAGGGTTAAAGTTATCCAGAATCACCGAGTTCGTTCTTTCAAATTCAATATTAATGTCTATTTCTTTTGTTTCACATAGTCCCGACACACAAATCGTGTTGCATTGCAATACAAATTTATATAATTCCCATCTCATCTTAAATCAATTCCCGTTTGCGTTCCAAAACACGTTCTCCTCTAATACTCGGGAGACATGAAATAGCGTTTAAATCACCTATTATCGCCCACTGTAGGATAACATTAAAGATCCGGGCGAAAAAACACAATTCCCATGCGTGGTTTCCGGGTAGTTGTGATTACCATTGTTGTCGCTAACAAATATCCATTGTCGAAAAGGGACTTACAATAAATCCATTCGGTTGCACAAACTTTATGCAGTTAGTATTCGAATATTTATTAGATATTTCAACACCAAAGAGAACACAGAGTGGTTTGTAGAGAAGATGATTTAAAAAGTTTCGAACTGTGAATTAAAAAAATATGCTGGGTTTAGTAAGAACATTCTATAGAATTCGAATCTTCAGGTTGCATGTCAAAAGGTTTTTTTTTTAGAAACACAATCTTATGCTTAAAGTGTGCGCGGTTTTATTTAAAACATTAAATTGACGATTTGAGACAAACGATGTATTTGCATGTATTTTTTCGCTGAACTTTTAAAGTTGTGAGAACACAGACTAGTTTGTAGAGAAGTTGATTTAAAAAGTTTCGAACTGTGAATAAAAAAAATATTTGGGGTTTTATTAGAACATTCAATAGAATTTGAATCTTCAGGTAGCACGTGAAAAGGTTTTTTTTAGAAACACAATCTTCTATTTTAAGTATATGCGGTTTTATTTAAAACTTTCTTGACGATTCGAGACAAATGATGTATTTGCATATATTTTTTCACTGAACTTTTAAAGTTGTGAGAACACAGAGTGGTGTGTAGAAAAGTTGATTAAAAAAGTTTTTAAATGCGAATTAAAAAAATTATCTTGGGTTTTGTCATTTATAGAACATTCTACAGAATTCATTCGAATCTTCAGGTAGCATGTCACAAGTTTTTTTTTAGAAACACAATCTTATACTTTAAGTGTGCGCGGTTTGATTTGAAACTTTCTTGACGATTCGAGACACATGATGTATTTTTTCGTTGAGCATTTAGGTTGTGAGGATGGTGAGTTTTTTTACATTTAAGAAAATAGCGGGTAACAAAAGGAAAAAATAACACTTTGGTTTTGGGATAAACTCTTACGTAGCTTTCATTAATATCAATCGTAAAAGTAAATAAAAACATTTTTAATTAAACTGGTTAGTACTGTTTTGAGCAATACTTAACAATGACCGTCCTTTTTTTAAGAGCTTTATTTGTTCACTCATGGAATTAAATTTTACCAGAAAAAGTAACTTTCATTCATAGTCTATTTGAAAAAAAGTTAAGAATATATTTCATTCGAAATTATAAAAATACTTTTAAAAAAAACTACTATATAATGATCTTTTTTTTATGTTGGAGCTATGTAAACATTTTTGATAATGTTTTGGAATGAATAAGTCCCAAATGTTTTTTTAATGCCAATGCAGTTAAATTTTGATTTGCAATTGCTATTGTACAAGGATTAAATTTTGTAAAATGAAAGGAGTATAAAAATATTACTAAAATCGGTTAATTTTCACTGCATTTTGGGATTTTCCTAACGAGCAACTTAAAAAGTTTATCTCTGCCTCTGATTCCTGTAAGATTTTTTTTTGCTTTTTGCAGATACTTGAGCAAAAATTCGTAGAAAATAAAGTTGCCTTACCGTGCATGAAATATTTTCGAAACTTTTCGTTTGGAATTTCGACTTACACACAAAAGAAAAGTAATCAATATTGCCTATAGGATACTCATTCATTTGTTTTGATATTAGGATATAAAATCAATGAAATGGAATTTGGGATCCGCAATAAACAATAAATAAAAATTCTGGAGAATATTTCTGAGACAGTTATTGCTTTCGGGATTAATAGCTTTGACAATCGAAAATTCATAAATCCATATTAAGGGAATGCAGGTTTCAAATCACCGAGGGGAAAGAATGGTTTTTGTCAAAGTTAAAGTAATGTTTGGTCTTGGGTAGTTTGTTTCTTTTTTTAATTCAAATAAATTGATAAAACTAAATTTGCCATGGTAAAAGTTATATATTTCCTAAAATTCAATATAATTTAGGAAAATAGGAATTGAATTTATGAGTTTTATGACTGATTTTTTTTTATTTTGACAAAATAATAAGAAATTTAAATATAAATTAGAAACGTGAATAGTGGATTGGAAATATCATGGAATAAAGAAATAAAAGAATAAGAATGTCGTGGAAATGAAAGAATAACAAATTTAATGCTGAACTTGTTTTGATAAACAGTTATGCATTATTATATAAGAGTTTAAGAAGTAAATAATAAATATTAAAATTATATATTAGAGAAAAGAAATTGACTTGAGAATATTAAGAAATATATAAATATTTCTGGTAACATGAAAATTTTGTATAAAAATATTTTTTTTTAACATAATAAGATTATTATTCTTAATAAGTCCATGTACGTATTAGCTTAGAAAAGTTTCAAAAAACCTAATTTTTCTCTTTATGGGAATAGTTTGGACATGACTGATAATTAACCATCGTAACTTGATTAGCACAAGAAATTTGTAGCGGGAAATAAGTATTTTAGGGTGCATTAGTTTAAACTTAACTAAAACAATTATTTTTATAGAAGAGCAGGTCGTGTCTGCTTTTAGTCAAGAAGTATTGGTATTTATACAAAACTAATAAGATATTTTAAATGTAAAACCAATACAATAGAAATCCAATTATCCGGGTCAATTGGGACCAGATGCCAACTGGATAATTGAATAATTCACGAAAAAAGGGAAATTATTAGTAAAATAGTAAAAAAGATGAGTTTTGCTTTAGTATGTAACGAATATTAAAAACAATATCATTGACCGATTAGAATTTTTTTAAATGTGGATTTTGACGATTTGTTTTTTATCAAAGCGATCCAGATCCGGATAATTGGTGATCCCCCTTTGTTTGATTCGGATAACTGGAGTTCGTATAATTGGACTTTATTGTATTTTAAATGAGGATTCAAAGTGAGCGACAAAAAATACTTCTCCGGCGATAATTCAGGACCAGAAATAATCCATTGTATGTTATTGGTCCTTTTTTTATCGATTCCGTTATTATTATCCATTTATCGATTTCGTTATAAAACACAGTTTATAGTGACGTCAACGTAACTGTAATAAAACAAACAAATAATGTATTTGTAAATAAACTTAATTCGTAGTGAAAACACGTATATTTTAAAAAACATTTTAAGTATCTGGTAAATTTAATAGGACAGTATCACGTTATAATTAAATCACCAAGTACGAATTAATGAGAAAACTATTAAATAAAAACATTTGGCGTTTCCACATGATTGGAAACGATATTTTAATTCGCTAACTTCAACACTAACATGAATTATTTCGAAGCTGAAACTAATCTAAATTGGATTTTCTTATAAAAAAAAAAATAATAATACACCAAATTTTGTTAAGGTCGTTTTATAGCTCTATTGAGGCATATTTCATAAACATATAATCAATCTATATTTGCTCGGATAATTTATTGAGATATACGTATTGGAGATTTATTGCAAATTAAATATAAATGCAAGGTAGTGAGGTGCATGCTTAAAAATATATCGCAAATTTTATCCAGATATTTAAATTGGCCTTTAACTCTTAAATAGTAGGTAGTATGCAATTTTCTCACTCCCCAGTTTGGTGTTAGGGAATATAATTTTAATCATCTTGCTTATGTTCATAATTACTGCCATAAATGAGTTTAATTATGCTTGATGGTAGTTTTAAACTATTTTTATGATTTTAATTATTTAATGTTTGTTGTTGTGTGTGTGACTAATGCATAATATTTTGCAGTCCAAAAATATCCATCCATATAAGATATTTTACTTAGCAGGGTGCCAATAAACTCAAGGTTGAAACCTTTTTATATCTAAAATAACATTTGAATTTTAAGTTGAAATTGTTGCTAATTTCAAAATTAGTTTAAAAGTACGTTTTATGTAAATATGTAAGCGTCATTTAAAGTGCAAAACTGCAGAAAGTAAGTAGAGCACATTTGGACATTTAAATATAATGCTGAAATTTAAAAAAAATATGTTTTACTACAATTACTTTTAGATTCACTGTGTTGAAAATATTAATCATTGTAAAATCTTTTTTATTTATTATTAAAATCTACTTAGTAAGAAAATAAAGGTGTGCTAAAATAATGCGAAGTAAGATAATTGAGTAATATAATAACTCAGTTTCGACATAAAAATGTGTAAAACCATCTTCTTAACTACTACGTAAAGTTTGCCAGATTTCATTATGATTGCTTGAACAGAAGCTGTTGTTGACAATATTAAATCACATGGCTACTATTTGAGAAAGTACGGTTACTTGCATTTGAGTATTTCATACGCGCCGTTTACGACGCAGTTATACTTAAAGAAAAACAAGTAGGTTAAGATACTCATTTTTAAGTACTTTTTTTACAATGCAAACTTTTAATTCTGAGCATAATAAAAGTATTATTATGTTATTAGTTTTTTTAATAAATACATAAATATACTTATTTTCATTAAACTGTTATGTGGATGGTAAGGAATCAAGATAAAATAACATTTTACGTATTTTTGAATATAAACTTACAAATATAGTTATAAAAAATGTTTGAGAATTGAAATCTATGTTTAAAAATCGAATAGATATTTTATAAAAATCAGACATATTTTTAAAGAATGTCGTTGCAATAAGAAAAAGAACAGGCAAAAAGACAAAAGTAACTGATCAAAATGTCCACTTTTAAAAGGAGATATTTTTCTCCTAGTGTTTGTTTGTATTGTTTCTTATGTGAAGTCAAAATGATTTATATACGGTACCGTTTAATAATTTGTCACTTTGGGAAAATATACGACGTAAAACTGTGCGCCTCATGTGAATCAATTATATTGTTAGAAGAAATGACGCAAATAACATCTGAAGTTCGATGTTTTTTTTATTTAAAATTGTATCTATAATCTTAGACTTATTTATATTCTGTCAAATACAACTGGAAATATGGAACATTTATTTTCAATTGAATTTCAGAAACTATATTTTTCTTTAAGTTAGCTATTTATTCTACGTTAAATTATATTGTTACAAAGTTTTCTTTTTAATGCTTTTAGAATGATTTGTTTAGAAATATAAAAAAAAATATCATCTTACATACAATTGAAAATTTGAAATCGGTTTGAAATATTATACGTTCGAGACATGTTATCTGAATGCTTTTAAGCGATTAAAGATATAACGATAACAAAAGACGATAAATTTATTCCTTTAAAAAACAATTAAAGCTTGTTGATATTTTTTTCCGAAGTTTTTTTACACTGTTGTATGAAAACGATGGAAGAAAAATGCAAACTTTTTTTATGTAGAGAATTTCATATCTTGTCATCTCTATTGTTGATCTTATCGTAGCACGTCGGGTAAAAGAGATAAGAAAGACACTTTTTGTCAAGCATTAAATATATTAAAAAGCATGGTCAGTGCAACAATGGCTGTTATCCAAAAAAGTTTTTTTATTGAGTTTGGAAAAAACAGATTTTGTTTTTAAATAGCCTTATACGCCCAATTAATTTTATATTTATATTTTTAAATAAAAGAAATTAAGTGGGTTGTTTCGGAGTTATATTTTGAATAATATATATAGAAATATCAGAGATATTGGGGCATTTTTCCTGATTTTATCTTCAAGCTTTATAACTCAGCTCCCATATATAAACTTTAAATACTTTATAAACTGTAAAAAATTTTACATAAAAATGAGTACCTGAACCTACTCGTTTTTCTTTAAGTACAACTGCATCGTAAATGAGCGATGACGTACTCAAAATTAAGTAACCGTACTTTCTAAAAAATGAGAGAGGGGATTTAATATTGCTAATCTCAGCTTCTGTTCAAGCCATCTTCCATATTATTTTATGTGGATTGCTTCAATGGAAACTGAGTTATTATAACTCAATTATCTTACTTCCCATTCTTTTGGCACACGTTTTTAACACTTCTTCTGTCTATAACATCTTCGCGTCGCATTGGTAGTACAACGGATAACGCACTGGACGGCGGCGCCAGAGTATATGGGTTCGATTCATGGTAAGTCTTGGTTGTAATTGTCGAAATTTATTGAAAGTGTTTATGAAGGCAGCCTATGTAGATAAGCATCTGCTCTTTTTATTCATTGTACTCATTTTTGAAAAAATGCCTTTTTCAAAATTAAAACATTTATTTGGAGCTATTAAGCATCGAATGTACTAAAAAATGAGTAAATTTTACTTATTTTTGATAAACTATTTTTAATAGTATATTAGTTTAGAAATGAATATTCAAAGTGTTAACCTACTAACACTAAATACAATGATATAACGTCCTTCGATCCCCAGTTTCTCCAGCAATGTCACGAATGTTAAATTCATAAAAATATCTAATTTTACAACAATTTAAATAATTTAATGGTTTGAGGCATAACCAAAAACTATCCCTTTAGATTCACTAATATTTAGAAAAAATCATATATAAAATGGTATATACAGGGAATTTTGTTTGAACCTGTAGTTCATTTTAGTCATTACCATCTCGACTTCAACAAGTGGATTGCAACCCTTAAATTGAAATTTGCATTGAATATTTATAGTTTGATTTAAAAGTGCCACAGACCACGGACGGATTTGGGCATAGGCTCCATAGGCTGCAGCCTAGGGGTTATACCTCATCACACACCAAAAAAACCAACAGAGAAAGATAAAGGATCCATGCTCGAAGATTGAGCTTGAATAATATAAACTATAAGCACTGGAGCGAGGACTAAGCGTTTCCGACCACTTTACTCCTTTTTGAGCCTTTAGTAAAACTTGCACCTTTCTGAGCGAAGGTAAAAAATATAGTCCTTTCACATAGGTTTGCGTAAATTTAAAAACGTATTTCTGGCTTTCAAAAATACATTAAATGTTACACATTTAATATTTTTCCATACTTACTTACAAGAACAAAATGGCACTAAAAGAACAGTTTTAAATCTTCTTGTGACGTCACGTGAGACTCCCGCATAGCCAAGGTAAGAATGTTTTCTCAACCTTTATTCCGAATTGTATGCATCCGAGCGGCACGGTAAAGTACATTGTCACTAAATGGGAATCCTTATTCCAGTGCATATAGCTATATCATCTTCTATCCCAGTGTTACAAACACAAACATCTTGGAAATAACTTCGGTTGTTGTGTAGATACATACCACAACTCTTGAGATATCACTATCTAAAACATTCTGGACTCGAAAATTCATTCTGAATAAATCCTAGTTAAACCTACGGATTTAAATACCGGTCTGCTTTAATGAATAGGAAGTTGGTTACATGATGTATCTCCGTGAATTAATTTGTTTTGATTAATTCACGATTTACTTTAGGAAGTGAATGACAGACTAAACATGTTTAATGCTAGTTTAATTTGTTACGTTTATAAAATTCAAACCATTGCGTTTTAGTTATTGCACATGAATTGTATAAGCTCTGTTAAATTTCTAATATTATTCATAATCAAAAGCAAGTAAATTTTATAAAAGTATTTATAATTTTTCTTACTAATTCAATAAAAATATTCCGATAGAATGTTCCTGTAAAATATTTTACGAAATTCACACCCCTTAATTAGTATATTTTATCCCATTCATATATAACCATAACTAAATAAATTAATGATGAAATATTCGCCGAACCGAATGATAATGTTCGAAAATGGCGCCCAGTGGAATAGCGCCGCCATCTTTAGAAGCGTGAGTTAAAACGCGATTCTGCACGCTAATACTTTTCGTCTAATTTGAATTTCGAAACAAACCCAATCAATTGGGCTCCCTCGGGAGGACTGAGACCTAATGGTCCGTCGGATGATTGTGAAAGTATCGCTAAGAAATACCGATAAAGTTTCGGAAGAATCGGTGAAATGATTCTTCCTTTGCCGATGCTTAAGGGACATCTTCATTGCACTTTGAATCGATTAGGGTTAAGGAACACGCGATTCGCGGGGTTTCATTTGTCGGCATAAATTGAATTCAAAGGCTATGTGTTACAGCAAGGACACTATTGAATCCTACTACAACTAGTACAGGGTGGACACAAATTGTTTGTCGATGATCATTGATTGGCTGTATCACCCACTTTTAACTTAGAGCGAAGACACTATAGGTATTCTACTGCAACTAGTACAGGGTGGACACAAATTGTTGGGCTATGGTCATTGATTGGCTGTATCACTTTTAACTGTGTTGGCATGATAAAACACTATTTTTACCCAACTATACTTCGCTTACATTTTATTTATCAATTTCCTCATTTTTTAATGAAATCGAGAACTCGACGACTAAAGTTGGCTTCTGAGACGTATTTTTATTGTATCAAGTTATGAAACGGTGATAGTCGGTCAAAAAACGATAATTATATTAAAATTACGTGCATGTCTTTAAGGCTTGAAGTTTGATTTTGTGTCTTCTTCGAAATTCCTATGGACTAACAGTCATCGGTCTTCCCCTGAACTCTTCATTTGCAAACGAAACTATTTTACAATGTAAAAAAATATGGTTTCATCCAGTTCTAACAACATCTTTACCTGCTTGAGACAACTAAAAAATATGCATATCTTTGCAAATATTAAAATAGCTATACGTATTCCAAAAACACCTCCTACTAGAACTTCTACTAAACCGATATTAATACTTAAGACCTGCGGCTATGGAGATGTACACAAAAAAACAATTTTAATTCGGGATCAAATATTGTATATATTAATTTTTTAGAAGCTCTTAACTTCTATAAATCAGATAACTATGGCACTATATTCTTATTGTAACTAGCAATATTTGCTTCTTAGGCCCATTACACAATTATTTCGATTTATTTTTGATTGATGCTGTAATACACCATGGCAAATTTAAAGTGTCAAAGACACAATTAATTTTTTGTTGGGATTTATGAGTTTCGAGTTCGTTTGGTTTGGTTTGGTTGGTTTTGTTTATTAACGTCGCACTAGAGCTGCACAGTCGGCTATTGGAGACGGTTCAGGGTCAATCTCGAAGGAAAGACCCGGGAAGACATACACATTCACACACACATTCATACTTGCACCTCGTTATTTTAGAACCATGGTCAGATGACGAGGAAACACCTGAACTGGCACCCAACGCCTTCAATAGACGTCGGGACTTTGGACCCCGATCAGATGTATCGTGCACCAGTCCCATATACACGTCAGTATAATTTGTTGGATATTCTGGAGGACTTTCTAGTATTTTTATAGTAAAGCTGGCAACCCTCCGAACGCAAGATCACTACTTTTTTACTTTTCTATGTCAAGTCCATTTCCCGGATTCGAACCACCAATCCTCTGATTAGTAGCTGAACGCCTTACCAACTGAGCAACTGGGGCTCCATTTTTCGAGTTCGTAAATTTATTATCTTGAGTCCTACCAAAACAATGGCTCCAACACCTCATATAAAGAGTCACATTAAACATGTCTGCATAAGATCATATTCGTTATATATTGGAATGCCCCAACACTTAGTTACTAATGATCTCCGAAATTTCATATTCGATATCCTCCATCAACACCCACATATCAGGAATATCCGAACCTGCAATCAATCAGCCCCTGCCAAACTCGCATCCCACCTCTGGTCGAATGTATAAACAGACGCTAATTATATTCTCACTCCATTATTTTAAATCCGCTATTAGGTAGTGACAGATCACGTGAGGTATCTGCGCGCGTCACTGATCGATTCGTCGGGAATCTGTGACAAAAGTGGCACCATTAGTCACATGCAAATGTCACAATTGCAGTCCCAAGCGAGCTCGGCGAACTTGCAATCAATCGGTGGTAATCAATCTTTCGTCACTTTTCAATCCCTGAGTCGACAGAATGAAAACTGAAAATCAAACTAGAGATGCTTTTTAAGTTCTTTATAAGATCGTGTCTTTCTCTATTGGTCTGTGGCGCCGAATTTAGAGTTAGTGGGGCCTTAGGCTGAATATGTGGGCGCCCAAACTACAAGCGTGGAGGAGGGGAGGGGATACCTCCAAAAAAAGTGAGGTGTGGGGAGGGGATTAGAATTTTTTTTGAAAAATATATGTTCCAGAAATGTAAATTAAATTATTTTTAAGTATATATGTGAAATTGGGTTATACTGTTTTTTTTTATAAATTTCCAATACTGAGTCAAATTTTTCAAAGCATCTCAAAGTGCAATGGCATTCTGGAATCTATGAAAATGATAATAAAATATCAAATTCGCCTTTGCATTACCATCAAATGGCTCTCTGTTTTATCTTTGTAATCTCGCTAACATCAAAGTGAGGCCAACATGTATGGCCTCAGACAATTATGTGGTTAATTATGTCATTCCATTCATAAATTTTCACTGTTACACATTTCTCAATTCATTAGCTAATCGCGAGTAACTTTTAATTCATAATTTTGAAAAGAAGTCACGTGTCTGATGCCATTCGGTCTGAGATGTTGGTTTCATTATTATGACGTCATATTCGCTCTACTACAGTCCTTTCATGTTCGAAGAGCTCAATGGTTTGTACTTAAATTGCTCGTTAACTTGTTTAATTTGTTGCCACTATTTAAAACTAACTTATTACTGCTTTCAGAATCGTAAATTTGGCGTTTTAAAATAAATAGATTTGAACACGAAACACAAACAAGTTAATTGAATTATAATTTTTTTTATTGTTTAAAATTATAGCTATTATAATTTATTAATATTAAGGTACTCGTTGTAAGGTTTATCACAATATTCCCAAGTTTGTAGAGTTTGAATGTAGTTGGAAGAAAATGAAAGATATAAGTACGGAAAAGCAATTATTTTAACAGCAATTTATTTCATGACATATCAAATTTAGAAAATATCTATTGATTATTAACTTCCAAATAACCACCAATCAAAACCCACTCAAATTGTTCCATCTAGATGTTTACCGTTCCACAAACTAATAGTTCCAAAATTTCTTTCAGACGGCTATAACCATAATTCAGACATATGAGGTACTGGATCTTACTTTGAGCTAATGTAGCTTTCCTTATGAGGAAATATACCAAGCTCAATTGAAAAAATACTTCTTTCACAACCAGCAATAAAATTCACTGACAAATATCCCGAAGATTCCAGGCAATAAAAAGGATTGGGGGAACTAAAACCATCGATTGTTTGAGTAAAGACTCTATTCAAGTAGCACTTATTTCCAGGCATTACA